>WAAB01013679.1:54490-219773 GCA_013389865.1 Piaya cayana | reverse complement strand
TCTCTCTTTCTCTCTCTCTTTCTCTCTCTCTTTCTCTCTTTCTCTCTCTCTTTCTCTCTTTCTCTCTTTCTCTCTTTCTCTCTCTCTTTCCTTTTTCTCTTCCTTTCTCTCCTTTTCTCTCCCTCCTCTTTGTTGCTCACTCTCCTGTGCTGATGGCTAGCATAAAATAAGCCTTATATATATTTACCACTTTCATTCCAAATAATAAAAGGCACAAAGATGCAAAGCATTTGCTTCTATTAAAACCACTTGTGAAAAAGTATCTTTCTAGCACTCCCAGCCTGGTTTCAGCACAGGAGGTGTGTGCAGGGGGCATTAAAAGGGAAAAGGGATTGAAAAGAAACAGATGCCAAACCCTCCATTTTCTTATCCAAGATGTGCCAAAGTCATTGGCTTTCAAATATATTTTGGTGTAAAATTTGGCACATTTAAAGCTGCTTAGATTTATTTATTGGTCTGGCTTACTTTTTTTTTGGTTGATTTACCTGAAGCAATGTCTGTGTGAATGACTCTGCAACGCATTGACTCCAGAGTTCATTAAAGGTAGTTAAGTGATCCTGTGTCTAATATTAAAGCAAACCCCATTAACTAGTATCATATCAGCAAAACAAAAAGAACTGAATAAAGCAAAATAGATTGGGTATTTATAGTTCTTGGAAAAGATCCAGCAAACTTACATCAAGCTCTTAATAGTCCTAATAAGCACTTGCTAGTTATCCTCATAAAAAAGGAGGTGTCTGGGTAAGGACTGTCTCTCTGATCCGCTGCTCAAGCCCACAGGGCTTTCTAAAGAGGAGGCATTGGAGGGTGGTCATAGGATCGTGGAATGGTTTGGGTTGGAAGGGACCTTAAAATCATCCAGTTCCATCCCCCTGCCATGAGCAGGGACACCTCCCTCTTGATCTGGTTGCTCCAAGCCCCATCCAGCCTGGCCTTGAACACTCCAGCGATGGGGCAGGCACAGCTTCTCTGGGCCGGTGTCTCACCACCCTCAGCAGAAAACGTTTTTTCCTAAGAGCTCATATAAATCCCTCTTTCAGCCACAGAACATTTCCCACTTGCACACTGAAGGGTGTTGCCTGAACTTTCCCCCTCTGCTTTCCTTCCAAAGTAAACATTCCCATTTTAATGGCAATTTTTGCCCCTGTACAGTTGCCCTGGCTCTGCAAGTCCATGTAGGTGAGTGAATAAACTCCTCTGAAGAGCCACCAGGAGCTCTTAGGGGAATGGAGGTGCCATTTCAATCAGTGACAGCTTCCACTGCTGTCCACACAGCAGATGTTGTCTGTGCCCTGCCTAGAAAGTAACTGACTTCGGGGAGCTCTACTTGCAAGCCCAGATAGAGGTGAACCAGCAGAAACCCATGCCAAGTCTTGACTTTCCCTCCTCCCTCCCCTCCCCGCTTTTTCTTTTGACATCTGGAAGACAAATTTCAGATATTCTCAGACCAGGTAGGGACTTTTATTAGAGAAAGTCTTTCCAGCAACACTACAATAATTTGACTTATATCAAGGTTGAATAACTCCTTGTCAGGTGTTAAGCTCATGACCTTTCAAACCAAACACACTTATACTAACCGGTTTACTATTGGAATGATCAATATCTTGTAAGTGAGAAAGTCTAGACAGATCTTATTTTGTCCTTTGGTATCACTTGTGGCTTTGGAATTGATCATTACATGTGGCTGGGAAAAAATTGCCTATACATTTCATGCTCCGTATTTATCTTGACAAGGTTCTCTAGGATTATATTTTCATAATCTCAATGGCAGTGGAACAGCTGCTCAGCCTGCGCAAGCTTTTCTTATCAGGCTGAGTTTAAGCTACGGTAATTACTCTTTCTCCTTATGTATTTCTTTTTTAAACAAGCATGTACTATACATTAAAATGTACAGTTGGGGCAGTGGGGGACACACTGAGAAGCTTGGAAAACGCTGCTAAAATGTATTTATTTCCATCCACAGTGGCTGGTGTAGGCTTATATTTTATTCTAGATGTAAGTCTGTCTCCAAATCATCGAATCATAGAATGGGTTGAGTTGGAAGAGACATTAAGGTCCATTCAGTCCCAAACCCTGCCATGGGCAGGGACAACTCCCAGCGGATCAGGGGCTCCAAGCCCCATCCAACCTGGCCTTGAACACCTCCAGGGATGGGGCAGACACCACTGCTCTGGGCAACATGGGCCAGGGCCTCCCCACCCTCATCATGAAGAACTTCCTGATGTCTAATCTAAATCTTTCCCCTTCCAAATTAAAGCCACTCTCCTTCATCTTATCACTCCATGACTTTGTAAAGAGTCCCTCCCCACCTTTCCTGGAGTCCTTTTCAGTGCTGGAAGCTACTCCAAAGTCTCCCAGGAGCCTTCTTTTCTCCAGGCTGAACAAACCCAGTTCTCTCAGTCTGTCCTCATAGCAGAAGGGCTCAAGACCTCAGATCACCTTTGTGGCGTCCTCTGGACCCCTCTGAAGCAGGATCCTAACGCGCACTGGGGATATGTTGTTATATTAACAAATCTCTCAGAGTCAAGATGCCCTGAACCTGGAGGCAGATTACAAAAAAATGGAATAACCGCTGGCAATATCCAATAGTAAATGTGCTACTGACCAAAGCCTTCAACTGGTCCCATTGCAAAGAGGTCCCTTAGCAAAACCCACCCTCAGGGGAAGCAGCCACGCCATCACCAGGAGCAGAGCACCCGAGCAGGGACCCTTGCAGCCAACCTGTCTACCTGTCTCAGCCTGCAGTAGCAGGGAGCCACACTGGCGCCAGGCACTGGGGGTGCCTGCATGACACACAGTGATGGAAGCATTGAAATACAGCCAACAGATGTGTGACCGTTTGCTGATGTGCTTCACTGTGGGCCAGAGGCAACAGGAAAACACAGAAATATGTGAGAGATAGAGAAAGAATATGGTGCTTTTTTCTTGCTTATTGTTTTCTTTGCAGTGCTAACTCTGTTATTTAAGCCTTTTCTGGGCTGTGCTTTTTCTTCTCTCCCCCACCCCTGTTGCATTTGCAGAGTACTTTCCAGTGGGTGTTTAATGAATTAGCTTCATGCTTTAAAAGAGAAGATTGCTCTGGCAGAGCACAGCAGAGTTGTAAAAGTGTCAAGGTGTTATGAATGTCCTGATGATAGAGCCCAGTTGTTATCTGCTGGATAGTGAGGGAGGATAGCTAATGATGTGCAGCATGTAAACCGTTTGTTGCTCTAATCCATCTGTGTGGAGAGGAGTGAAAAAGAGGGGCAAAATCCTGGGAAAATTACTTGGACAGCTGGAGATAAAGTGTGTACTGATGGAGTCATCCAGAGGTAGCTGTCAACATGAGCTGTGTTTGCATGTAATCCAAGGGATGCACAATGATTCCTTTTTGTATTTTTTTTATGGGAGGTTCGTGTGTGTGTGCACAGACCTTAATTACTACCCAGTATCTCTCACCAACTGGGCTCCAGTTTTGAGTGAGGAATGTGATTTTAATCAATTCATGGCTGGGTGGTGGAGAGAAATACTACAAACAGACCAAAGCAAGACATACGGATCTCTTTAGAGGACCTGAATTAAATGAGAAGCAGTCATTTTATTAATTCTGCTGTGTTTTATAGACCTCTTAAATGGAACATTACCCATACAACTTCACTATCTAATTAAAAATGGTTCTTATCAATTTGCTGGGCAGTAGCTTATGCAAAAAAAAAAAAAAAAAATTTGAGTCCCAAAATATCATCTACCTTAAAGGAGTGCAGAACAGATCGCCACATGCCTGGTGAGACTCTGCTGGTTATCTTCACTCCTTTAAAAGAACTGTTCTAAGCAGTGAACGTTAGCCAACACTGGCAATGAAGTCAGCACCATGTCCATTGTTCATACGGAAACCTCATGCAGGGCTGGGGCAGCGCCCATGGGGATGCAAGCACAATCTAAATTAGAAGCTTTGTACACCGGGTTTACATGATGCCTCCTGGCAAAGCAGACACACTTTTCCTTGAGCTGGTGCTAGCCTTAAGCAGCAATGGTTTGAGCATCTCTGTAATGTTCTTAGCAGGCATTGAGATACACGTGTGATGCTTGTGGGCGTGAAATGTGCAAGCTTTTGCAAAGGGAGGAGAGAGAGAGAAAGCCTGTGCATGGGAGCCACACTGGTCCCAGTTCCAATCATCACATCAACATCAAACTAATGGTTTTACATTGAACCTCAGGGGAGGTTTAGACTGGGTGTTAGAAAAGGAACTATTTGCCAAAAGAGTGGTGAAGCCCTGGTAGAGGCTGCCCAGGGCAGTGATGGAGTTTCCATTTCTGGAGGGGTTCAAATAGCATGTGGCCGTGGCACTTAGGGACATTGCTTATTTGGCACAGTGAGGTTGGATTGGATGATCTTAGAGGTCTTTTCCAACCTTAATGATTCTATGGACTCTGCCTTTTGCAGGCAGCCTGAGAAGTAGGGCAGGAGAGATGAGGTCTGGAAATAGGAGGCAGCAATCTGTATGCAGCCCTCTGTGCTGCTGCCTGGTTTGTGTGTGACAGAACTGAAGCTGTCCCAGCGCCTGAAAAGCAGCACCAGAAGAAACCAAACAGGAGGGAAGCAAGGGAAAAGAAAAAGTCTTTTGAACCCCTTGCACCTCCATGAACCTTTACTTTATATGGCATATTGGATTTTACAAGCCCAGAGTCTGCTGGGAGCTGTCTGCCGAGCATACAGTTAGCAGAGATTGAACACCGGTGTTTTAGCATTTTGACTTAAATCCAGTGTAAACTTGTAAGTGAACTGCTGGCCTAGGCTCAGTCTCTGGTGGACAGCAGTCAGCAATGCATCACAGGCTGCGCAGCCTGCAGAGCGCCCAGCCAGCAGCCGCGGGTCACAGTTCAAAAGAAGCCTGAAATTTCACTTCAATGGATCCTGAATTACCTCTCATCCCAGGAAGGGCTTTATTTCTCTCCCTCCCCTTCACTCCCAGCACTGAGCTGGCGTGGCTGCAGAAGAGAGGAGAAAGGGAGCTGGGACCACTTCGAATGTACCTGGACTACAAACAAATCAGGACTATTTTCCTTCCAGCAAAGCTGTTCCTTTAATCTTTATGAGCAGGAGAAATTCATGCATTACAGAGGCACAAAAATGAAAAGGGAAGGGCGGGTGGGAATAGTTGCATTAGAATTAAGCCCTGTTTTTAATATGACACCTGTCAGACTTTTTGTTAAAAACATGGAGAAAGGCTCCCTTCAGAAATAATAACATTGCAGCAAGGTTAGTTAGAACACGGTGAGTCCTGTCAACAGCCGCAATTAGAAGTTGTTTACCATTGAGCGAAGCAGCTCTGCAGCATCGAGGCTGTGTGGACGTTCTGTGTTTTTTCAGCCCCAGCCGAGGGTTCACAGATAATCCTCTCCAACGCGGCAGAGAGTCTTCCCTGCAATCACACTACTTTCCTAATGACACTATCACCCAGCTAGGGATTAAGTGCTGCTTTGCAGTCAATGAACGGTGTCACCAGGTTTCGACTGCTACACAATCCCAGGGTCAATTTATGCTGGGTCAGTGGGCAGGGGTGAAGGGCAGGGGAAGGGAGGATGGCTGGCACCCAGCATCCTGACAAACCAGAGCTGTCTGAGCACCCTATTTCTGTCAGCTGGCTATACCACGGCATCCTCACTGTCACAATGAAGCCAGAGTGCCACTGCTGCGGCCACCCAGCAGCGATCCCCTTCTGCGGCAGCTGCCGACTGCGCCGCCGTGTTTGTAAGTCATGAGGCACCGGTAGTTAAACTGAGACCACAAAATTAATTTCATTTATGCCTTCAGCCAGATTTCAAAGTAAGACTCTGGAGACATAGGATAAATTAATTTATTAAAAAGCAATAGCTTGATAATGCACATGATGATAGAATAAATGAATCTGTTCAATATCTTATAAAACTGTTGGCAATCACATAATAGAGCATTCATTGTCAATTTAGTAGCTTGTCTCATTATACTCTGCAAATAGTAGTAAAATGGTGTATTATTCATGAACCAACATGCTTTAATTACTTTTAGTGCACATTTATTTTTTCAAATGTAATGTTAGATTCATCTATAACTGTAACTCAGCTTAGGGAACCTGAAGACATAGCACAAACTGGAAGAGAAATTTTATGAGTACAGGAATAAGTTCTGGGAAGTCTGCAACTTTACTATATACTATGAAAGCACGTCCTGAAACGCCAACCTCAGATACCATCCCAAAGTCCGATTGTAACTGATAATATGCTAATAAGTACAATATTATTATTTGATAATTTAATCAGATATAACTTCATGTTTCATCATTTGCTAGGATTTTTTTCCCTGTCATAAAGCAAATCCCTAAATCCAATACAGTTTATTTGTTGGCTTCACAAATAGAAACTCTCTTGTTACCTCTCCCTCCCTTCTTGGCTTCTCACACACACACTTTTCACTGGCTTAATTTGCTATGAAGGTCTCGCATACAGAAAGCCAAGGTCAGTGAAAGTCCACTGCTCATTTCAATTAAAATCTTTGCAAGGATTTATAAGTAATATACTGATCTCGCCTATAATAATTGGTTTCCTAAAGCCAGTCTTGCCACTACTAAGTATAATGCTGCAGCACATTGTTGATTTCTATGTACACAGAAAAAAAGAGCACTGTAAAATAAGATGACTTAAAAATGCAATTAAAGTGTAAATCTTTACACCCATTAACATTTAGAGTCCATTAGATTACTTTGTCTTTTACAATATTAAATGCTAAGATGTTTTGCTTTTGTTCTGTAACAGTATATTCTAGTTGTATTTATAATACAAATGTAATTTACTTCCCAATAAATCTTCCCTCTAATTGGTTATTAAGTGTGTGTTATCATGTCATAAATTCCAACCACAGAATTTCTTTTGCTTCCCCTTCATCCCTACGATTTTGTATTCTGGGTCAGGTATGGAGTTTCGTAGCATCATATTTAGTCCACCTGAAAATCCCCTCCCAGATGCTGAGGCCTTCCATGGGTGCTAGGGGCAGCCAGGCTGGCTTTGACGCCCCCGGCAGCAGGGTGACTCCATCCACCTCTGCCCTCTGGAAATGCCCTTGCAGCGCCACTGGTCTCCTTGCTGTGCCTCGAGGCACGAGGGGCTGGCCTCTGCAGTGGGGTCTGCCCCCCCCAGGCAGGATGTGAGGTTGTGGCCTCACAAACAGCCAGTGCCAGAGTTTTGGCACTAATGAAGGTTGCAGAGGGTATAAATCAGGACCGAATTTCACTCTCTCATCCTTGATGTTATCTTCTGCTTTGAAAGGTGTCCAAAGTATGGCTGCACAATTATTACTCCTTTCCTCAGGCCTCAGTAAGCACAATTTAGACTAGTTTTTATTGGTCACCAAGGATGAGTTTCTAAGGTTTTTTAGATTCAAGAACTGGGGTAATAGCATTGCGAGGGCATGGCCCAATTTCCTTTGTAATCCTGATTTCAGTTCCCAATAGTAACCTGAAGCCATGACTGTTTAATCCTTAATTCCTGCCACAATTAACATCTCATATTCAGGAGGACTTCTCTGAGATTTGGAAGGAAATCTGTCCCAAGCTAGGTCAGCCCTAGCCGGTCTCTTTACTAAATGGGATGGGATCCTTTGCAGCTTGAGTCAAATACAGTAACACCTCATTTAATGGGGCAATAGAGCAGAGAATCTGTTAGCTGGCTCCGGTTGGCTGCAGTACGAATCAACATCCTTGCAATTAGAGCTAGGAAGGAATGCAAGCACAAAAACTCATAAGCTACTAATGAACTATTTGAGCAATTCTACAGGTATTTATATAAGGCTGAGACAGCATCCTCAGCTGAAGAGCTACCACATATTCCCAAGGAAGCTCTAACTGAAGTGACATTTCTTTATGCACAGGCAAGGCTGAGAGATCCACGTTTTCTGCATTTGCCTCTGTGCTTGTGGCTTTGGGTTTATAGAATTACAGAATGGTTTGAATTGGAACAGACCCCAAAGCCCATCCAGTTCAAACCACCCTGCCATGGAAAGGGACACCTCCTACTGGATCAGGGGCTCCAAGCCCCATACAACATGGCCTTGAACCCCTCCAGGGATGGGGCAGCCACCACTGCTCTGGGCAGCCTGGGCCAGGGTCTCCCCACCCTCACAGGAAAACATTTCTTCCTGAGACCTCATATCAATCCCCTCTTTCAGATGAAAACCAATCCCCTCATCGTCTCCCTGCCCTCCCTGATCAAGAGGCCCTCCCCAGCTTTCCCAGAGCCCCTTTCAGTGCTGGAAGCTGCACTAAAGTCTCCCTGAAGCCTTCTGTTCTCCAGGCTGAACTCTCCTAGCCTAGCAAGGCTGTGCTGGCAAAAAAATGGGGCCTGTTCTGTAATGACTTTAGTGCATGTCAAGGCCTACAAATATCAGTTTGCTGTCTCCTCACCAACATTTTTATGCTTATGAGTGCATAACCACACCATCGCAGGGGAAACACGGAACAACTTTTTTATTAATCCCTTTTCCAGCACCTCTATACCACCTTACCTCATTCACAGTTATCCTGGATTTGCCCACCTTCATTTGCACAGGCCTGTGCTAAATCCCATCTGCTCATTCCATTGTGGGATAAACTCAAGGATCACCTCAGCTAAGCATGTCATCTCTTTCTACAGGACACAGCAAGGAGTTTCAAGGAAAACTTTCACCAAGAGCCCAAGCATGCCACGCTGCTCCCACGGATGTTGGAGTTGCAGCAGCAACCCTACCTGCACTCTGACAGCAGTGCTTCCCTTACTCCTTCTTGTGGGTTAGCAGAGCAAGGTGTAAGGGTAAAGCTATGGTTTACACCAGCACTTCTCTGACCCAATTCCTAAATGTTCTTTGAAGCCACCAAAACTTTATATGAACTGTTGCCTTTGCTCTCACCTGCATCTGCTTTACCCTGGGTTTGCAAAGTACCCCAAAGACAGAAACCAGGATGGTGGCCTCTGTTGAAGTTCAAAAACAGATTAAGTTCCCAAAATCTGAGCTAAAAATGCCACCACACAACTAGGCATTCACACTGAAGCCCTGCAGAGGCCATCAAAGGCATTGACCATGATTACCTCAGAACTCATTTTCTTCCAGACTGAGTGGCAGAGGGAGAGCTGAGCAGCGCTTAGTATTTGAAATTAATCTTCACATGAGCTTATATTTTCACTGTCTAAACTGCATATGGAGCACTTGAATCTGGCAGACTTTAAAAAACACAGAAAACTAACACTATTTTTCTTAAAAATAAATAAAGAACAGAGTGAAAAGCTCATCTGTGATGATCAATTGAACTACCTTTCAAACTTTTACCAGCAAATTGGTCAGGCAGGCATCTAAATATTTATTTTCTGCCCATGAACAAGTAGGAATTACAAAACAAAATTAAAAGAAATCATTTTTTCCAGAGCAGGAGCCACAGCCCTTGCCTCAATGGTCTTATTGGCTGATTAATCCATATGTTTACTGCACTTCGAATGAAATATGATAGTTCCATCTGAATAACCTGATTAGTCTTAATTTCATAGTTTTTATGAGTCCCCTGGTTTTTGAACCCTTCAGCAATTTACACTACTCAAGTGCTTTCTCCATGACAGAATTACTCCAGAATGGGAGGTTAATGGTCTCCTTTGTACAGATACACATTTGCAGACACACCCCCATGAATATCTGTACATACATGTTCAAATATAAGCTTATAGACACAAGCACATTTCACACATATACATTCCTATGCACATAAACTCTTAAATATACTACTCACCTTAAAATGCTTTTGATCCCTCCCAGTGCCTGCATTTCATATCATCTGGAATCTGCATATTACTGAATCATGTGCACCATAATTCTAGATCTGACCATTTCATGCCCTGAAAGCTGGTTGAGCTGCCTGCAGCTATTGCTTTTACTGCTCCACCTCTGCCCCACTATCACTACATCCTCTGTTTGAAGGCACTCCAGCATGTTTATTCTTTAGGTTAAGAAAGATCTTCATCCTTTGTCTCCAGTTCTTTTTGTACTAGCATCTCCACTGTATTTCTGCTTGTCTCCTTAGTTATTCTATATGTTCTATTCATTATATTTAATATAGAAATTTTTATTCTTCTATTGCATATATTTTTCATTTTGACAATATACATGCATTTCTAATGTTTATCAAATCTAAAAATATATTTCTTTTTGTGGTTTCCCAGTCTGTAGGTAAGTCAAGAAGTTCCCAAAAACTAATTACGTTGCAACAAGGGGAAAAAAGACACTATTCAGAGCTCAAAACAAGCAGAGATTGGGTCAGATGCTCAGTTCTGAATCCAGTTTACTTTGAAGCATCCTTTCGTGTGCATGGACTTGATGGTAAAATGCATAAAAGCAGCCTACTGAAAACAACCTATTCATAGTTAAACCTGCAACCACACTTAACTTTCTGGAAACACATCAGTGACCATCACAAAATTTATTTGCCAGTTGCATTAAAGTGTGCAGCTTATGGAATTGCATAGCTTATTAAGATGCAAAACACAGCCAGAAACACCTATACACCACTAACAATCAGGAAAATAAGATTTCGGGTATTGACAGTTTCCCTAAGTTAAGAATCAATGACTTTAGTGTTCTAAAATTTTGAAATCTAAATGCAAGTAGATCACACAAAGAAAAAACTCATACTGTTATAGGAAAAACTGCCTCAGTTGCTTTAAAATCACTGAACTAGCAAGAATATCTTCCAGTTCACCTTAAAATCAGTTCTTGGCTTCTGATAACTGTTGACGTCTTTGATATACCTTCCCTGCTGGCCCTGGATGTGTCTGGAGGTTGGTGCTCCAGAGTTCCTGGCTATCTTTATTGTCCCTAACTCGCTTTCTTTCCAAGTCTCTTCCTCTGTGCCAACAAAAATATTTCCAGTCCTTCTGTCTTCAGCAGTTCACTCTATCAACGTGTAACAGATGGACAGGCTTTCCAGCTGAAGAGTGGGACCACGTGCTTTTGCCAGTTGACAATGGGCTGCATGAGTGTGTTGAAGTGATTGCAGACCAGGGTAAATGAGAATTGCAGAGAACTGAAGAGCATCTTCAAACTATTTATGACAAGGATTTGCAAGGTGGTTTTATTGAAAGAACTGCTTGAGCAAACATTTACACTTGAAAAACCTCTCACCCCTTAGGAAGCTGTATTTTGTTGTGCAAGGTTTTGTTTGCATTTTGCAGAGGTCTCCGAAGCCACTGCTGAGCCCCTTCCTCACCATCTCCCACCACCAGCATGTCTTAAGCTCCACCAGAGCTTCTCTCAGATGTGCTTGTTTCCTGTGCTTTTCTCAGCATTTAACTCTCTGATATCCATGGCTGAAATCTCATCCAACTTCACTACTTCCAGGCCCCGGTGCCACCTCTTCTGGCTGGTAAGGGGACTCTGTTTGCCAGTGTAGGCCCTGCAGATGCTCCACTGACCATCAGATTTTCCGTTCCATTCTGCTGTCATTCCCTCTGAAGCTGACACTTAGGTCTAAACCCAAGCATATGCCATCAATGAACCTTTCATATTCATTGATCTTCCTGAGCACATCAACCTGTCTCTCTAAATCTGCTCTCTGATTTTTCAAGTAATAGAAAGAATCCCTCTGGATAACCACATAATCATCTCCTTTTGGCTTCTGGTCAGTCTGCCTTGCTCATTCTTGCTCTCTCTTTTCTGAATGAAGAAGGTGATAAAAACACTGCCTTCCCATTTCAGTCTTCTGCAATGCTTCCTGGGTGCCCCACCAGACACTCTTGGCTTCCAGTTCTTTGAAGATGAATAAATAAAACTCCTTTGAGTTTCTATTGTCTGCAAACTACCAATTAAACAGAACCAGCAACCAGAGATAAAAGTCTAGCCTTGGCGAAATCTGCAGCAGAATGAACTCAGAAAACGCAGGATATTTTCATGCATGCTTCTAATGGCACGTTAGAGACAGAGCAGGAGGCAGGGTGTGATGCCAGGTATTACCATCCTTACTAGGGCTCAGATACACAAGGAATAACTCTGTAATGGCTGTGGGACTACAGGCTAATTATTATATAATTATGTAATCATATATAGCTATTTATATGAGGGGGAAAAGGTCAGATTTAGTACTGACCTTTATCATAAATTCACAAATCAGGAACTTTATTTTAAAATCTTTGACTGTGTGACCTTTGATCTTTGAACTGTTGGGTAACTTCAAGCATCATTACACCATAATGTGCCAGAATGTGCAATTAGTGTGAGTACAATTACACGTGGTATTATATTTGTATCATGTTTAATGCAACTGGCCTATGAATTTGTATGCTCTGAATAATAATGAAATCCAGGTTTAATTATTGATTTTTAAAAACTGCTTTTAATATTCTGATATCAGTGCAGTTGAACATCAAACAACGTAAATATAACATGAAACTGTACAGCTATTAGGTCAAATGTGACATTATCCATCCATCTTTCCTTTTTCCATTTTACCTACAAGTATAGCATATAGAGTGATATGATTTATTTATTTTGCTTATTTAGAATTAAATAATAAATAAAAAGACTCCTGCGCAAGGCTCTAGAAACCCTACTGCACCATTAATAATGCTATGCAATCCCAGACGCATTAGTGTAATCCTTTCAGCAGGAATTCAGACAACAAGGCAGGCTGAGAGAGTTGGGGTTGTTCAGCCTGGAGAAAAGAAGGCTCTGGGGAGACCTTAGAGCAGCTTCCAGTATGGAAAGGGGCCTACAAGAAACCCAGAGAGGGACTTTTTACAAAGACATGTAGCGATAGAACAAGGCATAATGTCTTTAAAGTAAAAGTAGGGAGATTGTAATGAGATCTTAGGAAGAAATGTTTTGCAATGAGAATGAGGAGGCCCTGGCCCAGGTTGCTTAGAGCAGTGGTGGCTGCCCCATCCCTGGAGGGGTTCAGGGCTAGGGTGGATGGGACTTGGAGCAACCGAATACAATGGGAGGTGTCCCTGCCCATGATGAACGGATGGTGGAACTGGATGAGCTTTAAGGTCACTTCCAGCCTAAACCATTCCATGATTCTGTGATTTTAAATCACCCACAGGAACAACTTTCTGCCTCTGTGCTGAGCAGGAAAGCAGTCCCACAGCCCTCTCCAAATCAACTGTCTTTTGCGGTGGGGCTAGAAGATGCCCAAGCACAAGCTACTTCTCAGCCAGACCTGGTCCCCATTGCTGGGGGGATGTGTTGCTGCCAGTTGCCCTCACCTTCCCCTAGCAGCAGGAGAAAGACTGGGCGCTGGAAGAAAGACTGGGTGCTGTTCCTCATCGTAGCTAAAGGGTCATGTATTAACTCCCTGCACTCACCATTCCCACTCAGCCATACCCTCCATGTAGCACTTAATTAGACCTTATTTATTTAATTTATCCACTTTTATGTCTTTATCAGGGCTGCTTCTGTAGCTCTGCCAAGGGCCAGTTGGCTCTCCCAGTGGGTCTGTGAGCTGGGTGCAGCCCTGCTGGACCACGCCGTGTGGCCCGCTGGCATCAGAGCCCTCCAAGCAGACAACCAGCAGGTGGGAATCTCATCTTGCCTCTGAAATGCCTTCAAGGCTTCCAGATTTCATAGGGGTAGGGTATAGGACTGCAAAACACACACAAACCCCGTGCAGCAAAGCCCTCCAGCGTGTCCTTAAACACCGGTGTGCAAAGTACGTGCTGAGCGGGGTTATTGATGTGCTAAGCACACGGGACGATGCTTTTCTAGGTTATGGCCACAATGCTCAGCATGGATTGAGACTCTAATGTCTCATACTGAATTTGGTGTGTAAGAGAAAGTGGATGACTTTATTTTTATCTGTCGGTATAGGTATAAAATTGTCATCAACTCTTTGTGCCTGTTTTGGGTTTTTTGCTATGGTATTTTACCTTTGTTTGTCACAACCAGCAAGATAGCTGAACAGATAACTTCTTCAAGGGAAATGAAATGGAAATAGCATCTGTCTACAAAAATCAATTTAGGAACTACCTATATATCTGGGAGCTCAAACAATAGGCATTTCCAAGCCCATACCTTCAAAAACCCTTTGAGTGTAAAAAGAACTTAAAAGAAATAATCCCTGGATGTGAGCTATCATCCATCAATCAGGGAAACTCACTCAGACTCAGATACATGAGCCAAAATGAACTTCAGGTTGAAATGGATGGGAGACAGGCAACGTTGTCTGATTTGCTTGGGTTACTTCATTATTAATCTCTTTACTTCCATTTATTTTAATGATCAGGGCCAAGAAAGCCTCATTTATGAAGACCACTTTTTTTTTTTTTAAAGGACTACTTTATACTGTGGTTGAAACCCATGCTGTGCTCTTTTTCTTCACCACTGCAAAGAGCTGGGCTGCTCTCCTTACAACTGTATGTAAAACACGTGTTGCTACCTTGACCTGTGGAGAGTGTTGGATCTTGGCCCTGCCGAGTTTGCATTCAGGAGCCCAGCCAGGTCCTCGGTCATGAACCCCTCTCCAAGGGGGCTTTCTGCCTGTGCTGCCCTGGCAGACAGTGACAAAACTCTAGGATGGATAAGGTGAAGGTTGAAAACCAGAGTTCATTGGAATAGATGCTAATGGATCCAGCCTTCATGTCTGGGATAGAGGATAAAAGAGATTTGCTTCCAACTCACTTTGCCTCATCGCTGTCACTTGTTCCTCCAGCCCAGCCACCCCCTTCTCCTTGTGTCCCATTCCGTCCCCCCCCAACAAAACTCTGGCAGCTGGATGGGTTTTCCTAAATGAGATACACCTAATTAGTAGCTAGTCCTAGACTTGCTGATCAGACAGATTCTCAACCCTTTGTTTATTACCCAGCACATGCATCTGTAGCACATTTTTACAAACAAATATACAGGTTTCATTAAAAGCACTGTCTCCTCCACAGTTTCCATCACTTTGTTCTGTAAAAGACCCATGTCAGTATCCTGTTTATTTCCACAGCTATAAGGGATGAAATAAATCACTTCCATTATTATATTAATGCAATCTTAACTAATTAATGACTGATTTTTCAGACTTATATTTACAATCTGAAAGTGAGTATGCACAGCAGTAGGGCAAAGCACTGTTCACCTTGCAGCATCTACAATCAGTGAGCGATAGCATCGTTCAGTTTGACTTAATGCTGGAAGCCTGGTGCAGGGCAAGTGTGGAAAGCTACCCCGCTGGTGTGAGAAGGAAACTTAATGTCGGGGAGCAAATGAAACCCTGTGAATGCCTGGGAGTGAGGAGGTTGGGAGGGCTGCAGCACTTTGGGAGGGTAGCGACTGTGTGCAGGGGCTTGCTCCAGGGGACCAGGGCTCTTCAGGCAGCTGCAAAACCTGGGGACGAATTCATCATCCCTGCCAGCTCGCCTGGGTGGCAGATAAGCCTGATGGTACCCATTTTGCAGTCACACAAGCAGAACTCATACAGCAAAGCAAGGAAAATGCTTTGCCCAAAGTCACACTGTAATTCACCTGCAGGGCCAGGATTAGACCCTGGAGGTTTTTTGTCCCAATCTCTTTGTCCAAATGCCATAAATACTTCACTTCAGCAGCAACATTTTGAAACCTTACAGGGCTCTGATGCATGCAGCTATCTCAGTCAGACTGAAGCACTGTGTGTCTTCAGTCTGCAAATTTAGGGACACATAAATATCTCTAATGCCTCTCCATGAGGCAGAGAGTACTTGCACTTTGTTACATCTGCTATCAAACGTGGTAGTTCAAGTTTAGAAATGATTCTTTTCTTTCTCTAACCTGGCAGCTCCTACCATTTTCCCTTCCCGTGACTGTAAAATTTGTTCAGTCCCTTAAGGATAACTGCTGAAGCAACATCTAACAAATTCCACACCATGTCCAGAAAGAAAGACCAGACACACACATGGTGCAATGCAACGGCTGATCTGAATAAAGGTCAGTGCAGATGAGACAGGTAACAGTCCCCACACTGTCGGCAGCAGCAAAACACTGCCGCTGTGATAGCTGGGGGCATCCAACCTCCTCTTGTGAGCTCTCCTTCACCCAGATGTGAAGGCCCTTGTTAACCTTTATAACATCAGCCATCTCATTTTGCTTCTTAAGGCATAAAAAACCTTCTTCATATAATACACAATGGTCTGCTTGCCCCCAGTGAACTTGTACTCAAGGTTCTCTGCCACAAGGGCAAAAGAGAGGAGGAAATGCAGTCCGTTTGGTGCAAACTGGGTTAGGGGAAGGAAAAAACAGCAAGCTGCACTTCTGTGCAGTTTTATCTTATAAGGTCATAAAATCATGTATAAAATAATGTTTGCAGAGACAGAAGTGTGAGTTTCTTTAGACAGCAGTATCTGGAGAAAGTGTATCAGTGCGATTCATCCTGGCACACTCGTAGTGAATCATCCACACAACCTCCCCCTCCACCCTGGGACAGTCTGGACAGGGTTTGGGCAGCTGTAGGAACTGTCAAATTCCTCCTGCAGAGGAAATCCCTGGAGCCCCCTCGGCTCCCTAAAGCCATCAGGACAGGAACAGCCCTGCCTGTCCCCTGCATATAATGAACTCAATGCCTGGTTCTGTGAACAGAAACCACGCAGAGGGAATCCATGGGGCAGGGTTCTTCAGCAGTGGGAATGTTCTGCCACTGGGGGTGGAGGGCTCCTGTCATTTTGCCAGGATAAAAAGGAAGAAGCAGATATATGGCTGGCTGTTGAAAGGCACGGAGCAGCTCTTGTGGGGAGAAGCAGGATGGGAGAGGTTGCCCCATGGCAATGGATCACTGCATGCAGGGCAGAGGAGATGGCCAACATCTGGGTGAAGCAGCTAAAGGTGAAGAACAAATGCAATTCATCACATGCCTCAGCCATTAATTTTGCAGCCAATCATGTGGCTGTTACAACCATGTGTCTGCATGTCCGTATGTACAAAGGAGGTGCTGAAAGTTCTGACAAATTCTACATTATAAAGAAACTTTGTCAGGTTTCAATTATGGTAGGTAGAAAGAGTTTGCTGAATGCTTTTGTTCAACACTGGTCGAGGGTTTTTTATTTCTTTTTGTGTGGATCATGGGTTTGGCAAAACCCTGCAACAGAGCTGTCTCCTAAGAAAATAACAGCCTGCCTAGCATACCACACATATCCCGTACCCAGAGTGTTACAAGGAAAGATTTACAAGCTCCCAGAAAGGGAGAGGCCGTTACACACAAATATCAGGAAAACATGGAGGAAGAGGAGGAATCACTTGGTTTAAGTATTGCTAAGCACCATCCGCGACTGCGAAGAAAGCGTCTACAAGCCGCTAGTTGAAATTGCAGCTCTACCATTTGGTGTTCAGTTTTGTAGGTTTTAACTGAGCGTTAACAATCATTGTGTAATTGAACACCTCATTCAGTTCATTAGCTGAAGGCTGCGCAGTGCTGGCAATGGGCAAAGTGCAAGCCAGGTGCTAAGGACTATAATTATTTGTTTCCTCCCCGGCATTTAATCCATTGGTGATTCCTGACTGCTAGAGATGGAAGCAGTTTGCTTTGCATGGGAATTATGAGGACAAATAGGACTACAACAGGAGCATCATATGTTTCCCAGGCTGTCTTTTCTCACTTGCTGGCCAGTGTGGTTAGTTCTTTTTGCAACCTCCCCCCCAACACTTGCCTCATACTGCTAGTTCCTATCTCCTCCTGCCAGTGGTCTTGTTGGAACCCCCACCTACCCAGAGTGGTTTTACTCTCCGTAACCTGCAGCTGGATCTTCTGTGGCAAGAGCTGATGGTGTGGATTGAAGGGCAACCTCCACTACGCCTCTTCTGCCCACTGACTCTTTGCAAGCTGTAGCTTTTGGGAAGCTCAGAGCAGGAGTTGAAGCACAAGATGATCAGCTGGTGGAAGGACACTGAGTACAAGGGAAAGGTCCATCCAGCCTGAGAACAGCTGAGTATCACATTGAACAAAGAGAAGGCCCTGTTTCCCTCCTGTAAATACCAGTGCTGCAAAACAGTTCTCTTCTTGTCCTTTAGTGCCTTCCCCACATGCCAACTGCAGGTGCAACAAGGAGCTGTGAGATCCAAACCCTGCTCTTCTCCAGACCTCTTTGGTATGGGTCAGGGATTCAAAGCATTTAGATTTAGAAAGAGCCTTAGCTAGATTCTGTCTCCACTGTGTGGCTGGTACTCACCCAGTGTCCCACACCACCACCCATCATCAATGCTAGATCAGCCTTCTGCTGGTGGCATTACTCAATGACCATTCACTTTAGCAGTGAGCATGTAAAATATGCAGATCTTGGAGTTTTCCTCATTGTCTTTATTGTTGATACTGACCCACAGAGTGCTAATTAGCTAGATTCAAAACCAAGCTCAAAAAATAATAATGAGTTTACCGATTATCAGGTATGAAAATAAGGTCAGTAGAAAACATATCAGTGCTTTAATTAAACCTCAATGAACCTCACAGAGTGTGATGGAATGACTATTAATTACTCCTGTTTTTGCTAAACTTCCCTTCTCTGGACTGTTACTTCAAGGGAGGGACTGTCCCCATTTATCATGCTTCCGCTCATGTAAATAGCCTGAGCAAGACCAGTACTCACTCACCTAAAAAGCTCTGCAGGATGGAGAGAAGGTAATAAGTATGTTCCTTGTGCCCACGACAGACCTACTTTTCATTTTAGGGCAAACAGTCAGCAACACATCTGCTTGTGCACACTGATTTACTTTGCAAGCACCATGTCTCTTTGTACTTTGCACTGTCCAGTCTGCAGCTAACATTATCAAACTGATGTCTACACTACTCTCACGAGACCCATCCTCGAGTATTGTGTCCAGTTCTGGAATCTTCAACATAAGGATATGGAATAATCGCAATGGGTGCAGAGGAGGCCACAGAGCTGATCAGAACGCTGGAGCTCCTCCTACATGAGGCCAGCCTGAGAGAGTTGGGGTTGTTCAGCCTGGAGAAGAGCAGGCTGCAGGGAGACCTTAGAGCAGCTTCCAGTGTCATTCCCATTGAAGGAGGGAAGACTTGGACTGGACATTAGGAAGAAATTGCTCACAATAACGGTGGGGAGGCCCTGACCCAGGTTGCCCAGAGCAGTGGTGGCTGCCCCATCCCTGGAGGGGTTCAAGGCCAGGTTGGATGGAGCTTTAAACAACCTGATCCAGTGGGAGGTGTCCCTGCCAATGGCAGGGGTGGAACTGGATAGGCTTTAATGTTCCTCAGACCATTCTATGATTCTGATTCAGTGTGTCTATGTACACTTGTATTTCAGGCAAATGTAAGACCATGGGAACTGCAAAAGTATATCAGACAGACTAATGGTTCATCCAGCCCAGTCTCTGGTTCCTGATACAAAAGTCTGGGAGGATTTGGAGGGAGGAGGGACAAGGAGCAGTGCTAGAGGGAACAGCTCTTCATCTCAAACACTGCATTTAACATCTTGCATGAATTTCATCAATTCATTTTTGAGTCTGTGTATGCTTTTGGCTTTCATGACCTGCCGTGCCAACGCCCAGGTTAAAATTACTTCCTCTTGTTTTTATTTTTTTTTACAAGAGCCCAACAGACACAGCAGTAACAAAACAAATCAATTTGGGTGTTTTGTTTTGTCTTGCTTTCAGTTTCTCACCTAATAATTTTGTAGCTCCAGCAGAAGATCTGTCAGTTTCGGTTTTCCTCTGAGGTTGGAGGCAGGAGCCACACAAAATGAGAGCTCCTTGGAGAACCAAGCTCTCCCCCAGTGGTGGCACTGCAATAACTTTGGGTAGTTCTAAGTACCTGGCAGATGTCCTACCTTCTGCCTATTGGTGAGAGCATCTTTCATGATGACACACCAGTAATCTGTAATTTGCCCACACCTGCAAAAAACCCTCACCGCAAATGGCAAGCCGCAAGCAGTTGGCTGAGACCACCAAGTTATAGGTCACTGGTTCAGAACTGACTGACACATGAAGATTGACTCTGTATGATTTAAAAAGAGGACTCAGTCTACCCCTTCTTTATTGTCTATGTAACTATTTCTCTTTGGGGAAAATGAGTATAAACCACCTTTTTCCACCTGGTAACATTCTCTAGTAGTTTTTTGTTTAAATAAGCATCCGTGCAAGCATAGGGAGAAGGCATGGGTTTCTATATGTATATTCCATGAAAAGTTCAAAAAATTCTAATATAAGTTAAGAAGTGAATTGAACTGGAGTAACTGTCCAGAACCCACGTGCCTCACAGATCATCCTTTAGGGGAATGCACATTGAAGAACTTTTAAAGAATAGACTCCTATTTGTTCAATTCATCAAGCTAATCTGAAAGTGTATTTACAATATCACATGTTAAACACAGAACTATAATAAGACATTGATAGCATAAGAAGGTTTGGAGTGGTAATTAATGCACAAGAGCAAAAGGCACTTCTCCAACCTGAATACTATGATGAATAAAAACAAGGCAGGGCACCCAAAGGGACTGAGTTATAATAAAGGGTGGTTTCACTCAAAAATGTAGCCATTTCCTTGGAACCTTGGTGTTTTCTTCCTCAGATTTCAACGAAGAGAATTCCCTGCATGTAAAAGCTGCTGGAATACCTTTAAGTCAGGTGAACCAGCCACAAAGAAGACCCCCCATCATGCGCTGCCGTACGTGCTACTCCAGGTCAACAGACCAGGGCTGCTTTAGTGGTGCTGCAGCATTTTGCAGCTGTTTCCCTGCAGCATGTGGTCATTCCCATCAGACAATGTCCTTATGGAGTGTGGAAATAGCCAAGCCCAGCACCCTGGCCCTGGGGACAGGGAGGCAGGAACCCACCAGAGACACACTGCCCTTTGCCACCTGCAAAAGGTGACACCCGAGCTCTGAGGAACCATGCTAAGGTGTCTTAAACTGGGCACCAAATTAAATGGAAACTTTTGACCTTCACTGCCATTTGCCTCATTTCCTCGTCTGTATAGTGGTGCTAACATTTTCTCCTCTCGTAAGAATGTGAAATGTGTTCATTAGCATTGGCAGAGCCTGCGTGTTATGGGGAGAGGGCAGGGCAGCATCAAGGAGGAAGCACATCATGCACAGAATGCTGCCGCATCTATAGAGCCTTTCTATATAAGGGCTGTGGCTACGGGTTGAGTGATAAGGGTGAAAAACTACACTGTCTAAGTAAGCCTGGTATGAAATAATGTCTGGTCATGAGGCAAACACAGACCAATGCATACAAGAAAGATGACTTAGAGTACTGTAAGAAAGCAAAACTGAGGCCCTTCAGTTTCCAACGCTGATGTTCTTTTGATATGTTTGGATTTGTTTTGGTTTTTTACCAATTCTGATACTCTATGGTATATGAAATGTTTGCAAACTTCTTAAGGGTAAAGGGGTCTTCCAGCAACGATCTCACGTCTGTATCCATTCCAGGTCTGCACACAAGAGACTTGGCAGCTCCTGCATGCAGCCCATGGTGTATTCACAAACCATATCATTTTCTTGGAAATTAAGGTCGAATTACTGTTCAGATGGGAGAGACCATCCCTTGATATCTTAACTCATGGAAAAGTGGCCTTCTTATTAAAACCTTTTTCCTTGTTTTTATTTTGAACTCACTTAGCTTCCCTTTGTCAGCTAAACTGAAGGGCAGGGGACCTCCTGGCAGCTGTAGAAGGTGAGCATACACGATGCAGGCTTTCTACAGCATGGGACTGAGCCTGTGAAGTATGAAATGCCTTCAAGGTCCACTAAAATCAATGGGATTGAAGAGCACCATATCCTTGAAGGGCTGGGCCCCAAGGGATGGCTGCTTTTGGGATTCACTGACTCTGAAGACAGGCAAAATAAAATATTTAAAGCAGCTTGACATGCACAGGCTAAATTCTTTTCCTTTTGTGCTGAAACATAATTTTTTTAATATGCCCTGAGCATGCTGTGAAAGCAATCTTTCTGCATGTTTCCTTGGTGGGGAATGTTTGCTCTCTGTGCTCAACAGTCACAAGCACTATGACTGATGTGGCCCCAGAGCTTCAGGAAAGTTAAAGTTC
This sequence comes from Piaya cayana, assembly GCA_013389865.1. Taxonomy (NCBI): domain Eukaryota; kingdom Metazoa; phylum Chordata; class Aves; order Cuculiformes; family Coccyzidae; genus Piaya; species Piaya cayana. Next base: position 197,802 of record WAAB01013679.1, on the reverse strand, counting down.
TAAAATATAACGTTATTTAAAACGAGATAGAATTGTTTGTGGAAGAAGAGTCAATCAGGTAGCTGTGATGGGAAAGGGTTACTACAGGGACATACATCTGCAGGATGTACTTTACATTCTTAGTCCATTGGTTTCCACAGCAGTTCTTGTTCACAATAATGTGAGGCAGTTAGTAGGGGATCTGAACACCACTGGACTGATAAGCCTTCATACTGACTTGCAAAAGTAATTTTCAGTAATCTTCAAGGGGAAAAATTGCATTTAGGGGGGAAAAAAAGAGGAAAAAAAAGCTAAGGCATTCGTGCATCCTATTTTATTGAGTATGCAAGTAATGGACTACGCAGAAATGGAACTTTTGATCTATTAGGCTGTGCACAGGGAAAAACGGCTGCAGAGTTACTGTGAGAAAGTCAGGCTTCCAGAGAACTTTCAAAGTATTTTTCCCAAATCTTGTTTCAAAATGAGATACCAATATTGCCACTTAAATGCAAGCTTCCACTGGAAAGTCTAGGAACAAGGTTCCTGACCCACAGCTCTCATGTATCACACTCCCACTGCCGCAATTACTCATTCTCTAACTATTTTTTTGCAACTATTGTGCAAGGCGGTGGTAATGTCCTTTCCTAAAAGTCTGATCAACAGAACTATTCATATCCACTTTGCTCCAACGATTGCTTCATACCATGAGCCAGGCCAGGCAAAATAGATAACTTCCAAACCATTTTAATTTTCCTGACAGAAAGATGGTTCAAGTCCCCCACAGCCCTAATCACCACAACTTTCTCCTAAATCCCCAACCCTCATATGTTCAGGACAAGCATGTGTGATTACTTGTGGTTGTTTAGTGCCACTGCCTTTCCCCTAAAGAAAGTTTCTCAGATTTGGATGAGCATCCTGGTAAAAGCTTTCCTTCTGCTTGAAGTGGGTTTTGCAGGACCAAAACTTGATAAACACTGTTGGCACAGACACAGGTGAGCCTCATTGGCTCTGCGTAGATATTGAAATCACAGATTTATGTGGACTTCAGACATGTTTCCCAAAACATCACAAGTCCAGAGGAACAGATTGTTGAAGTTAATTACAGAATTGGGTAGAACCATAGAATAGCTAAGGTTGTAAAAGACCTCTAAGATCATCCAGTCCAGCCCAACACCACTGTGTCTACTAAACCATGTCCTGAAGTGCCACATCCACACGCTTTTTGAACAGCTCCAGGGATTGTGACTCCACCAGTGCCCTGGGCAGCTTCTCCCAGTGCTTCACCACTCATTCAGTAAAGAATTGTTTCCTAATATCCAATCTAAATCTTCTCTGGCACAACTTGAGGATATTTCAACATGTATTTTTACATATTTCAACACTATGCAGCTACCACTAAACACAGCCTCCACCCCAAGGTGATGGTCTTCATGGACACATCATGGGAAAAGCAAGGTCCCTGACAAAATGTTGCCAGAAATCAATGAAAAGCAACCAAAATGACCTGTCCTGTTGTGTTGAAAAGGGCTAGGAGATCTTCACTATGTGAAATAACAGCAGCAGTGTTCTTCCAGTATCCTTGAGGAGCCACAGTTCCTCCAGGGGCAGAAACCATCCTCACCAAAGCCCCAGTGACCTCACAACACCTTCCCATGTTCTGAAACCAGCCATGTGGCTCTTTTGTACCTCACAGCCAGGAGTATGTGGGAGTAGACTGATGACTGCAAACCCTGCACAAAGACCTATTAAGCTGCATCTCACATGCTACCTGTGGTGCCAGCTCAGCCAGCATCTCCTGTTTGGGACCTCAGGGGTCCCATCATCAGCATCTACCCCACCCATGACATAGGGTCTGGAAATCTATCATGGAGCTGCAGCCAGAGGGCACTTAGGACCATTCATTATTATTTTTGGCAATCATGCCTAAGCACGTCAGACTCCTGAGCCCAGTAGAGCAACTGTAATAACAGCAATGCCTACAGTTATTTAAAGCCTAGTGAGGGGCAGGAGATGGGGAGGACAGCAAGGGAAGAAGCAGCTGGACAAGCCTGGGAGGGGTTCAAGCATGATGGAAGCTGTGATGGCAAATGCCAAGACCCCAGGCAGGAGCATCCTAGAGGGTTGGATGCAGGAGCATCCCTGGAGGGCAGCACTGCAGAAAACAAGCAGGCTAAGACATGGGCTACAGCAGCAGAGCTTGTACCAAACACCAGCCTGAAATAGAGATGGATCTTAGACAGAAAGCCCTGGCTTTACTATTTAGGATTGTAGAGTGGTAGAATCAGTTATTTTGGTTGAAAAGGACCTTGTAAGATTGTTGGGTCCAGCCTTACTGGTCCACTACTAAACCATATCTCTGAGCATCTCACCTACCTATCTTTTAAATACCTCCATACCTCCAGGGATGGTGACCCCACCATCACCCTAGGCAGCCTCTTCCAGTGCCTGAGAACCCTTTCAGTGAAGAATTTTTTCCTAATGTCCAATCTAAACCTCCCCTGGTGCAACGTGAGGTCATTTCCTCTCATGCTATTTCTTGTTACTTGGGAGAAGAGACCAACCAACATCTCACCACAACCTCCTTTCAGGTAGTTGTAGACAGAGATACTATCTCCCCTTACCCTCCTTTTTTCTAGGCTAAACAACCCCAGTTCCCACTGTCGCTCCTCACAGGATTTCTGTAGACCCTTCCCCAGCTCTGTTGCTCTTCTCTGGATGCATTCCAGCCCCTCAATGTCTTTCTTGTAGTGAGGACCTCAAAACTGAACCCAGGATTCAAGGTGTGGACTCACCAGCACCAGGTACAGGCAAATTGTTTGTAATCATTCATGTTCAGGATTTCCAGCTGCTAGTCTCTCAGAATTCACCTCAAAGAAAACCCTTTGTACTAATCCTCCTCCATCATTGTGCAATATTGCTTAGGTAAAGGAAGTTTCCTTGCTCTTTTCTAAATATACATTACTGTGGTTAGAAAATTAGAGAAATGACACGACCGACCTTCCTAAATGTGAAGGGCTCATTTGAGGAAGCACACAAGTCATCTGCTGCAGCAGACCCTTATCACTTTGTGGTAGGTGATTGCAAAATACCTCTCTTAGCCAGAGTCACACTGGGTTTAAATTGAGCTAGAAAGAGAACCACAAAAAGGGCTTGTGGGTAGCTGGGCTGTTACAAGTGTGGGGCCTGGCACTGGAATGTTGTTAGTTAAAACAGGAACTTGACAAGAAAAAAGGAGCAGAGTGGCTTGCAATGTGAATGCCACGTGTGGTTCCTCAGACACAAGGCTTTGCACAAAACACCATGAAAGTACTCAGTGACCAGCTTAAACATAGCAATCACTCCCCATGCAGTGAGAGTTAACACTGCATCAGACTTTCCATTAATGCCTCTGTTTCACAGGGGCTGTAAAAATGTCCTGAAGGCAAAACCTTGTGATTCAGCTGCTCAGCTGAAGAGTTAACTTTTTTTATATGCATCCATTTCAGAGTGTCAATTTATAATACTTTTAGTACAGATTTATATATAGTTTTGGTGTGGAGAAAGAGGGAGCTGGGAAGGGAGGTGATGCAAATCCTCATGCCCAGGTGCCTGGTGTTGCTGTCAGAGAGAGGTTGGGCAAGAAACAGGACTGAATGAAACAGTCTCTGAATGGCTGGTGTGAGTGGGTTTAGCATTCCCAGGATCAGTGCTGCTGCTGCCCAGAGAAAAAGAGGCCAAACCTGGGCTCTCTTCTACTGAGATGGCAGCATGGGATAAAACTTGCATGAGAAACCAAGGAATGATCTTCTTTTGCCCCCACCAGTCAATCCCCAATGTGCATTGTCTTCATAGATGTCGGAAAGGGACAATGAGTGGGTAAAAGTATTAATTTAAGTGATTCCTCTCCTCTGTGGATTTCCATCTGCCTGTTTATTCTGCTGGTGCCATTCCCAACTCTAAGAAAGAACTCTTCAGGCAGAGCTGTGCTGAAATTCTCTGTATTAAACTTTTGGAGGTAAATGGAAGTCCTTGAAATGTGGAATCACATGAAGAACTGTCTCATGTCTTTGTGATATACAATTAATAGGAGCTTGGTCAACCCTGCTGTTGTCTGCGATATAACCACACCAAGTGTCCCATACCTCCAGTGGGATGGCTGGGCCAGGGGCTTTTCACTCCTCCTGTTACCCCTTGGATCAAGGAGTTACTGCTGGGTGAAGTGGTCTCTGATGTCTGGCTGATCCCTGACTGCCTGTACAGCCCATCTGGGCCACAGGCAGCCTGGGACACTTCAAGCAGCTCCGTGTACCTTAATATAGTTCCTTCAGTAAGACCACATGGTCTTTTACAACAGCTCCACTAATTACTGCAGCTAAGTGCCAGCAACCAGACGGATTTACAAGGACATAGTGTTGCCACTGTCCTCCCTTATCTGCACCTTACAAGTTGAATTTCCTGTCCTTTCCCTAAATAGCACATTAGCCCATGTTGTCCCACATTATCTGAGGTTATTTTCCCTCAAAATATTTTCCATGCAAAGAAAAATACAGTAATTTTTATCCATTTTCAGAAAAGGTTTCCCTTTTTCTTTGCTCCTTCAAGAAAATAGGCTCCTAGCATGCATTTATCATGATAGCTAAATTAGGCAGTACCTTTAATACTTGCAGCACAGAAAATCACTTCATCAGCTGCACAATTCGAGCTTACAGGAGAAGACTTCTAAGAAAGAATGAGTATGAAACCTAGAATAACCATTTCTTTCCCCTTGTCCCTTCAAGGCACCAAAGTTCAAGGTATTTATTTCTTTCCTTGTGTACTGAGAAATCTGTGATGGTGGTTAATTGAGCGCTAAAAGTCCATGCGACTGCAGTTTCACTTAGATGCTGTATTATTTTTTTTACTTCCAATCCTAAACCGCTACAAGGCGAAACAGGGCAGAAGTGATCGAACGTGGCTGGTGGGGGAGATGATTCTGTACTGAAAGAAGCAGCATTCTTGTGAAAACAGTAGTATGATCACATAGCCTGGTTCCTACGCAGTCCCTGGGCATATGTTAGATGTCAAAGTCATTCAAAATGTCTGAGGAGAAACCTGCCCTGGAATGGTACTGTGCAAAGCCAGTATAAAGAGGTGTGAGTTGACTTTCTTGGGCAAATATCACCAGCAGAAGGTACTGGCAGGTGCCTCTCTAGCTTCAGACTTTTGCTTGTGGAGAAGCCCTCAGGAGCTGTTCAGACCCATTCTGCAGTCCACACACAGCGGGTAGAATAGTAGCATGAAACCACTGTTATTACCATTACAAGGTCAGGATCTCCCTGGGATGCCCATCCAGGATGTGAGCCGGTCAGCGAGGGTAGGCTCACAGAGGTGGTAGAGGTGGCAACTGGTCACGTGCAGCTGCATAGGTGTGATGAGTGGATATGGCCAAGATACAGATCCCCATGCATGGCAGCTCCCTGCCACCAGTGAAAAGCTAAAAATATAATTTGTCACTCCAAAAAGTGGAATATGTATGCAGTGAAAAACACTCTCCAAAGAAGTCCCTTACAAAACAGTCTTTGTTTTCCATGAGAGGATGATCTCACAGCTTATAAAAACGTATCATGGAATCACAGAATGACTTGGGTTGGAAGGGACTTTAAAGCCCATCCAGTTCTACCCCTGCCATGGGCAGGGACACCTCCCACTGGATCAGGCTGCTCAAAGTCCCAAACAACCTGGCCTTGAACACCTCCAGGGATGGAGCAGCCACCACTGCTCTGGGCAGCCTGGGCCAGTGTCTCACCACCCTCACGGTGAACTATTTCTTCCTAATGTCCAATCCAAATCTTCCCTCTTCAAACTGAAAGCCACTCCCTCTAGTCACTACATTCCCTTGTAGGAAGCCCCTCCACAACTTTCTTGTCGGTCCCAATGTTTTAGGATGAAAGATTCTACCTGCTTGTTAGGTGCCTTTTGCTGCCCTTTTAAACAGAACCAACATGGGTGCAAACTCAAAAGTCCCTGTGTGCACAGTATGCATGATCAATCACTTCTAGGTCAAGAGCCCAGGCAGCAGTGAAATAGTAATTGATTAATAAATAATGAAAATATTTTCAAAACCTCTTCCAATTCTTCATCTCCTTTTCTTACAAATAATCAGTAGTCAAACGCTGTAAAAATGAAGTTTTTCTTCAAGGGTCTCTGATTACCTGCTTTGTATTTTTCCAGCAGGTTGATGTAACCAACTCTGGCTCTAGAAGACAGCACAGCCTTTGATCAGCTCGGTTCCTTCATTATTACCTGAGGGAGCCATCAGGCACTCTCTCTCATGTCCAAAAATTATCTACCCTATCTTCTTAGATTTCTTTATTCATTGAATTAGTTTTCAGCATTATTCATATTTATTAAGAATCACTGGCACTACATGGTTCAGTTTCCCCTGAGCTATGTCAGCTTGCAACTTTGCAAGGTGTTCAAAATGTGCATCTCTGCTGTGTAACACTTAGAATCACAGAATGCTTTGGGTTGGAAGGGACCTTTACAGCTCATCCAGTTCCAAACCCCTCTGCCTTGGGCAGGGACACCTTCCACCAGATCAGGTTGTTCAGAGCCCCATCCAACCTGACCCTGAATTTTTCCAGGGGCCTGCACTACCTCCCAGAGATGAAAGCTCATACTGCCCTTTGCACTTGGAGAGACTCAGGCACTACCCCCAAGCTGGTGCACTTCAGTACCTCAGATGATGGTAGAACATGGCAAGATAAGATATTTGGCTCCTCTAGCCTTCAAGTCATCCACCTAGCACTTCGGAAGGCTCAGAAACTTCTGCAAAGGTTCTCAAAATGGATCCTGCTAGTTTGGGTGAGGCACTTCACTCAACACAGCGTTGTTATTTCCTGAGGGGAAAGCCTCCAGCGCTGGGCCTTCTGTTTGGTGCCAGTCAGCACGGCCAACTGTTCACAAATGCGTTGCTTCTGCAGTGCAAACCACTCTAGTTTTCTCTAGTACCCATAAACTGATCATGATAAATGATGGACAGACATTTGCACCATCTTATTTCCAGAAAGAGGACACAAATGATGAATTCTACAGCTTCAGTTCAAGGTTTGGAGGACTTTTCTGGCCACCTAGCTGTGCACCCTCAGCCCCCACATCGCCACTAGTAAGTGCTGATCCACCCCTTCCCACTGCAAGGATGTTTGTCTTGCAGCTTCAGTGCAATTCATTCAGCTGTTTCCACCAAAGCCTTTCTCCTTGAAAATCTATGTTCACATCAAGCTGATATTATTTCCTTGGTGAGCCGGTTGTACTACCACTTGGTTCAATGTGGTCTACCACTCTGACACTCGCACCTTCTCTCTTTGGTACCTGGGTTCAAAAACCACTTTCAGCAGGGTGACACAAGAAACTCATGTTTGTTTTCCAACCCTACAAGATATCCTGTGTGCCCTTTGGTCATACAGCCACTCTTAGCCTCCTGCTTACAACAGATTAATACAAGACTTCTTTCACTTTGCCTGCTTTGTTGCCTCCTCTCTCTAGCATCTGTGGCATTCTACTCCACCTTTCCCTCTCTTCTTTGTAATCTGACCTCTATGCACCCAACCAACTGCAAGGATCTGGGATTTCTGGAGCTCCTGAGATATCAATAAACAACAAAAAAAATGACAATGAGTTGGTGGATGGCTAAGAAAAGGCAGTTCTGTTTCTCAGCAAGTTTGTGTGAGCTGTTTCTGGTTTCAGTTCACATGGGCTTTTTCACCTTTTGAGTTTCTCTTTGACGTTCAGGTTTCTGACTCTTTTTCCACCTGAAGCAAAAAAAAATAATTAAAAAATATAAAGCAAATAAAAAGCTAAGTTTGGTCATTTTTTTTAAGTTAAAACCCCTCTTAATTCTAGATTGGGACCATTTCTAACTTGACAGGCCTTATTTGTTGAATACTCAACATCCTGATGTTAGGTTGTCCTTATTCAAAGCTGTTATTCTCTGAGCAAAGAGACATCAGTGCACGTACCTGCCTGTCATCAGCCATCTTTACTTATGACTGAAAGCAGAACATGTACAAAAATAGAAGCACCAAAATTCATCCTCAAAATGAAACAATTACAGGGGAGAGTTCATAACTTCATACTGAGGTTCTTCTAAGCCTTTCATGGAACAATTACATTATCCTAATAAACAGGGAGCTGACGCCGGTGCAGAGATCTACATTTAAGCTCTGTTTGGCACAACTGTTGTCTTTGGTGTGGTTTCATTTTGTTTTGATTTTGTACTAATGTTTAATGCAGTTGCTACTGTTCCACACATAGTTAAGTGTAGGTGCAAATTATGAAGCATAATTAATTACCCATTAATGAGTATTTGCAAAGGTTTGGACTCTAAATGCTAATTTGTGTTTCAGAAAGAATGTCAAATGATACCTACACTATTTACCTTCTTCTCACTGATTTCTGTTTAGCATGTGATAGGAAGAATTTGGCTTTAATGTTAAGTAATGCCTTCAATTATAGCTCATAATGTATATTAAGCCTCGACCATTTCATTTTCATGATGAACCCATAGACAAAATTTGCTGATTCTACAGTTAGTGATAAGCATCTGTATAAACTAAATTTCCATTTATTTTCCAGCCCAAAATAAACCTGTTCCCAGAAGTGAGCCTTCTAAACCTTCATATCTACATGGCTACGTTTGTCGTCTTTTCCGATCAACAAAGTAACAAAACCAGCAACGCAAATGCTCAAGCAAACAGCCAGTGCACAGAGGTGTGAAACCGCAGGAGGAAATGGGCAGAAAGAGATGAGTGGGAAAAAGATGCTGGGATGTTTCTCCCTCTTCCTCTTGCTCTATCCTCTGGCACAGCAGAAAGACCTGCCCTTTTGAGGACCATGCAGAGCAAGATCCCCAAATATCCAAGTGAATAAATTTGTGCAGAGCCCCTGTTAAAGGCACCTTTACTGGTTCCTGTGGGATTGGGTGAGAACTGCCCTGTAGCACCTACGTCATCACATTGATAAATCCTTGCCCATCCGACTGCAAGAGCAGCAGGAGCAAGGATGTGATTGTGAACCTATATGAGACTCTGGTGAGGCTGCACCTTAAATCCTGGATCCCTCACTGTAAAAAAGACACCGAGGGGCTGGAGCACATCCAGTGGAGTTAAATGGAGCTGGGGAAAGGATGGAGAACAAATTTCATGAGGAGTGGCTGAGGGAACTGGGATTGTTTAGCCTGGAGAAGAGGAGGCTGAGGGGAGATCTCAGTGCTCTCTGCAGCTCCTGGAAAGGAGGTTATGGTGAGATGGGTGTTGGGCTCTTCACCCATGTAACAAGGGAAAGAATGAGAGGAAATGGCCTCAAGTTGCACCAGGGGAAGCTTAGATTGGATATTAGGAAAAATCTCTTTACCGAAGGAGTAGTCAAGCATTGGAAGAGGCTGCCCAGGGCACATGGTAGAGTCTCCATCCCTGAAGGAGTTAAAAAAATGTGTGGATGTGGTACTTCAGGACATGGTTTAGTAGGCATGGTGGGGCTGGGGTGATGGGGGATGGACTGGATGAGCTCAGAGGTCTTTTCCAACTTTAACAATTACATGATTCTATGATTTTGTTCTGGAAAGGCTGCACTCCAGGACTGAGCTAAGCACAGCAGGGAAATCCTCAGACCGGATCAAGTGCTGTGGTCAACACCTCATTTATTTCCCAAAGGATGCTCATGCTTCCTCAGGCTCTTATTGCCCTTGCCCTCGGCCATACCTCCAAGATAATTTTCTCTCACCTTTTTTGTGGGAACATTTGTTTGTGAGACACAGGATTTGTAAACCAGTTTACAAACTGGTCCTGACAACACAGGTTCTGCTCTACTGCAGCCGTGGTAAGGCTGGACTGAGCTGCTGTCTCAGCATCTCTTTGTCAAGGCACTTTTAGCACGTTTCCAGCTGATGTCCAGCACTGCTACCTCAGGCTTTTCTTGCGAGTCATCCTTTCACTTGACATTGTGCGCTGCTGGCTGGGAAGTTTACAATCTGAACATCTAGACCTATTAGTAGAGCATTTTGCCAAATTATTTATTTTGCTTGTGTTTTGTTTGGCTCTCCTCCCTGGTGAGATCAGAGATAAAGCATATTTACTAGTTACCGCTTGCCCTGGCCAGCTGAGGAGCTGGGCTGGAGTGAAAGCAGCTGTTTCTGAGCAGTGTGCATGGCTTGTGCTCATTCTCAATTCCCCGTGAGTAGGATCCTTCAGCGGTGATGGAGTAGCTCCGAGTTTCAGTCTATCTGTCACTGCTCGACTGTTTTACTGTGCACACAATGCACTGATGGGCGACATCACTCAACTGCAACAAGTCCAGCTACAAAAGCAAGTAGGAGCAATTTGTAGCCTCAATGCAGCCATTTAATCATTCCCAACACTTCCCTGGTTGCCATTGTGGATAAACTAACTTAGGAATTAAGAACAAATATTTGACTCCTCCCAAAAAAAAAATTTTCTGCAGCCCTGTTTAGACTATATGGTACTTAACTGGGACCTTTGCCCTTTAGTTAAAAGCTGTGACCGGGAAATCCCACCTCCTCTTAATGAGCTGTTTTGTGCAGCTTACAGGGAGGGATTTGCACTCCACTCTTGCACTACAAATGCTTTGTCTGTTTGGCTTTTTTAATTCAGCTGATGAACAAAAAAAAGCAAATGCCAAACTCTACACATGTTTCAGTCTCCATTAAGACAACAAAGAGCTCTAAATGTGCGTCCTAGCAACAGCAACTATTGTTTTACAAGAGTGAGAAGACAGAAAATATGGTCATTTAAGTTGGGGTACTTTCTATAGCTGTTTCTTAATGCTATTGTCAAAAAAGTGACACACTTTTGACTATTAAAATACTTACCTCTGGGTAAGAGTCAGCCAGCATTCTTTTGGAATCAATATTATGCTCTTTCTACTGTAAAATAATCAGACAAGCAGCCCAAGCAATGGCCTTTGTCAAATGTTTTTTACTTGCTTATGTCTCTTGACCGCATGCTGAGACCTCTCATACTCCAGCAGCCTTGAAAGTGTTTTCCTCTTCTTTTTTTTTTTTTGTGCCTCAGAGATCTCTTGGCTCCCCCTAATCTCTTGTTCTTTCCTTGTAATCACTACATACACTTAATAACGATAAACTGCAGACACCAGCATCAAATTATGAACAGACAAGAGCGGGGAGGATTAAGTGCAGTCACAACAAGAGGTGATTCTGCAGGCATTGCAAGATATTTGATGTAGGTGCAACAAAACAGTGGAGAGCAGCAGAGAAAACCTTACTTTCCAGAGAGCAAGGCTAAACCCTGTGTGTGTGTCTCTGTGCACCAAAGTCGAGCAGGAACGATTCTCCAGCCACACAGCCACATCCTGGCTGTACACTTCCTAGGGGGTTTCCTAGGCTGGTTAAAACAAATCTGGTGGAGTGGACAGGGAGACTCAGTTATCAGGGATCATATAATAGAGGATATTGAGCAAAGCTCTGCTGCAGGAGAAGGATATCAGGACATTTTTCATTCTGGGTTTCATCTGGGTTGTGCACAAGTGGACAGCCTAGAAATCAGACACCAGACAATGCCTGATTGCAATAATTCTCACGCCTTTTGAACTGGTTAGCTATTGTCAGTCCTCACCACCTCATGGGCCACACAATGTCCATGGCAATCACCTTCTCAGATGAAAGCCCCAGCACATCAGTGCTGGTTATGTTCTTGGCAGATCCCTTGGCATCACTGCTCGGACGATGTGTGGCTGGGTGACCCAAGGAAAGCTGTGACCTGAGCCAACGCATCTGGGATGCACACAGCAGCCTGTGTGACCATCACAGATAGCCCAGAACAAGACCACATGGATGTGGTACTGTGCGTTAGGAGGGATCACTCCAGTGAACCTTGGTTTCTGCATAAATGCAATGAACTGCAAAAATCAAACTGCTTTAGAAAATTTCAAGGCAGGATCAACTTTTCATCTCATTATAGGTTCCAGATGTGCCTTTATGGCAAATGTTAGCTTCCCTGCAGAAGAACTTGTCTGTGTGTTTTAGGTACCAATGTTTATTTTCCCAGATGTGTTCTCCTAAAATTATTTCAGGTTCAAGATAACTTTTTTTGTTGCATTCTCTGCACTGAAAAGTGAGATATTCAAGCGCAAATTTAAAATAACTGACCTGACATCAAAATAAATCTTATCCAAAAGATATTAGAATGCTCTGCATCAGCACCTTTATATAAAAAGAACATCAAGAAGTAGTTTCTCCACTATGGCTAGAAAAACCTGGATGAAACCCCACCATTTATTCTCATGAGGGACTCCTGGCTGCAGGTGTTATTTCAGGGTCCTAAGCAGTATTTGCTCTGTGTATGTGATCAGAGCTGCTAAAGAGGGAAATCTTCAGGGAGGATGGGTAAGAGAAGAAAGTGAATATTTCAGTGGTAGAAGTTCCCCTCCACCACCTTTGGGGTTGCTTCTTAACTGGTGGCTGTTTAAAGCTACCGAAACCTCAGAACTCTGGGAGGAGGAGACCATTTCAGCAGGAGCACTGGAGCGCGATGTGCATGTCCCTGTGCTATCAGAAGCTGGAGACCTGGCCTGTCACTCTCAGGCTACAGAAAACCATTGACCTCAGGCTAATATTCAAACAACTGGTGCTGCACGTTGTCCTGTCAAGTGTTTACTTGCTGAAATCAGAAGCTGGAGCCAAGCCCTAGGTTCATACACAGCCCTTTGGGTGACCTGGGATCCAGACTCTGACCTGTTGGAGCCTGCTCTGCCTCACATGTTTTGCTTCTAGTTGGTTTGGCTGGACCTCTTCAGCTCAGGCTTCATGTCCCCAGCGATCACCTGAAGATGGGGACCCACAGTAGCACTCTCAAAACCTGACAAAAAGTAGCAAGACAAGCTGTTCTGTTACTTTCCTAATATGACAGAAGTCACCCAGCACAGGGTGCTGGGTTTTGTTGTCTTTTCTGCTACTGCGCAGGAAATATATCCTCTTTTCCTGGAGGAGAATTTGACTTAACAGAAGAAGGATTTACAGTTCACACTGTAATCAGACCTACATCTCTCCTGCCAAATGCTCCAGACACCGAGATTAGCTTTATACCACTCCCATTTTACTACCTCATGAATCTTTCATGCTATCTGGACAGTGCTAAATCTTGCTGATAAGGGATGGATGTTGCCTCTCCCACTGCCCAAGAGCACCCTACAGCTTCACCAGGCTGTCCTATCACCAGCTGTAGTGTGTGAAAAGGGAGGCAATCGACCCCATCCCACATCCCATTGTTTCCAAAGAAAATGCACACTGAATGGCATTTCTATCAGGAGCCAGATCATGGAGATTTAGTAAACATCAGCCTCTATTTCTGTATTTCATTTGTGCAGTACTGGAAGATAAACAGACACTAAACTTCTTGGCACCTCCCAAGATCACTTTGTTTTGCATGTGCACAGGACAGAATGTCAACTGTCCCAAGAAGCTGAGGCTCCAAGCCTGTTTCAGCTGCCTTCAGGATGAGATATTTCAATAACTTTGACCCCAAATACATTTCACTATAGTCTTCTCCACCCATCCAGATGAATAGCATGTATCAGCAACAGTAGTTTAAGGCCAAATATTCCAGGAATCTCAACAACAATTAATTTTGAACCTGCTGTGGCTGCAGACTATGAGTTCCTGCCCTAGGTGGTGGTGGCAGAGAAGCAGGTGATGACCCACAATCTGCTCAGTGGGTCTTGGTTGATCCAAGATCTGACAGCAGCACTTTTCCAGACACAAGCCTAAAAGATAAAGCTCTATGATACTTTGCATAATTGTTTTGTCACCCCTCAATTAGGAACACGTTCACACATACCTATTTTCATAAAAACACCAGCATCCGTATCTCTGGCAGAAAGTTTTGTAATGATTTTTTTTAATATATTTTCAGCTGCAAACAGCAGAAACCCCCCTTCAGGCACTTCACTAGACCTTTTATCTGCACGCAGGAAAGAGAATTGATTGATTTTGAAGTTAAACGTTGGCATCTGCTGTTATTCAAAACCAGGACCTTGGATACACTCATCCGCCATGCTTTCAGCTCAGCCACCAGTGTGCTGCAAATGAAGACAAGCTGTTGTCAAATGAGAAATGCAAAATAGTCAATCTGTTTGTCTGTTTAATGTAACTGGGAACATAAGCTGCTAAAAATGCTACCATTCTGCACTGTCAGATGGGAGACACTCTCCAACAAACGAAAGCCTAATGACCCATTTTACTCAGGCGCTCTGGAGTTCCTCCTAATGGTATTTTCCATATGCACTTCAACATGCTTTTAACTGAAACTGCAAATGGTACTATTTTCTATCTAACACAAGCGTGTAATCTGTGTAGCGTATTTTTTTTTCCTCTGGCACCATGAAGGAATGCTGATGTTCAAGGCATCTTGAAACAGCGAGCATATTGCTCAAGCATCTGATACTCATCTTCTCTTTACACCTGTCATTGTACTGTATTAAAGGAAAAAAATCAAGTCATTAACCATGATAGATATGTTTTTAATAAGAAAGTGTTGCGCCTCACCAGGCAGATAAATAGCAAGTCTTAAGATATCTTCAGAGCCTGAGCATACAATTACAGAATAAAGTTAAATATGCTGGAGACTCTTCAAAGACTGCTATAACTTGTAAAGATTAGGTCTCTATCAATTACCCAAGCTGCACTTCTTCAAGAATTTTCTAGCATTAAAATTGCTAATTTGACTTTTCCTCTGAAAGTTCCCCATTCCCCACAGATAATTATGTGTGAAATGTTGCCTAAACTAAGAAGTGATTTGACCAAGAATACAAACGTGCTCCATTTTCAACACAAAAAAACAGTGTTGGCATTGCCAGAATGGGACGAGAGGAACCTCTGAAGGTTTTGACCATTTTATTAAATATTCTTGGGATTGTATGGTAGAAATGTCATGGGTCTGAGTTCAAAACCTACAGAACCAGAGGGTTTTTTTGCAAAAAGCTGTGTCACTAAGTCTTTCTTCAGAGGCAGCATCATACCAGTCAAAGCTAGGTTTGTTTTCTCCTTAGAAACCACGAACTGGCATCCTTGCAGGATACTATCCTTTAAGCCATTATAGTCTTAGCCCCTGCTTTATTCCCCCCCAGCTGTTCTCACGTTGATATTTTTGTTAATTATTGACACAGTGAATGCTTGGTTGTAAACCACAGATCCCTGGGAACTTTGTGATGCACTGAGCCAAGTGGTGGTGCTGCACGGATGCTTGCTCCCTCCAGACTCCCTTGCCCTCGGGGTGCTGCCAGCAGCAATTAGCAGCCCCCAGAGAAGCAATGAACCTCTTCAGGCACTCTCTTTCCCTCTGCAGAAAATAAGACCCTACTCATCTGGATTCCTCTCCACCCACGAAATCTCATGACTTTAGTTTTTCCCCTAACATACAGCTGATGGGGCAGAGGGTGCAAACCAAAGGGACCAAAAGCATCCCCAGGGAGGACTGGCCAGAGATACTGCTGCATGCGAAGTTCTGAGCACCATGAGTGGGCCCGCAGCATCATCAGTACTGGCTTCCTAGGGTACCGCTTAGCTGCACTGTGCGCTGAATTCACTGCTACTTAACCTTTGGGAGAAGAGTTAGAAAACATAAATGAGATAATTACAGTTCAAAATAGTGGGGAGTAGCAGTCTGTGCCAATGTGTCAATGCTTGGAATTTGTCTGCTTGGGAGACAAAGAGGGAGAGAAAGCACAGAGAAGGAGCAGGTGCAAAAGTAAAAGACAGAAGACGAGAGGATTTAATGCAGGGGTTTAATACAGCAGCCATCAGCTCCAGGATTATGAAGAAATGTAATATCATCTTGGAATTATCCACCCAGTAACCAAGTAGATATTAGTACATTAAAAAAAAAGTTTTCTTTATTGTAAAGAATCTGGTACCTAAGAGAGAGATTTCAGGCTAGGAGGGAAAAAAATCTATTCCCTTTTGCTTGCTATATGTATCCCTCCTGCATAAAAAACCACCCCAAAATCTAACATAAAACCTGAACCAGGCCCTTCCATCACAGATCAAAAGTCAGGCAAATAGTGTTGCATTGCAGCTGCCTGAATTATACTTGGCCTCTGAATAATAAATAGGGAATTTCTCAAACCACAGGCTCATTAATGAGCACTAATTCAGAACTGATGGCACAATGTTCAGTAATTTAAGCAACGTAGACAATGAAGGTTCTCAACTCTGGTACAAAGAGTGACCTACAGAATCTTGTGGAATGAGTAATTACAGCTAATATCCATTTCAGCTTCTATTAGAACATCCAATAAAACAAGGTCATGACAACAGGCAAGTATCACATCCCAGCAAGCATCACAGTGAGGAGAGACGGAGTCACCCTGGAGCAGGTGGATGGTTCCTATTAATTGGGCTTCTCAATGAATAAGGATGCTGACAGCTCCCCGGAGGACCATGGGCAGCGGGCGGTGGTGCAGCAGCAGCACAGGCAGCTCAGGGAATATAGGGATGGTTTTCAAGAGCACAAAGGTGAGGTGGGAATAGGGTTTATTTTGACCCATAATTAACAAAGGCTTGAAGGACAGTCCATGCACTCCTAGTTTTTATTGTTTTCAGCCTTTCAGTTTGATATTAATATATAGAGGGAATGATTCAGTCATTTAATCACCAAGGGTGGACCCACAACAAGTTGTAACAAAGGAAAAAGTTGATAGATAGAAAGGGGACAGCATCGAGTGCCTGCACTGTGAAAAATAGTTGAGTGAGCAGCAGCAGAGCAGAATGAACTGCCTGGAGAGTTTTCTGCTTTGTACAGATGAGCCTTATTAATTCCTCAGAGGAGAAGGAAAATATGGTCAAGAGAGAAAATAAAGAAATTATCTGCAAATTTTTTGGTGCAGTGAGTAAGTGTGTGGCTGTGGCTGCCTGTTAAAAACAGTTTCTGACAATCCTCACAAGACCTCCCAGTGCTTTCAAAAAACTGAAGGAAGATTCATTTTCTTCCTGGTAAATGTGCTAAAATTTCACTCTTAGGCTCAGGTAGTTTTCCAGTGATACTATTTGACTTTTTTTAAAGTGTATCAGACAACATAGGGCTATTCAAAGTGATCCTCTCCTAAAAAAATTCTTAGCCTGAGAATTGTTTATCGCAACCATCTGGGCAATACTGAGAAGCCTAGAGGAGATTGCAACCAGAGCTAATTGCCTAACAAATACAATTCACAACAAATAGTTTGATGAACTCATAAAAAATCAACTCTAATGGCTAAATCTTTGGTCCTCATGAGAGTTCATTGTGCAGCTGGAGCAATGCAGTGCGGATGCGCCCTGATCTCGGCTGCGAGAGGATTCCGTTATTCTAGGGAATGGTCTGATGGGGAAAACCTGCTCCAGAAGCACCAGTGCTTGGTATCTGCTGCTCAGTGTGGCTGAAAACAGCTCAGAAATGGTCATTAAGGCTCTGAAATGCAGTCATTGCTTTTGCAGTTATAAGACAGACATGTAGGTATCACTGTGGCCAGCTCTGGGTGTTGGTTTCTACCCCTACCATTCAAGTTTTCACATGTCCTGCTGCACGCATGGAGGTTCAAACCACAGAGGGGTCCCATGGAAGGGGCCAGGACACAGCAGGGACTGCCAGGTGTGAAATATCAGGGAGATATACAGGGCTTGGCTCAGCCTCTACAGGGATTTCAAGGCCTGCAAAAAAAAGGGGAGAAAAGGACATATTTCCCCCAGTAATTATGAGTCACAAATCCTTTGAGGGGAGGTGAGAAAGTACATATTTTTTCATGAAAAACAGAAGGGTGTCTGTCTTTTACACTGTACCTACTATGTTTTGCTAAGAGTGCTGCTCTGGGAGGTTTGGCCAAAAGACTCAATCTCCCAGGAGGATTGATTGAATCCTGGATTTCAGTGCTTTGGTGCTTAAGTCCCTGTGGGGGAGGCTAATCCTGAGCACTTCTTGCACTACATAAACCGCAGCATCAAAATCCACCTGAAGGATGTTTTCCCGCACAGCTATTCATGTCCTATGGGCTCCAGACACCTGTCTCCATCTAAACATCATTTCAGCTGCAGCTGCAGAAGAGCTTCCCAAGTTCACTGGTGGGTCCAGCAAGTGAACAACCTTGAGCCACTGATTACCTGGAAAACCCTTGCTCTTTGGACTCTTTTCCTTACACAAGAAAACCACCTCCTGGAAAGCTGCTGGAGACACATGAGCAAACAATTTAGGACAATTTGCAGGAGGGGAAGACCATTGATAGCAGGGCTGGAAGCAGGAGTAGCTGGGGAACCAGGGCAGGACCAGGACCATGGTGGAGGCACCAGCCCAAGTCCCACCAGCAGCCCTTGGGCTGCCCTGCTGCCGGGCACAGATCTACACTCTTGCATTGAATTCTGTTGACTTTAGTAATATTAATTGAATTAGGGGTTTCCAGGATTGGTCCCAGAGTTGCTGTAACATCAAATGAATGCCAACAATTTGGATTAACTTCAACTGTCATAATTTCCATACTGGCTTGAGGAATATTTTTACCCCTGCATCACTTGAGAAAAGTACCTTTGAAAGCTGTGCTGCTCTTTTTTTTTGTATACTATCTAGCAAGGACTTCTGCTTTCTGTTAAACCATGCTGATAGGTATTTCTTTTCTGTTTAACTTTAATGGACTTTGGTGAATACTTTAAGGTTTACAGCTCAGAATGATTGTTTAGTAAGTAAATCCTTTCTCCTACAGGTTTTGTTAAAATACTACATAGTTAAAATATTTTATTTGGATTCATACCTCATTTCAAAGTGTTGCTCATAATACCTGACAGGAGTTGAACTTTAGTTAGTCTTTCTCCTTTTTCTTCTTTTCAGAGGAAAACAAGAAGTCAAACATTGCTTCTAACACACTGAGCACAACTACTGGGAAATTCAAACAAATGCTGGTACAATTCATGGGTGAAAAAGAACTTAAAGTTTGTTTATAAATTTGTTCCCAGCTCCAAATGCATGTCATAAGTTAATAGGTCATCAACACACAGTATTTAGCTGAGAGAAAGTTATTTTCTGTGAGAATAGAAGGTAGAATATAGGTAGAGTAGCAAACTGGCGGAAAGCAAAACATTTTGAGTGCTTTGTAAAATTCATATCAGACAACTTCAAGCTCCAACAAAATGGAAAATTTTTTTGTCTCTGCACTTAAATCCAAGGACTTAGAAAACTGACTAATAATGCAAATATCCAGAGGTTAAAATCTAGAGGTTAATATCCAGGTGCCATTGCTGGAACATGCACCCTACTTACAAGAGTATGTATCCAGACAGATGGAAAACACAGGACTATGGACCAGGGTGCTATGAATACCATCAATGCCAACACACTCAGACCTTGAAAACTTGTTTCAAAACAAACAGAATCCAAACCTTGGAGCCTCATTTGGGCTGCCTCCTGCAAATCCTTATGTTAACAGGTTACAAAATATTCTGCAGTTGTAACTCCAAAGTTGTGCCTACTAATTCAGAAAGAGTGGATAAGAGGCAATGGGTGGGCCAGGTCCCCACAACCTTGGTGTGAGGTTCGATGTTCACGTTTCGGGAGAGATTATCTCCAAGATTTGGATAACTAATCACCTAAATTTAAACATAGGGAAATTTTAACACTCCCCTCTACAAACATGTCCATTCACAGTGCAGACCCAGGGCAAAGTTATTTGAAGAAGGTCAAGATATGGTGCTAGAATTGAAGATGACCGGAGGGCTGGAGCCCCTCCCATACAAGAACAGGCTGAGATTTGGGGTTGAGACTTGGGGTTGTTCACCTCCAGGGCGATGTTAGAGCAGTTTCCAATACTAAAAGGGGCCCCAGGAGTGGTGGGGAGGGGCTCTTCATCAGGAATTGCAGGGACAGGATGAGAGGGAATGGTTTTAGGCTGCAAGAGGGGAGATTGAGATGAGATCTTAGGAAGAAATGTTTTTCTGTAAGGGTGGGGAGACCCTGGCCCAGGTTGCCCAGAGCAGGGGTGGCTGCCCCATCCCTGGAGGGGTTAAAGTCCGGGTTGGATGGGATCTGATCCAGTGGGATGTGTCCCTGCCATGACAGAGGGTATGTGACTGGATGGGCTTTGAGGTCCCTTCTAACGCAAACCATTTTATGCTCTATAATTTTCAGCCCATAAGCTGCACATCACTTGCCTATGGCGTGAACAGCACAAGGAAGCACAGAGCAAACTTCAGCCCTGGAGGCCCATTCCAAAGGTGATGCTGGAAGGAGTTAATGAGGAATTAAAGCAAGGCAGGGCCTAGTGAGCCACTGGCCTTCCTCTGAAGAAAAAAACAACTCAGGAGTCCACCCGCAGCCCAAATAACAACCTTTTTTGGGTCTGATGGGGAGCAGCATGAGAGAATGGCCCCAAGGTCTAGAAACTGGAGGGGGTACGAGCAGATTTGCTTGCTTTGTGTTTATTGTCAGCCTTTCATTTTCCAAAATATTAAACCTCACTGTTTCATATATATACTCAGGCTTTAAAATTCTTTCAGCGCTGGGATGAGGCAATATTATCTTTGAGAAAATGCAGATCCTAACTTAGTCTCCCAAAAGGAAAATTACTGACTTGAGCAACTCCTGGTAGTTATCCAAATAGCCTTGTCAAATTATTTAAATACCACATTGTGATATTATTGAAGTTGGTACCAAGTTACTCTTGGCAGAAACAAGTGTTCACTGGCAGGTGCTGAGTAGTTGAGCTGTTCCTGCTCCAGCTCTCTGTGTCAGCAGCAGGGCTGGCTGCTGCAAGGGATTTTAACCAGGGAGCTGAGCAAAATACCCACCAAAGGGGTTACCTTTCCTCTGGGGCTCAGAGGGGGGTTGCTTTTACCTATCAGAGGCTGGTTACTTATCTGCAGTTATATGCGAGCCATGCAAGGCTTTTTTAGGGGGTAGGTGGGAGGGATTGTAGGGCAGCATTCAGCACAAAAAACAACCCACTAAAGAGCTCTCTCTTCTGTCTTAAAACAAATCAAGTATGTAAATCTCCAGAAAACAAAATAGAACTTAGGAATTTACCTGCTCTGTATTAAAATGGGGGGGGGGGAGCGGCTGAGGGGGTGGGAAGACTTGGACTTATGCATTTTTCATTATTCAGGGCCCAATGTATGCTTAATACTTTCATCTCTGCTATCCCGTTGGAAAGTTGTTTAAAATGTAATAGTTTAGTGGTGTTTCATGTATGCTGTTTCATACAAAATGTTTAGAGCTAGGGATCCACCAGCTCTGCTTGCCCAGACGCAGTGGGAGGCGGGACAGGAGGAGGAGGAGGGACAGCACCAGAGGAAGTATGGGATGGGGTTGCTTGTCTTTGACTTTGAAATTCAGCTCTCATCTCAGGAAGAACACAGATTTCTTGTATGGTGTAGGGGTGTCCACCTTGTCTGCCCTGGAGCAGGGCTCCTGCAGGACCCATCTGCCTCCCCACCCCACAGGATTTGGAAGTGGGCTTTCTGAACTCCTGCTACCACAGCGTTCACAAGTGAAACACAGGCGAATCCCACAACACACTCCGGGTTTGGCAAAGAGGGAAAGAGACCCTGAAAATAGCCTTCTGCTATGTTAGTACACGTGGAGGCTTGAGACTGGGCTCTGCAGGGTCAACTGGGCAGCTGTGGGGTAGGACAGAGCTGTGCACCTTAAGTAAAGACCTGTTAGATTATTTTAGGATCATAGAATGGCTTGGGTTGCAAGGGACATTAAAGCCCATCCAGTTCCACTCCCCCTGCCTAGGGCAGGGACAACTCCTGCTGAATCAGGTTGATCAAAGCCCTTTAAGAAAAATTTCACCCCTTTCATTTAAGAAAAATTTGACCTCTTCAAATATCCTTTCAAAGGTTTTGTCCAGCTTGGACGTAAATGTCTCAAAATTATATTTTTTCCACCACTTCCCTTGGGAAACAATACCATCCTCTAACAGCTCTCAATAGCAGCCCATCTCCTGCTAATCAGCCAACAATTACTTTGGTTCTGTTTCATCCCATTACTCTTAGTTATATCCTCACGTACCACACTGGTATGCTTAATATCATCTGAAACTTTTTTAGAGTTAAAATTCATATTACCAAGGGAGGCAAAAGGAAGTAAACAGAAGATATTTTTTCCCATGGATACTTCTTTCCATGGAGAAGTCTACGCAGAATAAAGTCATGCTCAAGAAGGAATTAATGTATAGGCAAAATGAAATGGCAGTGAAATGAAATGACAGCTTTGTCACTTTGCAGTTGAACTGGGATGACAAAAATGTCACTTTTCTTCTGTCCACCTCTAGCATTAGGGTAATTATTTTAGCGGTGCTGTGCAATAGATTTCACTTTGGGCTCCTGAAAAATGAATATGGCACAAACTCTTCGTTGGACCAAACGACCACAAGTCCATTGACTTCTGTATTCTCTAGTCAAACATTTTCCTCTACATTTCTATCCACAGACGCCTGCTCGGCTACAGGAGACAGCCCCTCTGCTCATGTTGGAGCAGTGTAGCAGCTCCAGGACTCCATCTTGTCAAGTAAATTGATTATTTCCACCTTTCAAAGGTCTGCAGATCTGAAATCCATATTACGCGTTTGAGTGCAATCTTACAGAAAGGGTCCAAATTTGTCTGCCAGAAAACTCTTTTTCTTGCTCCAGAAGCTCACAGTGAACATGCCCAGATCGTGCTTTAGTGAGGTGAATGCAGAAACTGACTTAAATTAATATGTCTGGGAATAAATTATTTCTCGAGTGTCTTGAGCCAGCATCACATGAATAGATTACCATGAAGCACTATGGGAAGCAATAATTCATCTGAAAATCATAGTTCAAAACAGGAAAAAAAGCTGTGAAAGCTGAGGATAGCTACCCAGCCTCTGACTCTCAGTGCAGACAAGTGCTTTGCAATCGGTAAAGAGCTTCAGAAACATTGCTGGCCACGGTGCCTTTGCAAGAGTCTGGTTTATTTTATTTGGCTGGAAGCAGTGACAACTTGCAGCCCCTCACCATCCAGCAAGTGCTCCCAACTGGTTGGCAGGGTCAGGAATATTGAATCAAAGAGTTACAGAACTGTTAAGATTGGAAAAGACTTCTAAGCTCATCCAGTCCAACCACCAACCAAGTCCCACCGTGCCTTCTAAACCATGTCCTGAAGTGCCACATCCCCGTGCTTTTTGAACTCCTCCAAGGATGAAGACTACACCACTGCCCTGGACAGCCTACGCCAGGGCTTCACCACTCTGTCAGTAAAGAAATTTTTCCTAATATTGAATCTAAACCTCCCCTGGTGCAACTTGAGGTCATTTCTTCTCATCCTATCCCTTGTCACTTGGAAGAAGAGACCAGCACCCACCTCACCACAACCTCCTTTCAGGTAGCTGTAGAGAGCAAAAAGATCTCCCCTCAGACTAAACAATCCCAGGTCCCTCAGCCGCTCCTCATAAGCCCTGTGCTCCACAACCTATCCATAACTATTACCCATGTGGAGGAAAGTGGGAGCTGCCCTGGGCCAGCTCTGCTTCTATAACTGAGAGTGGAAGCCGTATTTCAGTTTCGTTTACAAGTGCCAAAACCAGCTTTCCCTGGACTGCTCTTTGCCCAAGGCTAAGGCAGATGCCAGGAGGTGCAAGTGGTGCCTTCTCCAAGTTTTCAGGACGAAGCTGCACCAGCTGTGTGCCCACTTTTGGAACAGAGACTGGGGCTCTTCTACATCTTTTTTTGGCCTTTGATGGGAAACAGCGATGTTGGTCACACCTCCACTTCTCTTTTAAATGTGTGCCAAGCTCTATTAAACCAGTTCAGGCATTTTAACTGGAGTCAAGAGACTTTTCAGATTGTGTCACAGGGGCAAAAACAAGCCAAGGTTTCACCCCCACTGCCCCAATAGCATTTAAAATTAAGAAGTCATTACATATCACACAAAATCACAGAATCACTCGCTTGGAAAAGACCCCCCAGGATCGAGTCCAACCATTCCACATACATGACTTTTGTCACTAAATAAAGTACAGAGATTTCTTCTTATTGACAAAACAAATTAAAGAGCTAAATGCATCACAGTGAGAAAAATTATAATTCCCTTCCAGTCAAAGGAGGAACACATTCTTGCAGCCTACATGGTGCCTTGAATTTTCCTACACAAACCCCCATAGCTGAGCTCACAGAAAGAATCTCAGTTTGTACCTCAGCCCAGAGGTTTTATCTTTAGCATTCTGTGCTTTCACCACACTATATATCCCTACAAGTGTATTTAAAAACCAAAATAAAACCAATATTTTTTTATTTTCAGTTTTGCACCTTGATCACACCCCATTCTCTCCTCCTACATAATCCACTCCCTTTTCTCCTAATCTGCCTACAGCTGTGAAAGTTGAAAAGTGCCTTTTGCACTTCCCCTGAGTACAGTGACACGGCTCAGCAAACGTGAGTAGTACCTTGGGAGCTGCAAGGCATCATCCTGTACTCCAAAGGTCATTGCAACCACAAGACTGATATTCTTAACACCTCACCTGGATAGTCCAACGCAAGATCCTCATGAAGTGATGTACAGAAGTCTACATGACAACAGTCAGCTCTGTGGTGTGAAATGACCAAGGTGGTCATGGCTGAGACAGAGAACAAGCAAAGACAAAAGTGCAGCCTCCTACACACAGTGATTTCAACCTCCACAGAGTATAAAGGGATGGGAAAGTGGTGGTGTGGTTAGCGTGGTTAGCATGTGGTTGCCCTGGGTCAGAGTGACAGAGGGGGAGCAGTCTGGTACAACACAGCACCTCCCCCTTGCAGCGGTGGTCACACTCCACCAAAGCAGTGGAAGAGATGGGGAACTGCTTCCCCAGGCTGCAGGGCACACCAGATGGGCTGTCAGGAGAGGAGATGGCAATATGTACAAATACATGTAAGCTATCTCCAATGTGGCCACCTTTGTAAGCCATCACGGAAAGGGTATCAGCAACACGGAGCTCAGCAAGGGCTGAACAAGCTCTCTGGAGACTGTGGCTATTCTGTTCTGTTGCCAGCCGGGGATGAAGTTCATTTCACTGCACCCAAAATATGATTGCGACTTGAGCAAGGAGACCAAAGCAATCTTGAGTGCATCTCCAGGTGGCTGACGATATGTCTCCTGCTTGCCTTATCTGGTCTCATTCTGTCATCCCGAATCTGACCCTCTCTCAGCAGCCACAACTGACAAAACTAAATCTGACTTAGGGACGTGCATTCAGAGTTCAGTTTGACACCTCAAACCCTCTGAGATACAGAACTCAGGTATTTGGAAATGAGCCTAGGAAAATCATCTGCTTTCTCCTGAGTGCCTACTTAGAAAAAGAGATAAAATTCATTTTGAAAACAAAGCTATGCAGAAAAAATAAAATCCCCCAAACTGAAATGCAGACATTTCTTGAAGACTGCACTTGATCAGCAAGACACTGCACTTCTGCAGACAAAATCCAGCTTTGTGAAGGTATCTACAAGGTGTCTAGAGCTGCAAAAGCCACTTAGTCTGCTCAGATTCATTCATTGGTTTTGGAAAGACATCTGTGCATCCATCTACATTTTAAATATTCTGACACTTGGAGAAATCTGTCCAAAAGTCCTGTGGCTGCTGTGTTTGTTATAACAGTGAGTGGCACTTCCTACTTGTAAACACAAATCCCTAGTATTTCCTATAAAGCCTTGTATTCCAGCAGCCTGGAAATTCCTTGAGGTGTTTCTAGGGACGATATGATGCCATACGGTGCAGTATTAACTGCGTTTTGTCATAGGAAATGTTTTCCTACTGTCCATTTACAGGATTTCTGCAGCACTTTAGCTAATTTTCCCTACTCAGCAAAACCAAATTCCAAGCAACACAATACCACTCACTCTCTTACAGCTGTAATCATAAACTCGCCCAACTTCAATCTGAAGCATTTCTTTCCCTAAGAGAGTTTCCTATTTTATTTACATAGTCCTATCTAAGGCCATAGGACTTGTTTTAATACTGCATAAAGAACCAAGTAACTCTTTTCTCACCCGCAGCAACAAGAAATATGAAGATGGTACATGTTTCTAAAAAGATAACAGCTGACTATCAAACCAATCCAGATATTAGCTGTGAAATGAAGGGAAATATGTGAATGGCTATGCAAAATAACTAAATTAATTTACATGGGTAAAAGAAGTGGTACATGAGATGCTACAGCAGAGTTGTTATCCCTTATTCAGAATAAATGGGATTGGATATGCACATGCATGTGTGCATTTAAGGGTATTTACGTGACAGAAATTTATTGCTATGTTTAATGACATTGTCACGGTCATATCAAGTTACGCACAGTGGTTTGCAGGCCTAATCCTCCTCATGTTAGAGGCAATGGAACGAAGAACAGTTGACTTAATTATAACTCGATAAGAGCTCCAGAATATCCATGTTGAATTCTAACAAATTATTAGAACCTCAGGGAAAGAAACAATGCTAATTAAGATGAACTTTAGGTGTAGGACCTAATTAATATGATCTTTACGTGAAACTTGTTCCAAATGATGAACTTTGAAAGTTATAAAATAAATGCCTTGGGCTGGATAGCACTAAATAAGTCACAAAATAAACAAACATGTTCTCTAAAATCAGCAAGTAGCAAATCAAGATATTAACAGGGGTGTTCTGTGACTTTGCTTCAGCAGAGATTTTGATGTGCTTTAGCTCTGAACGTCACTGTTGATGAACTGAGATATCGTTTCTGTTTCATACTGGTGCCGCACAGAGATGCTGGAGGGGAAGCAGAAGTACAGCAAGAATACACAGGTGACTCTTGTTTAGGGAGAAATAATGATTTCCAGTTCTTGTCAAAAATGATATGACAGTCAATTAAAACAAAAATTTTAAACTATGTCTTTAGGTAACTTCAAAGAGCTATTTCCTGTTGCAAGGATGGCAGCTAGATTCCCAAGCAGGAGAAATGCTTGTATCAAGTCATCTAAAGAAGGTGTAACAGTGCATTATTGGCACTGCTCCTGCTTGTGCATAGTGTATGTGTACAGATATGTACCTCCAGGTACACGGGATTGAAGGCAGTGCATGTGGTAATGGTTTGGAAGCAGAGGAATGAAAAGGAAATAAGCCTCAACATATAATCTCTGTGCTCCTTGAGTAGAACCACATGCACACAGCTGTTTGCAAACAGAGCCTGTTTGGCAAATGCTGTGTACAAACCAGGACCCCTATGGGGCAGAATTGTTAGCCCACAGGTAAAAAGGCTTTGGGCGTGTGTGCCTTCATCCTGGTGGGATTCAGCTCTGCCAGCCAGTTCAAGGGAAATGAACTCACAAACTAGGAGAAGATTAAGTGCTCCATGACGCTGATGGGGACACTGGGGAAGGGACTTGCCTAGTTTCCAGGGAAAAAAAGTTACTCTGGAAATATTATTAATGTTGACCAGAAGAACTATTTTCCTTATAAAACTGGACAAACCCTTATTTCTTACAGTCCTCTTGTATTCCTCATTTGGGGCTAAAAGCTGAGCCTTCTGGGAAGCCCAGAGCAGAGTTCTAGGCTTCTCCTATAGCACCTCTGTGTCAGATAGACCTCATCCCCTGACTGAAATCCACACCTCAGGGTGAGTGCTGATCCAATTGAAACCGTTGCAAAGAGTCCCACTGATCGTAGTAAGGTCACCCTCTGGTCTCTGCTCCAGCAGAGATTTTCTTATAAACATAGAACATCCTGAGATGGAAGGCACCAACACAGATCATTGAGTCCTGCTCCTGGCACCACACAGGACAACCTCAACATCCACATTGTGGGTTTGATCTTGGGAGATCCTTCTATACAGGATTTTTTTCTGAATGAAAATAAGATGACTGAGCCCTGCCTTGCCTGAATTATAACAAAGACGGCAGCAATGGAGTAAAAAAATAGAAAAAAAAATAGCCTATGGGAAAACAAGATAACAACATAGAATTACTCTGTTCTGAGCAGATATAATAAAAATATCAGATGCAATATGTGGACTGACATTAGCATTTTGGCTTTGTCTGCTAAACTGGAATTCCTCGCATGCTGACCTATTGCCCTCCTCCTACTTCTATTTTTTTTTCTCATACTCCATGAGAAATAAAGGGGAAGAGGAGAAAGACAGAGAGAGCCAAAGAGAGAAGAAAAAAGAACAGAGGGGAAAGAGAAAACATGAGAAATACATAAAGACAGCAAAAGAAAGAGAAAGAATGAAAAAAGAGTGAAAGAGAGCAGGAGAAAGAAAGAAAAGAGAAATCAATGCACTGACAGTCAGGTTTCTAGGGCTTGTGAAAGTTACGGGGCCCTACATGGAGAAGGCATTACATTTTTTGATCTGCAGCCAGATTCTTAATGAAATAGGAGGGCAGGAGTGAGGCTAATGTGATTCAGCATCTAAAAGCAAGCAGTTGCATCAATAATCTTTAGCACTGGCACTTGGGCTAAGACAAAACAGACCACAGTTTAGAAGACAAGTTGTCAGTGTGATTTGGGGGCCTTTCAGTTATTCAATATAACTCCATTAGGTTTTGGAAGTATAAACAGGTAGCAGGTCTTTGTGCAAGTAATACTCTTAAACTAGTATGTAATTAAAATTGAGCTCTTTGGAGAATAATTCTACTCTATATTACTAGAGGTGACCTCTATCTTCTCAGTCTCTAGTGATACCACTATTTGGTTTTAGCTTTCCCCACTCTCAGCCTAACAAACATAACTACGAAGCATTGGGCTGAAGGAGGGAGAAGCGCACACTTGAGTTCAGGCTGTCCTCAACCACGGTCTCTGTAAAGTTCTCCCTTCTCAGCAAAAGCAGCTTTAGAAGAGGAGTGAGCTCACTTCTGCTGCTGGCCAACTTCTACTTCACTTCCCTGTGGAAGTGAGGTTCTAAATGTATTTATTTTTATGCAGAAGTTTTTTGCTTTTTATTCAATGTGCAAAATACAGGAGTAAATTTGGTTAAAGGAAACCTCCTCCACGTCTCCCTTCAGCTGGAATACTGCATAAAACTCAAACTGTCCTTTAAAGCTAAGCTTTGTAAATCTGTCAGTGTATGGAATTTGTTTAGGACAAAATTCATGCCAGTGAAGAGATCTCATTTCAAGCCATGCATGACTTGATTTCCCCTTAAATCCCTAACCAGAGAGCACAAGCTCACTGGAATTACATACAGTGGCTTGAGTCTCCCACAGGAGAGAATCTCACTTGTGATTTGAGTGAGGGAGTACGTCAAGAGAAGAAGCCATAGTCTTCAAGAAGCTGCTCAGGAACAAACTGTGAGACCATGAACCAAATATATTGACTTCAGATACTGAGCTTAAACCCCTGTGACTCTGGTCACTGAGCAGAACAGGCCTTTCAACAAAAGCACATCTCAAAGCCTCCCCTATTCTTATAAGTTAGTGTTGGGCTGACAACTGGACTTGATGGTCTTAGAGGTCTTCTCCAGTCTTAACAATTCTATGATTCTAAGAGTGTCTTACTGCAGAGAAAAATCTCAGGTATCAAGAGTGCATGAGCCATTAACACTGGCATTTGAGATGGAATATCAGTCCAAGCCAGGCAAAGGTTATGCTGTTCAAACATCTCAGCAAAGCCTGGGCTGCTATTATACAAGTTGAGCTGCATAATTATCCAGATGGAAGATGGTCAAAGAAGAACAACTGCTGGAGTCATAACACAGCGAATCTCAGTTTCCCACACAAGTCAGCATAGTCTCCAGGCAATGAGCCCCTAACACAGATCCATGGCAATTAGTTCCCCTGGGCTATCTCTGAAACACACAACTTCAGTCTGAAAAGTATAATTCTGTTTGTATTTTACCTTTTCTCTTCAGATCTCAGGACATTTGCTTGGTCATATTGTAAATAACCTGTAAATCACCAGTGACTATGGTTAAGACAAGCACTAATTTTGCTAAACTGACACAGGAAAATCTGGGAAAGGCAACAATGAGAATCACCAGCAAAAGCTGGTTTTGCAACACTATTTTCCCCATTTGTCTTAAACACAGAATTTTGTTCACTGTTCTAAATGCCTATTTATATTAAAAAATAATATATTAAGTGGATTCTGAATTAAAGGAAAACAGTCGGCTATTGAGGCAGTGTAAGAGAATGTGATTTACTTTACATCCCAAGTGTGCAACCCCCCCTACTTCTATCTCTTATGTTTGCAGATACTGTTTTTTATTATTTTCTCAATTTCTTGCCATTAATGTGCTTTGAATTGTCTCCTAACACAGAACTGCTGTCTGCCTTCTCCATCAGTCTTCATAAATTTCAATGAACACAACAGCCTGGCCTCCGCCCTCCAGGGCAGGGGTAATTTCAGAGGACAAATGTTTTGGGCAATGAGACTGAATGCCCAACCCATGTCTTACTGCACCATGGTTGGGGGAGACCAGGGGGGAGTTAAGCCTCCTTTGTGGTGTGCCTTTTAATCTTTCTAAGTGCTTTAAAGTTACAAGGAAGGTCTAAATGGTTTTGACTGTGTAAGAGGACAGGATGGAAGGATTCCTACATAACATTTAGACAGATAGTGGTATCACTATCAGATGTCCATTGGTAACTGGTGGAATGTGCCTGCATGTTCCACCCTCCCCAAGCTCCCAGGCAGGAGGGAGAAGGGAGAGCAGGAACCGAGATCTCCAAACTTTATATTTTGAGGCTTTTATCTTTAAAACAAAAAAATTAAAACCGCAGCTTGCAGCTTGGTACTGCAGAAAATTATACATCAACTAAGAGCCATCTACAAGGCAGCAGAACCTGTGCTAATAGATGTAAGGAGCAGTGTAAATAAGTATGGAAAACATCACATATCAAGCAAAAATTTCCATGGTTTAGTGCTGAACGTCCCCAGACAAATCATTTTCTGTCATATTTCATCTGGAAAATTCCCCTTCACAAAGCCCATGGCAGTGAAGGCGCATGGTCTAAGACCTAACTGTAAAACAACAGACTGTCCCCAGCCCCACCGGGTCCATGGGGTCTGGCCTTGGGGGTCTCCTCCCTGGACATTGGATGAAGAGTCCTTATGGACCATTTCATTCCAGCAGGGTGATGTGACTTGGTGCAAGGGAAACAAAGAGAACTGAATTTAAACTCAGAGAGCTAACTCTCTTTGGAGGGAGCCAAAGTGGTAATAAAAACTGTTCTAATGATTTGATCAGCAAAACAAACTAAAAGCAAAGTTTGGAATTAATGAGAGCTCTAGATCAAAACCAGAGATGATTTTCCTCTCATTAGTGGTTTTTATCATCAGATGTCAGCATTGTTTGAATGAAATTCATTCAAAGACTTCAAATAAAAGCAGGATTTGGTGAAAGGAACCACGATTTGGGTCTATTAAAAAAGAGAACATCTTGCTAAATAATTCCTTTATGCACTATTCAGTAATGATGTAAAGCTGGTGCCTTGTTGCTGCCTCAGTGAAACAGCCTTCAGAAAGATCATTAAACTGGCTTTTTCTGAGACGAGCGGAAGAGAACGACTGAAACGGCTGTTATAAGTTTATATTTGTATTCAACTCAATTAGGCCTTAGGATACAGATGAAAGTAAAGCACTGTTCCCTTCAAGGCTGTTTCAAAGAGCTCACTTTCTCAAGAAGTGCTTCTGAAAGCTGCTTGGGATGGAGGCTGCGCCTTTCCAAGAACCGTTGCATCACCACGGCCCCGATCCGACTGATGGGCAGGAGGGGGAGACGCTCATAAAAATATCAAACAGCTGATCCGTGTGGATCCAGGCCAGAGCTGCCGCCAGAGACATGCAGCTCATTGTGGAAGGAATTTTGGTACAAATGAAGCCACCACAAATAACAACAAACCCTCCTCCTCTTCTCCTCTTTCCACTGCTCGGGAATCTGCCTCTCTGGCTTTATTTTTTCACTTTCCAGCAGGGCCCCACATCGAAGCCCTTGCCAGCTGGCTGCGGCGAGACAAAGCCGCTTTCCAAAGCAGCATCACTGCCACTCGGTAGGGCTTTCACCTGGTGACAGATGCCTCGCAGGCACGGCCGGCAGCACCCAGGCAGCCTGGCTGTTCCCACTCCTGGCTGCACTGCTGGGTTCCCAGGGAGGTTCAGCTGGCAAAAGGACTGGTTTGATACTCATTCTTGGGGCTGGATGGCTAGGATGGCTTTCCTCTGTTAGAAGTCTCTGGAAGGAGTGAGGGGAAGGTGGGGATGGGCTGCAGAGAAGCCTGACTCTTGCAGCTCTTACAGGCATCGTTGGCATTGCAGAGCATAATCGAGGGGCTCCATCCACAACACCTCCTCCCATCTGCCTTTCATTCCAGCACCACAGCTGGCATCCCTGAAATATTTTTGACCTTGCAAAAAAAACCAGAATTGCTCAGCTAGCTTCACATTGGAAACTCTCTCAAAACTAATACGAGTACAGCAACCTCTTCCAAAAGAAACGTGTTCTGTCAGAGACGTTTCACCTGCTCACTAAGTATATTCACTACACAAAGCCTTTTTATAATGTGCTAATTTATTTTTAGAAATGGTTTTATATTGCAGAGCACCCTGAGTGCCTTTGGCAACTTCAGGTACTTTAGAAATAAATGTATTATTATTCCTCTTTAGAGATTTAAACTGTATGTTAAGTGGTTAAAAGTAGCCATTACATGGTTGGTGGCTTTTTCTTTTATTGGCTTTCCCAATGGCAATTTTAACACTGAATTTTATTATTTTTATTAATTTTATTATTTATTTATATTACAGCACTTAGACTCTTAATTTAGGGATAATCAGTTCCAAAAAGAGGAGCTGAGTGTCTGACTGGCAAATGAGGCCAAAACTGTGACCCTGAAAGCTTCTTAGCTCTTGAGGCATTAAAATAATTTTCTGATCTAACTCTTCCCAGTCACCCCCAGTTCTACTCCTTCTCCTTCCTAGGAGATCCTCAGTCCTCCTGGAGTGAGTGCTTGACCAGAAACAGGACATCCCTTTGCCTGGGTTTCCTGAGGAGCTTGATTGAATTGGCATTTTTCAAATTACAGAATCACAGAATCACAGAATCACTGGGTTGGAAGAGACCCATCGGATCATCGAGTCCAACCACTCCCACAAAACACTAAACCATGTCCCTCAGGACCTTTTTTATATTACACTTGATATATTCCTAAAACAGAAACTACTGTCACCTTCTCTCCAAAGAAATTACATAGTGAACCACTTTGTTTGTTTGTTTGTTTAAACTGTGACTATAAAAATCATATAGGGTGTAGGCAGGTCAGATTCATCATCCTTCTCTAGAAGACCACCCATACGTCACAAAGGAACCTTCTACACCTCATCGTGGGCTCACCCACCACACATGGGCTATGTCAAGTGTCTTTTGAAATCACTTCCCTGTGCAGAAGAATTCAAGGTTCATTAACCCCAAATCAAAGACCCAGAAAGCACTCCTGTGGGTGTGTGTCTGAAGAAGGGAAGCCAAGGCACAGGCTCTGGGATTGGAGGATACCCACTTTCTGGGGAAAGGCACAAGATACTGTCCTGTCAATGCTGGGGAGAAAGGACCACCCTGAAACTCTCCATAAAGTCCTTATGCCTTAGAAACATCAAAGACTGAAGACTAAGCCTATTTTAATTACCTTCTAGGTGAAACTCCAGCACAGTGTCTTCAAGCAGCTCCTCATCTAATCATGTGCAGGCTCAAATCCCTTTCTGCTCCATGTTGCTCTGGGTTGAGACAGCTCAATTTTGGGGATTCCAATTTCCATTCCAGGAGACAGGCACAAAAATGACCAAACCAGTTTTCATGGATTTTGAAAGGCAGTTCAGAAAAGTTTTATATCTTAGATGTACTGAGTAAAATTTCACAATTCAGGCACCTGAAACTGAATTTTGAAGTTCCTGAGTCTGCCCAGTCACTCAAGGACAATAATTCAACATGACAATTTAGCACATGCTGTACTGGGATTACTGCTATGATGCAGGTAAGCAAAACTGAGTGACTCAAATCGTGAAGAGTCACCATCAAGTTAGTTCTCTGTGCCAAAAGGTAAAATTCCTCTTCTTTTGAGGCATTTGACAAGATCCAACTGCCATTAGTTAACATGTTCTTCAATTTATAAATTTATCATCTGCTGACTTTCTTCATGAAACTCTCAGCTGGTGCACATATAAACCTGCCAGCTGATGAGTTCTTACTGACTGTGGCATGGAGATTTGTGCCACTAAAGCGCCTGTTCTTTCAGTTAACCACATCACTAAGCAGAACACCAGCCAAGTGCAACACTGAGTGGGCTGCCATCACCAGCAGGTCTGTGCACCAGCAGTACAGCCTCTACAAAGCTGGAAGTTTCTTCTGAGCCTCTGCAAAGAGTGTGAAGTTATTTTATGAAGACCTCTGAGGTGTGTTTCCTACTCAACCACAGAGCAGTAGTTCAACCTAGGTACAGTACGCTTTGACAAGTGGCCAGTTGCATGTATATACCTGAATTTATCCCTATTCATTAATTAAAGAAATATAGACAGGTGTCTGAAACTAAGCAAGACTTAAAATTTCACAATGTATATATACATAGGTTTATCTCTGCAATCAGGTGCTTTAGTGGCAATTAAGGCTGATGAGCAAACTCTGCTTTTATAACTATTATATCTATAGTTCCAGAATTATAATTATACTATTATAATTAAAGGATAAACTGCAAGACCCTCAGGAAGGGTAATGGTCAGAAACAGGAGATATTTTCTGCAAGTCATGGTCAGCAAAGCTGGCTGCTCCATGCTGCAGGCTGAAAAAGCCCTTTAGCATTACTGGGAGAGCCAGCAAGAAACTGGATCAGCTAAAGAGGGAGTAGGGAATAGTAAGGTCTTGGGATTGGCCCCACCAGTGATCACAAAAATCATCAGTAATCTCTCCACTGACAGGTTCTGGTTTAGATGTTATATGCAAAATCCCTGTTGCTCTGTTAAGACAAAACTTCATTCCATTCAAAACTTTATCAGCATCAAAAATTCATAAAGACTACAGAATTTGATCTGAAGTTTAATTCTTTGAAAATCTGGCAGCAGCCTGGATAGAAATTCTGAGCACCTGGCTTAAGCATCACTCAGTTTTCTCCAGTTTCATTGACGGTGCCGTTATTTATTTAGTTCTGTGAGTTTTTAGAGGAATGCTGCAATGTGAAACATATCACTTGCAGAGAGCCCCAGTTTTGGCAGCCCTAACGAAATGAATGCCAACTCCATGCAAACCTCTCTCTGCTTGTTTCCATGTATTATAACAGCACAGAATACATTTTCATAGAGGCTTAATGAAAATAAGCTCAAAACTAGCACCACCATCCCTACACAGAAAATGCAATAGCTGAAGTTGGGTTTCCCCATGTTGGTTTAGATAAGTCAATTATTTGTAGAGTGACTATCAATATTGTGTACTCAAGGTGGTATCAGCAATGTGGAGATATCCAGCAGGAATTGGCTGCTTGATTTTTAAAATGCCATTACACGTGTGCCCCCTATTGTTTTTGATGGTTTTTTGGATTCTGAAAAGCCTTCCTTAAAATATTCACTTCATTAAAAATCAGAGTGTGCATCACTGCATGCCTTTAATGACCTGAAGATGGCAAATGCAGTTTCAAAGTTGCAATATACAATAAAAAGGGACCAGGGCAGTCCTGCAGCAGAGGGATTCTCACGGTCCTGCAAGCTCTTAAATCTTTGAAACGATCCAGTTTCTCTGGCAGGTTTCTACATCTGGTCTGGCTTCATTTTTATTAACCACCAGCTCAGCTAAATACCAATCGCCCATTAAGTCCCCAGTTGAATGTTAGTTCTGTGTGGGGCTCTGGCCTGTGCCAAGCACTGGAGGTCGTCGCCCATGGCTGCTGGGCGACTGGATGCTCCAAGGCTAAAATCTTAGGATCAGCTGAATTTTGCGTGGAAAAGTGAAAATGCAAACTCATGCCTGAAATCTCCGGAAGGTACCAGTTCCACCAGAGACTCACTGCCAGATCCAGCTTCCCAAGCACTGAACGACATTCAAATACTGCAGCTTGGGGTCACCCAACAGCTACACCTGGTACTAAACCTGTGCTTTCTAATATCTATGGGTTCCTACAATCCAGATAAGAACTAAGTGTTGACATGCTCTTGACTATTTTGTACAAGAGTGTTAATGTTGTTAAACACCATGTCCTATCCTATAAACAGTAGGAATTAATTTATTTTAAATTCTCCAAGTGTTTATCAGATGCCTCAATCTCCAGAGCACAGCCACTTACCATGACTGACCACCATCGTGCAACAAATCCCAGTCATGCACCCAACGCCCGTTTTCCTGAATACCAAAGTAAGTGTTGTCTGTGCGCAGCTAAACCATGTGAAAGGTAAATAGCATGAGTTTGCAAACATGGATCAAAATTAGGTGCTGGTTCCTTAGAATGTATTCCCTTAGTAAATGCCTTTGGGTTTAGATTTCTGACATATTTAATCAATAAAATGCAAATATTTTTGAGAGGTGGCTTCCCCTTGGGACACATTGCTATCACACATCCCCCATGAGCTGTTGGGAGCATTCCAGCATATTAATGGGATGTTGAAATCAAAACAGGAATCTCAGCTTCCCTGAACAAAAGGTTTTTGCATATTTGTCTAGGTTTCCACTTTACCTCAAGACACAAACAGTCCAACAGGCAACTCTGATAATGAGGGTTTGAGGTTCTGCGCTTGACTCAATGAGTGACTCAATGAGCGTCCCTGTGCCACAGCTCATGCCTCTGAAACGGTGTTCAAGTAGACATGGCTATTTTGAGGGCTATTATGAAAGTTAATTTATACTTCTAAGTATTTATGTGATTTTCTTGGTTTCACTTACGCATCATATATTTAGACACTTGCTAAAACTGGTTACTATTCAAGAGATTTCTGCCTTTCACAACTGCTTAAAAACTCAAGCAACATTACTCCTTTATATTTAAAGAAAAAGGAAAAAAATGCAACCTTTTTTTCTCCCCCTGGTTATTTCTCAACTGAAAATGTTCACCAGAGCTCCCCTGTGAAGTCTGATCTGGTGCTACCAGAATGTTTCAGCCTGAAAAAGAGATCACCGTGTGGTTTTGCAGTGAATCTGAAGGAGTCTCATACCCTGCAAACAGTAACTCAAAGCTATTTATTACCCAGATTGCTGTGACAAGGACCAAGTTGTTTGGTCTCTGAGGAGGGGGCTGGAAGAGGGAGATGTGGTTGTACACAGACACGGGGAAGGTGCTGGTGGGCAAACTGCAGCTGCACTGCCGAGCACTCTGGCTCTATTAGGAAAGGGGAGGGCAGTGAAGGGAAGCGTGCTTTGTCTCCCTGCTTTGCTGTCATTATCTGCAAGTGCAAGCTGCTCCCTGGAAGCCAACAGTGCTGGATTTCCCGGCTGCTAGGGAGCCCCTGTCCTTCCCTGAGCTCCCATCCAGCTCAAGTTCTGCTCTTAGCACCTTCCTGTGGGTCCATGTCTCACCTAATCCCACAAACTGTTTCTTTTCATAGGGATGTCACAGGGAAGATCTCTTTCTCTTTGAATAAGAGAATCCATCCAGCATGAAGTACTACAGTTACACACACGTCCAGACACATTCCAGCACAAACGGCTCTCAGAAAGAAAATGACTTTTGATTAATGGGAAAGGAAAGTTAATTGTCATTTGGTATAAATGTCAGGGTGGAAACCCAGGGAAGATAAAACATTGCTTTCCAACAAGAAGGAAGGGAAGATTTCCACAGTGCAGCCTAAGCCGACTGTTGAACGCAGATGAACAAAATATTATTTTGATCAGCTGCTTGGGCGGTCAGGATGCTTTAGCTTTTACTATCAGGAATAGGGGACTGACCATTCAACTCTTTGATGCACAACACTCACTGAGTTTTTCAGATTTCTCTGGGCTAGATCCACAGCTGGTGTAAATCACGGCAACGGCTCTGACTTTGGTGGCACCCTGCCAATTCACTCCAGCAAAGGATTTGGTGCAGAAATGTTTCCCAGTATATAAACTTCTGGTCATGATTGACAGTTTCTGGGCTCCAGCAGGGTTTGGTGATCTGAAAAGGGGGTTATGGGAATTGGCAAGATATGAAATGGTGTGGGAGAGCTGCAAATATTTAATTTCCTATGAAATAACTCTCTGGTGGCTATTTATATGTATACGTGTACGTGTGCGTGCGTGTAGTGCAGCAAGTTATAGTCTAAAATGAAAAGATTTTCTGTTTCCTGTGAATCACTCACGGCACCAATTGTCTGCCCAGGAGGGTCAGCAGGCCCTTTGGTGCCTTTGCCCTAACACAATGCCTTTAAGACCAAGATGGTTTCCAGCTCCCTGGCTGCAAAACCAGTTATGTTTTTAAGAAGAAAAAATGCTGGGGAGGAGCAGGACTGGTTTAACGCCTGCAGAGAGATTCCAGACTTGTGCACCTGCCTCTCCCCATGCCCACAGCCAAATTTAACCGCTACAGCCCCTCCTTGGAGAAAGGGGCATGAGTTAGAGCCACGGCTGTTCCTGGGCTATAAAAATAGAGATGGATGCATCCCTGTGAGGAGGAAGAATGTGAGGCTTCTTTGAAAGCTGAGTGTGAGCAAGTCCTGACACCTCCCAGCTCTTCACCTCACTGGAAAAAGTTCTTGTGCTTTCGACGTGCACGTGCGTGGGGACACACACGCACTCGGCACAGAAAACAAAAGCTACCGGGACAGCTACAGAAAGATGCTTCTAGCAGGGCTCAAAGAGGGGGGAGGAAAATGCTTGCAGTCAGCGTTGTTTGCTTTCAGCTTGATTTGATTAAAAATCCACAAATGAACCATTCAAAAAAAAAAAAAAAAAACCAAAAAGCCACCCCAAATTCCTCTTTAGAATTAACTGGGAGACAAAAGAAATGCATATTATGTAGCTGTTGCCTCCCTGCCCCTCGCCTGGTGGCTATCTCTCACAGAGAACTTGCAGGATGGAAATCTGTCAGGCTGCCTGTTTTCCACCCAGGTGGACAAACATATAGACAGGAGCCCAAATTTGCTGTTTCAGAGGAAAGTGAGGTCTGCAAATGAAGGGAAATTGCTGATCCCAGGGCAAGAGGGAGCACTTGCTTCCTGCCTCCAGCTAACAGGTACATGCTTGCACCCCCCCCCTCCAATTTTTAATTAAGAAATTAAGGAAAATACAATATTTTTCTATTGTCCTTTCAAGGAGATCTCTATTTGCATATCCGGATCCCCCTTCCTCTGCACAGCACTAACATTAGTGTGACCTTTTCCTGCTAATTGGAAAATCTTACGGAAATAAAGCCTGTCAGAAAATGAGAAGTGTCTCCCCTTTAGGCTGGCCAAACGACCTCAGAGGGGGAAAAGAAGTTCTGAATTTCTGCTCCTTCTGCACACACTGCAAAATCTTTATTACTTCGGAGAGCCTTGAAACCCAGTAATGCCCCTCCAGTGCAAAGAGAAGTAAATAAATTTCTTCTTATGACCACTTTGGAGAAACACACAACCAGATTTACTCAGCAGGGATAGATACTGGACAAGATAATGAAGAGAGAATAAGAATATGATAGGGGTTTACAGCCTCTTCTGTCTCTTTAAAGTGTTTTAATCCTTCAGAAACAGGATATCGGGTCCATTTCCTTAAAGATACAGTATCCCTTCTGGGACAAGTAATGTTATAAAAATCTAAGATGTAACATCTATCTCGCAATATTGATTGGCATTTTAGTGTGATAAAAGGGGTTGAACCTGAAGGGGAAAAAAAAAAATGTAAACCAGGATTGTTCTTTGAAGGACTGAAAAAAAGACCCTGTAACACCAGATCAAACTCCAAAATATTTTTTTTTATGTGGTATTGAACCAAATGCCATTTCAATGATTGTCTAGGTTGTTGTCTTGATTTTTAAAGGGTATAGATCCACATTTGTAGCTTGATTACCAGGTAGTGCTGGAGCCATCCCCTGCCCCCCACAAAGCACTCAGATTTCTTTCTGTGCTCTAGCACAAGGGAAAAAAGGGGGAAATTGCAAATAGCAAGATACGCTTTTGTTATTAACAATAAACAAAGCAAATCTGATTTCACATGATTGGTTCATTTATAAAATGTCCTTTTTAGAGAGCATTACCTGTTTTTCGGAAAAGCTTTGAATAAAAACATTGAAACAACTGTGATCGTATGGGTATACATACAGTCATTCCTGAATTACTCGAAGTTAAAATAACAGAGACAAAAATGTTGCAAACAATTCTCCATTTGAGTAGCTCTTACTCATACACATGGTCTCATTTAAGCCTGTAGATCTGTTTCCATGGGTTACTGGGACTGAGATTGTATAGTGCAATGAAGTTAGCAAAGCCTGATACAGGCTCCGGACACGAAAAGGCTGCTCACAAGTAATGTCCAGCAAAGAAAGACAAAGGGTCTCAAAATATTTCACATTTGCACCCGACAGTGCATGAGTAAGCACAAGGCAAGCCCCTATCTGCCTTCAGATGAGGCTGTTCTGCTCACAGACATGTCCTAACCCAGCAGGTTTCTCACAGTCTGCTTTCGCAAATTTGGGGATACTGCTCATCTGGTCTACAGGCCACATCTGTAGACCCTGCTCTACAGTGCTTGGGCACAAAGATGCTACTCTTATGGGTGGGAACATGGTTCATTGAATCATAGAATGTCTTGAATCAGAAGGGACCCACAAGGATCATGGAGTTCAACTCCTGTCCCTGCACAGGACACCCCAACATTCACACCATGGGTCTGAGGGTATTGGCCGAACTCTTCTGGAATATTTTCAGGCTAAGTGTTGTGACTGTGTAGGGAGCTGTTTCAGTGCTCCACCACCCTCTGAGGGAAGAAACTTTTCATGATGTCCAACCTAACCCTCCCTTTGCACATCTTACTCAGGTCCTATCACCGATGACTGGAGAGAAGAGATCTGCTCCTCCTCCTCTTCCCCTGGTGAGGAAGTTGTAGACCATGATGAGTCTCCTCCAGGCTGAACAGACCCAGTGACTTCAGCTGCTTCGCATACAGCTTTGCCTCTAAGTCCTTCACCAAGGGCTGCAGGAGAAGACTCAGCCCTGCTTGCAGCCTGCTAGCCTGTAAAACTTACAGTCCTGCCCTAAGCAGCATTCTTTCTTTGTTTAATCAAGAAAGGTTTGGGGTAGGCGCAAGCTGCTGTGAAGATCTACTGGTTTGGAGAATGAGCATCCCCTTTGCTTGCCCTGCTCCAGGAACTCCAATATTTCCCTCCCTGTGCAGAAGCCCATCTGGCAGCCACCTGCTTTGAACCCCAGAGCACCCCAGGACTTGGCAGTGCTGACAGAGACGTGACCTAGAGTGGGAGCCCTGGTTAGGAGTTATACAATAATGTAGGGCGGTTTTGGTGTTGTTCAAATCTGTTAGAGATTTAAGTCCTGGCCTGGAACACACTGAAGTCAGGAGTCTTTTCTGAAGGGGATTAAATGACAGGCTTTTCCAAGACATATATGCTCCAACTCAGTGATATTTTCAGCTTGGATTTTAGTATAGAACTCAAAACACAACCTCCAGTCATTGCTGTGCTCCTTTGGAAGGAACAGGGTGCCACCAGGCAGAATATTACTCTCAGTAGGATATGCTCTGAATACCAGTAAACACTGATTGTGAAATCATCCTGTTGCAGTTTGGGGTTGCACTGCTGCTGCTGCAGCCAGGAAAAATGTGTCCTGCATCCCACAGTTATTTAGTGACTAACAACCTGCAGAAAGATGCAGTTTAGCCATAGCGCTCTTTGCTCCATCAGAGGATGCTCAGCAGACGTGGGACACCCCTTCAAACTGCAGAGGTCCTAAGGGCTGAGGAAGTCATGTGGAAAAAAAGGCATGCAAATTTCTGCCAAAGCCCAAACACTCCTCCTTTCTTGCCACTCTGTGTCTTTGGCCATGTCACCTCACTCTGTAACTCCCCCTGCAAGGTTATAAAGCAGAGATATAGAGCTCTCACACAAGACTCCCTGGACCACTTACAGGAACAGCACCATCCCCATTTGTCAGGGACACATGGACACCCTGCCCACACAAACTAGGTACTTGCCCAGAGGGCCTCAACTTTAGTGAAATCTTTATGGGGCTTGAATTATTCAAGCCTTGACCTTTAGCAAATCTCTCAGTCAATGCTAGTTAATGTCCTTTAAAGTCATTGACCTTAGGTCAGGGACCAAGGGGGTGCTTCATCAATGAAGACACACAGGTTCAACATCAAGAGAGGCTTTGTGGTATAAATGTAAGTACCCTGGAAGAGGACTGCTGACTGTATGTGGAAGGATTGCCAGCCCCACAAGATACAATAGCATGGGCAGAAAGTTCCCAGCTGCCCTCCATGGTGTCCATCTAGGATCTGACAAGACCAAAGGCTCCTCTGAATGTTCAGCTTGCATTTGGGATGTGTCTTGATCAAGAACCATGGTTCAGTCGACAGCAAGGATAAAGGTCAGCCACAACATCCGCAGTCAAATCTGCAAGCCCTCTGTACAGGGGAGGGAGGCAGAGGGTGGGAGAAGCAGCTTTACCAGTACCTGTAAGTGACTACCAGGTTTTACCGTTGATGTGTGGTTCTGAGCCCAGGATGCACACTTTGCAGACAATTACTGTCTATGCATGC
Source organism: Piaya cayana (assembly GCA_013389865.1). Taxonomy (NCBI): domain Eukaryota; kingdom Metazoa; phylum Chordata; class Aves; order Cuculiformes; family Coccyzidae; genus Piaya; species Piaya cayana. Next base: position 155,253 of record WAAB01013679.1, on the reverse strand, counting down.
AAATTTTTGTTGAGAGATTTTCACCTCCCAAACAAGCAGACTGGTTGCACAGCTCTTAAAAGATGAAGTTGGCTTGGCAATAAAGGATCGCTGCCCTTTCTTTCACTTTCTCTTGATAAGATTACCTTGTACAAAATGATTTCAACACCATTTAGAAAGAAGCACAAGTTTTATAACAAGTCTATCATTCCGGAAGGATGGGTTTTCAGATGTGAGCACGTGAGTGCGTGCGCTTTGTGACGGGACCCAACGTACTTTTCTGAACGTTTCACAATGTTCATTACCAGGAAGGTTTCTTACATTGCTATAAACAGCAACTGGTTCAAACCTTCAAACAAGCTCAGCACTTTTAATCTGTGACTTGAAATTGGTTCACAGGACTAGGTGAAAAGCCAATTTGGGTGAATTTTCTGCTTTCTTCAAATTGTAAAAATGTCAATGGGAGTCAGGAGGTTAGACTTATTGGGCAGGCTTCTGCCCTGACTCTAGCTAGGGGAATTATACATAATGAATTAACCACATGACTAATTTTACCTCATTTTCTGTTCTGGAAGTGTCTGCAAGCAAATTAAAATACCCTGAAATTATTCATTACCTAGAAGTACCCACAGTGAGAGGGATTTGTTTCACTTTAGTCATCTAAAAGGTAGGTGTTCAGCTAAACTAGTTTTCTAGGTTTGTGCAGCAGTTAAGGCAGTGACAATTGAGAAGCCTGAAGAAGAAGAGGCTGAGGGAAGACCTCGTCACTCTCTACAACTCCCTGAAAGAAGGTTGTGGTGAGGTAGGTGCTGGTATCTTCTCCCAAGCAACAAGTATAAGATGAGGGTAAATAGCCTCAACTTACTCCAAGGGAGGATTAGATATTAGGAAAAACATCTTTAATAAAGTAATGGTGAAGCTCTGGCAGTGGCTACCCAGGGCAGTGGTGGAGTGTCCACCCCTGGAGGGGTTCATAAAACATGTAGATGTGACACGTCACGACATGGTTTAGTGGGCACAGTGGGGTTTGGCTGACAGCTGGTCTGGATCAGCTTAGGGGTCTCTTCCAACCTTGATGTTCCTATGGCAAGGCCACTCACTAAATCCCAAAGGCAGATGTTGAAATTATGTGGGTCAAGCCACCCTCTAGAAGCACTATTCCTCTTTGCTACAGAGATAGCCCAGGTGAGTAGTTTAGATGAGGCACTTGATTTTTCCATGGCAAAAATAGTTGAAGTTAATCCTAACCCACATGATCAATCACAATGTAAGTGCAGAGGTAAGCTTCTCCACCAAAGTTTGCCTGACTGTTCAAGAGCGAGCAGTTTGTCATGAACCAGTCATATTCCGCTTTTGAAAGTGCCTGAACACCCAGCAACCACTGGAAACATGAATAGTTAAGTACCTAAATACCTGAAAGGATGGGCCCACACGTCTTACTGAATGCTTCTGTTCTCTGAATGGATGAGTTCAATTCACTGAATCAGGCTTCAGGGACAGATCATCACCACTGGTGACTGCTCTTGTGTTTCACTTCCTCTGTGAAACTCCTCCAGTTGAACATTGGTTGAAAACAAATGGGAAAGAGCTATAATAAATGCAGCTATAATAGTAAGGATTTGTTTCTGAGCAGAAAAAGAAAGGCCAAGCTTTTTAACAAAGGAAGTGTTGAGTTAGACTTCTAAATTTGGCCTGGCTTTTGGAAACGAGTTGCAGCCACTGTCTCACAGAAAACCTAATCCGTGTCTTTGAAAATTAGACAATTAGAAAATCCATTTCAGAACCCAACCCCACCTCTGTCATGGGACTCTCAGCTCCATGAACCAGGCTGCAGTCATCTTAATTCTCCTGGAGAATCTGCCCCTGTGCATTGGTGGCAAAGGAGCTTTGGGTCACCCCAGGTACTGCCAGGAGAGGTATTCCCTCACCTTTAGGGGTGCTACTTTCAAATCAATCCATTTTTAAACTGCAAAAGGATGTGAAAGCTTTACCTGTTCACAGAAGGTACGTGGCCAAGGCACAGTTGTGCTGCTTGAAAAACATGTGGGTGCTCTGTGACTGTACGTGGAGAGATTTATGCAAACACTATGAAGCACAGCAGTTTTCAGAAAGGTAGGGAAAGGTGCTAATAATAAGAATGGAGAGAATTTTCTAACATCAGTGCTGATTCCACACTGTCAATATCACCAGGAGAGATCAATTTACCTTCCTATGAAGCTCCAAATGCAGTCATTTCCCAAGGCTACCCTAACCAAAAGGGGCTTCTTTCTAAATCTTGCAAAAAGCAGAGCAAGGACCAGTCCCACTCATTAATATTATGCAATTCCTTCTTCAGTCAGGTCAGGTGCATTTGCAGGAGGTTGCTGAGGTGGGCAGAGAGGCCCAGATGGTGCAAGTCCTCTTTGGTGCTGCAGCCCAGAGGGATCCTTTTGGACTGTGTACAGCAAAGTGCAGCAGTGGCTGTTTGACACCACATGAGGGAATGTGAATTGTCAATTTGTTGACAGTGTCATGTTGCTGCTACCAGCTTTCCCTGCGTTATTTGGAAAGGGCTCAAGTCAGTATTTCCTAGGCTGAGCTTACTCACATTACAGATCTGCACACCCAGAAAAGAGACTACAAGCAGAGCAAAGTCTGCTTTTTCACAGAGAAAAGCTGTTTCTTTTAAAAATACCCTCTCTGTTGCTAGGGCTGGGAAAACTCAGGGCGACTTATGCCCATGACCTTGCCCATCGCTTCTCCCCATACCACAATCAAGCTCAGCACGCTCATGAGAAGTCCAGGAGAGCTCCATCTTTCAATGGTTTTCAACTTGTTTCTGCAAAGCCATCATGTCAAAACAGGATCAGACAGTTGTAAAAGCTCAAGGCTGGGAAAATTACTCCATTTGCCCTCTCAGATGCGTTTGCTGGTGATTTCTGCTCAAGCTAGGATTATTTGCTATTGAACATCCCCTCACTTCCCACCTACTTGGCAAAACTGCTGTTAGGAGGAAGATTTAAACACACCTACTTCTATCCACACACAAATACATGTGGCTTTCCTTGTAGGCACTTCTGGGGAGCATTAGGCCCAGATATGGAGCTGACAGATTTACGTGTTATATACAGAAATCCACCCTCCCTCTGTGATTCCTCCAAACTGAGGGTTGTTGCCTGGAACAGCTCCAAAAGACCTGCCTGGGAGAGGTAAAATGGGACCAGGAGGTGGGCAGCAACCACAGGAGCCTTAGGCTTCCTCCTGCCTGTGGTGATAGGTAATGCAGACTAAAAAGATAAGGGATTTGCAGGGATAACACTTCTACATTGCAACACAGTCAACACAATCTAATTCTGAGAACTTTAAATAAAAAGAGAACTTTAAATAAAAAAGGTTAAGTCTTTTAGTAGAAGGAAAACATTTTCAGTTCATCCCTGTCAGAAGCATCAGTGTCTGCACAGCACATGCAGCCTGACCATGCTGCCAGTGCTGATTCTCAACCTGCTCAGGTGATTCATGGGTTTTAGAAAGGTGCTTGAGCAGGTTTACACCATGCAATAGCAAACTGCCTGCAGTCACTGCTTCTGCTTAGTGACCAAATACTGGAGCTGGTTTGCAATCAGCATCTCTAGTTATAGCCGATTTTACTGCCTGCTAAATTACTGACTTCACTTCCCCCACAGAATCCTAACACCGAATGCAGTCTAGATTGCAAACAAAAACCAAAAATTGTACAAAATTTGTTTAAATCAGAAAAGCTGAGGAATCCTTGTCAGCTATATAGAGATATATATTTGGTTTTACATTACTTTTTCGGTGATGTCAGAAGGAAGAAGGCAAATCGCTCTACAGCCCCAAGATTTTGCCCATGCATAACGGGTATCATTTCAGGACCAATATTGCTAACATTCCTTCTGCTGAGTTCCACTGATTTCTCAGTGGCACCGTCAATATCATGGGACTTCCATTTACTGGAAGAGAAATGATTGTCCTTGCTTGGAAATAGAGGCACTACTTAATGATATTCCTCTTTTTTTTTTTAATCTTTAAATTAAATAGAAAAAAAATCTAACAAATAAAAGCAATCAGAAATACAACAACTGTTGTTTTTAATTACAAGAGCCAAAGTCCTTTGCTTCAGCCATCACCACAGGCAGCTTCTGAATGAATGCAGATCAAAAGTGCCGGTTAAAGAGTCTGAGCACCCACCTTGCTGGGAAGCAGCATTACAAGGCATCTCTAAACCCTCTGCAGTTATTAAAGAATTAAACAGCAATTATACTGCTGCTGGGGTTTGCCCAGTACCTCCTGCTCGCCACACTGGGAAGGCTGTGAACACAGGTCGCTTAAAACCCCTTTTAGAGAAGAGCCTCTTCCCATAAACAGACACGGATCAAGCTGATGGAGTACATTTGTAAGAAACTGCTTTACACTTTGAAGGCTGGAAGAATAAATCTCTTTAATAATCTCTTAGGTTTTCCTAGTGATGTAGATTGAAGGAATATTATAGAAACATGTATAGCTACCATCATTTTACAGGAATGAATAGAAAATGCCAGAAGGATTCATTTGTGAAATGGAAACATTTCACAAGATTTTTCTTTATCTTTAGTGTTAAAGATTCTTGCAAGGACAAAGAGGCTGCACCCCTGTCACACAGATCCATGCAGTAACTGCAGACTTCCTGGAATTTCCTGTAACATCAGCCCTGCTAGGTTGCTCTTTGTAGCTCATACATTGCAATGTCACAGGAATACAATTAATACCAAACCAATCAATTCTAAGGGCTACTGTTACAGAGTTGGGGGATGTCATGATGTTTTGGGGAGCTAAAATCCTAACAGTGCACGCTAGCCCTAAAAGAAGCAACTTTAAACTCAGAAAATCGGTAAAGAAAATTATAAAATATGTGCATCGAGTGCTTATCAAATCAAAGGAGCAGCTCTCAACTTGACCCAGCCAGAGCTGGGGCAAAATTCCCATGTATTCATGGTGAAAAAAAACCCTGGGCTGTTTATCACAGCAGTGTGAGTGCAAATAAAAAGAATAACCTCATTGCCTCTTTTTAAGAGCAGCACGTTTTTGAGCTGCAGTAGCAGCAGGAGCTCCTGGCTTGACTAATGCTGTGGGGAGCTGCCCCTGGGGAGTGCAGATGCCAGGAAATAGCTTTGGAGGGCTATGACTAGTAATGATCACACTGGATATTTTAGGCATATTAGTGGGCACTGCTCAGTGTAATTCTCAATTAACTCTTTTACTTATCACTGGTATAAATGAGAGCATCAATGGAATTTATGTCAATGTGTTAAACACAGAGATATTCAGCCTAATGTTGGTTGAAAATTTGGCTGCTAATATATACCAGATTGACTTGTTTGATGAGCTAAGCACAGATCAAAACGTGGATGGGCAGTTTGTAAACTGTCCCTGGAAACAGCACATCTTGTTTCAGAAGGAGTGACCAAATGACAGTGCCATCATTTCTGCGCATCCCTTTCCCCATACAAAACTAACCTAGAAACTTAACTTGTGTTCTTCAAATAGGACATTTTGTGGGAAATCAAAGCAGGATTGTCCCTCAGACCTCTCTGGTTGTTACAGCATAATTTACATAGAGGCAACATCCACTGACATAAACGAAAGCACTTTTGCCATAGTGAATTTCTGAAAGGATTTCTAAAGGCTGACTAACTTAAGCTCTTTTCTCACTCCTGCACCAACAGTAACAGCTTCCACACATTCAAAATCAGGTTTCTCAGCTGAACTCTTCTTTTAGAAGAAGAAGAAGAAATTTCTTCAGAGAAAGCAGCTCCCTCACAGCCTCTGACTCCCATCCCAGTGCTCAGCTCAGCACACGTATGCATGGCAGAGAGAGGAGGTGACTGCTCAGGATCTTGCTCCTCACTCTGATTTTCCTTTGTAGGACTTGACCATCAGCCAGGTTTGGCTGACACTCATCAGCGGCTTTGAAAGGCATTGGGGAGAAGAGGGATGACAGACAGCGCCTACCCCTGAGCCTCATTTCATTAGGAAACCAGGTTAAAAAATCTGCTGATGGAGGCTGGGACAAAAGTAGACGCAGTGTCAGGATCTGTAGTGTCTTGATTTTGATATGCAGTAGGTGTCTGTCCAGTATGGTTTGCACAAACGAGCCCTGTTCCACTCCATTAAGCCCTCATTAGAGCAGCATACTGCACCTTAAAAGTATCTTAACCTTAAATTACCAGCATCGCAGCAAAAGAAAGAAAAAAATAGTACATCAGGCCCTAGTCAGAAGGATCCAGCCCATGTCAATTCAGACGACAGCCAGCATGTTGTAAGCCACAGCTTCTTAGAAGAGCATCAATGCGTACCAGGACGCTGGAGCTTTAATAATTCACAATTTCCTTATTGAGGTCTGATGATGCTAAAATAAGGTGTTGAAGCTTGATTAGTAGTAGGAACATAGCAGCTTAACCTCTAACATTTAGCCTTCTCCTCCGGATCGAATTACTGATCTTTATCTTGTCGAGCTGTGCTAGCAGTTGGCTTGGGAACATTACACCTTTCTAAAAGCTGTCAATCTCTGTCAGGGTCTTTGCACAATGAATTGGAAGAGCTATTTTTAAAGGACTATGTCACCTTTTTGTAGGGATGGGGTTTTTATAGTATATTGAGGTTTTTAATATACGTTGCTGCATACTCAGTTTCACCCATAGACCTGACGAAGAATAACTTCCATTAATTTGACTATGATTTCTGCTGAATGGGTGTGAAGAGATGACAAGCCATCAGGAGGGGGATGGAAGAAACTGTAACTTAAATTATTCATTAGCATGCTGATATTTGGCTTTAATTCTAATTTATTTTTCAGTCAAGAAGTCAATTCTTTTTGCCACATACAAAGGGTTTCTCCCGCATTAGATTGAAATATATTTCCCCAGCACTGTATCATTAATACAGTCTTATTTTAATGTTAAGAGTCGTTACAAAGTGAGACAAATAAACAACAAGAACAAGTTTACTAAGAATTGCAGAAGTTTTCTACAGAAATCTTGAAAGACAACATTATTAAAACAAAGCCTGGCCTTTGCAAAGGATGATGTCCTCCTCTTGCCTTTACAACACCAATCTCTATTTTTGTACAGATGGAAAAAGCTTTGCATGGAAGGTTTTACCAGCATGTACAGAAATCCATGTATAGACTTCTGGCTAGACATAAAAGAGCTCCATCTTGTCCTTCTAAATCAGTTTGCAACAATAAAAGTACATGTGCATTTCACATCAGTTCCTTTATAAACACCTCCTCTAGGATTACGGTAGAGACATGCCATGCTTGTTCATTCTTTTCTTCAAAGTGGAGGGTGGACTTGATGTGGTCAATCAGCCATGACCTATTGCTAATGTTTCCCTCTCTACTACCTGTAGTATCCAGATAATGCATATGCTGAAATTCCCTCTGCGACACATTTGAACAGGTATTTCTCCTGTTTTAAAAACCAAATTAGAATTATAGAATTTTTGTGGTTAGAAAGAACCTTAAAGCCCATTCCAATTGCCCCCTCTGCAAATGGGCAGGGACACCTCCCACTGGATCAGGGGCTCCAAGCCCCATCCAACCTGACCTTGAACCCCTCCAGGGATGGGGTAGCCACCACTGCTCTGGGCAACCTGGGCCAGGGCCTCCCCACCCTCACAGCAAAACATTTCTTCCTAAATTCTCATCTCAATCTCCTGTCTTTCAGCTGAAAACTGTTGCCCTTTGTCCTACCCCTGCGCTTCCTGATCAAGAGCCCCTCCCCAATTTTCCTGGAGCCTCTTTCAGTACTAGAAGCTGCTCTAAGGTCTCTGTAGAGCCTTTTCTTCTCAGGACTAAACTAGATGATCTCTCAGCCTGTTCTCTTATTGTAAGCCTATTACAGTATGGCAAACCAGATTTTAGGCATTTGTGTGCAGCTGCAGGAACACCAGAAAAGGACAACATTGTTTTCAAAACAACTTTGCTTTCAAAGATCTATTTTACTCTTACTCTGATGGGAAAACAAGCATGATTTCATTTGTGCTCAACTTGCGTATATAAAAAGGAGCACTACTCTCTAATTTAACCACACTTCCTCCAAGTTTACAACATACAGAATTGGGAACAGAATTTGGCCCAGAAAATTCATTTGAAAACATGTATTTACTCCTATCTGTTTCTGCTGCTGCCATTAATATATATGCTTGCCATGAAAAGCACTTTAAAACTCAATAAACCATCATACTAAAATAGGATAAAATGTTTTTATAGTAACAATATCTTTCACTAGTATGGGACTGTTCATGCCAAAGTACTCTGAAGCTCTTTATAAATGCAGCAAACTGATATTCACATGCTTCATCTACAAAGATCATTTCATCCAAACTAACAGCGGGGACAAGCAATAGCTTTTTTTCACAGCTGGCAGCACCTTAAGGTAGCTGACAAAACAAATCATAGGTTGCCTAGGTATAAAATAAGAGCGTTTCAGTTTCTGGAAATTTTTCCCTTTTTATTCAATGAAGAAATTCATTCTTTTAGCAGTTTATCAAGATCAAATTATAGACTTGTAATTGTAAGGCTCCATATAAATTCCTAAACTACATCTCATAAAAAGAGATATTGGTCCCTGCTACTGGCAAACGTCATGTGCTGCCATGGAAAGGAACGTCAGTGATGGTAGATGAAGTCCTACTCTGTCTCAATATGGGGTTGGTTACCTACAGTGTAGATCTGCAGGACCAGCCACACCCCAGAAATGTACTGTGACACCTGTGTGTCCTGGCAAATATGAAGCAAGGATCTATCAGATCTCCTGAAACCAAAATTAAGTTTTTCTTTAATCCTGCCCCCCTCTTAACTCCGTCTTCCTCCCAGTCCTAAGCAATCCCTGCACAGCTCTAGTCTGGGCTGCTTAGGGGTCTCTCCCCCTCCTATTAAGTCATCTCCTCATCAATGGTTTGTCATGGACGCTCCTTGACAGGGACGCTCATGTTGCTAACTATGCTGCTAATGCAATCCCAGCAGCAACCACGGATAAATCAAAATACAACAGCACTGTAACCACAGCGGGGCTGTGCCAGGGAAGGAACACATCATGCCCTCAGCCTATCGTGCTCCTCCCTGCTGCCAACTCTGCAGACAAAAACCCTTTCCATAAGCCTTTACCCTTGCTTTTTCCCCTCTTTATTCTAAGACAGAGGCACATATGGAGGTAAAAACCCCTGGTGGGAAACAAGCCAGCAAGGCTACAGCAGTTTGTTTCAGTTTTGCAGCAGTACACAGAGTGGGAGCAGGAATCGAAGCTCCATCAAGCATTCAGTTTCCCCAGTGAGTCACCATTACTAAATAACATTGTGGTGCCTCAATGTGAAAATGAAGGTCACAATAGCCTTCTGCTTAATGTATGGTGTGATGATCTCCTGGTTTGACAGATGACCAAAGACCATGGGAATGTGGCTTCATAGCTTTTCGTAGATGATTTTTTGTGTTTGAGGTGTTATCTCTTGTTTTGTTGCTTTTCAGTGCAATGTTGGGAAGGACGTTTTTGAATTGGATCTCTTCCCAAGTAGTGTGAGCAGGCAGAAGCTGCTAGTCCTCATCAGGACTAGTATTCCAGTTTGAGGATAAGGGTCCCATTTACAGAAATGCCAGACACTGAGGAGTGCTGTCAGCTCAGAACCCCTAAAAGTGCTCTCAGAAAACCTAGAGTTGTCTTCTTTCCTGCAAACCTAAGTGGTAAAACTATTTTCCTGGGCTTTTGGTTGCATCTGAAATGGTAAAAGGGAATAAAATCCATTGAAGCAGAAGACCAGAAATGCCAGTAGAAACTGGAACCCATGTATGTAATCCCATCATCCATCATTGTTCCTCAGGGAATAATATTATCTTGTGAGTGCATTCACAATAATTAAAAAATTAAATGCTGCATGGAGTACCTGCATACTGAGGGATCTCTCCAATTCACAGAATCACAGGATCATTAAAGTTGGAAAAGACCTCTAAGCTCATCCAGTCCAACTGTCAGCTCAACACCACCATGCCTACTAACCACGTCACTAAGCACCACATCTGCACACTTTTTATCCCCTTCAGGGATTGTTACTCCACCACTGCCCCAGGCAGCTTCTTCCAGTGCTTCACCTTCTTTCAGTAAGGAATATTTTCCTAATATCCAATCTAAACCTCCCCTAGTGCACCTTGATGTCATTTCTTCTTGTTCTGACCCTTGTTACTTTGGAGAAGAGACCAACACCCCCATCACCACAACCACCTTTCCAGGTAATATTTGAGAGCAATAAAGTCTCCTGTTAGCCTCCTCTTCTCCAGGCTAAACAGCCCCACATCCCTCATTTGACTTGTTCTCTGTATCCTTCAACAGCTTCACTGCATTCTCAATGATTCCTCACCTTCTTGTCCTTCTGTTATTCTCCTGTCCCTGTTCTGCAAGGAGCAGCGCTAGCTACTCTAACTGGGCACCATCAATTGCATCCAGGGTTCACAACACTTCTGAGCCAGCATGTCCTATTTCTCATTGCCATATGAAACCCCAAAGAGGAACAAGATCGCCAGACTGCATAGCAAAGATACCTCATTCTCATTTAATGACGCAGCTTCTTTTAAATATAGAAGTATCAATGGAGAAAAAAAAAAATGTCCCAGAGAAAGAATTTCTGCTCTCTTTTTTATTGTTGCAAAAGAGACAAATATCTCCTATCATGNAAGGAACACATCATGCCCTCAGCCTATCGTGCTCCTCCCTGCTGCCAACTCTGCAGACAAAAACCCTTTCCATAAGCCTTTACCCTTGCTTTTTCCCCTCTTTATTCTAAGACAGAGGCACATATGGAGGTAAAAACCCCTGGTGGGAAACAAGCCAGCAAGGCTACAGCAGTTTGTTTCAGTTTTGCAGCAGTACACAGAGTGGGAGCAGGAATCGAAGCTCCATCAAGCATTCAGTTTCCCCAGTGAGTCACCATTACTAAATAACATTGTGGTGCCTCAATGTGAAAATGAAGGTCACAATAGCCTTCTGCTTAATGTATGGTGTGATGATCTCCTGGTTTGACAGATGACCAAAGACCATGGGAATGTGGCTTCATAGCTTTTCGTAGATGATTTTTTGTGTTTGAGGTGTTATCTCTTGTTTTGTTGCTTTTCAGTGCAATGTTGGGAAGGACGTTTTTGAATTGGATCTCTTCCCAAGTAGTGTGAGCAGGCAGAAGCTGCTAGTCCTCATCAGGACTAGTATTCCAGTTTGAGGATAAGGGTCCCATTTACAGAAATGCCAGACACTGAGGAGTGCTGTCAGCTCAGAACCCCTAAAAGTGCTCTCAGAAAACCTAGAGTTGTCTTCTTTCCTGCAAACCTAAGTGGTAAAACTATTTTCCTGGGCTTTTGGTTGCATCTGAAATGGTAAAAGGGAATAAAATCCATTGAAGCAGAAGACCAGAAATGCCAGTAGAAACTGGAACCCATGTATGTAATCCCATCATCCATCATTGTTCCTCAGGGAATAATATTATCTTGTGAGTGCATTCACAATAATTAAAAAATTAAATGCTGCATGGAGTACCTGCATACTGAGGGATCTCTCCAATTCACAGAATCACAGGATCATTAAAGTTGGAAAAGACCTCTAAGCTCATCCAGTCCAACTGTCAGCTCAACACCACCATGCCTACTAACCACGTCACTAAGCACCACATCTGCACACTTTTTATCCCCTTCAGGGATTGTTACTCCACCACTGCCCCAGGCAGCTTCTTCCAGTGCTTCACCTTCTTTCAGTAAGGAATATTTTCCTAATATCCAATCTAAACCTCCCCTAGTGCACCTTGATGTCATTTCTTCTTGTTCTGACCCTTGTTACTTTGGAGAAGAGACCAACACCCCCATCACCACAACCACCTTTCCAGGTAATATTTGAGAGCAATAAAGTCTCCTGTTAGCCTCCTCTTCTCCAGGCTAAACAGCCCCACATCCCTCATTTGACTTGTTCTCTGTATCCTTCAACAGCTTCACTGCATTCTCAATGATTCCTCACCTTCTTGTCCTTCTGTTATTCTCCTGTCCCTGTTCTGCAAGGAGCAGCGCTAGCTACTCTAACTGGGCACCATCAATTGCATCCAGGGTTCACAACACTTCTGAGCCAGCATGTCCTATTTCTCATTGCCATATGAAACCCCAAAGAGGAACAAGATCGCCAGACTGCATAGCAAAGATACCTCATTCTCATTTAATGACGCAGCTTCTTTTAAATATAGAAGTATCAATGGAGAAAAAAAAAAATGTCCCAGAGAAAGAATTTCTGCTTGCTTTGTTGTTGTTCCAAAAGACACAGTGCTGTGATATCATGGCATTGACTGCCAAGATGACTACTAGATTGACTAGTAAATATGTATTTTAGTGGAGCTCAGCAGAACAATATCCCCTGTAATGTAAGTCATTCCATTAGTAAGACAGAGATACTCGAGAATGTTATATCATCTATATTCCTTCTGGAAGGGCTTNGAAAAAAAAAAATGTCCCAGAGAAAGAATTTCTGCTTGCTTTGTTGTTGTTCCAAAAGACACAGTGCTGTGATATCATGGCATTGACTGCCAAGATGACTACTAGATTGACTAGTAAATATGTATTTTAGTGGAGCTCAGCAGAACAATATCCCCTGTAATGTAAGTCATTCCATTAGTAAGACAGAGATACTCGAGAATGTTATATCATCTATATTCCTTCTGGAAGGGCTTCACTACCATTACTATAAAAAAAGTGCTTCAGAGATTGTAAATACATTTAAGTAATTCTGATGAAACAATAGGATCTCACTAAAATGTGGGCTGTTTATCTCTTCTATCAGTCTGATATGGGATAAAAGCCACCACAGCTATGACAGGCTCAGAAACACCTATCCTTGATAATTTTTTTCCTCTCCACTATGATGCTGTTTTTACTTACAATGTATGCTTCACTGTTCTAGCCCTATCTGTGTTACTCTTTAAAGAGAGAAAGTTTGATCACAGGAGATAACTCTGATGTCTCCCATTAAGGTATAAGATTTATGGCAATGAAGTTCAGCAGATCTACAGTATTGCAAAACTCAAATGGTCAGAGTAGGAGTCAGGCCCAATTCCTCCCCGAGTCCCCCAAATCAAAAGATTCACTGTGAGATGGTTTAACTTTTTAAAATGTTGTTTAATTTTATCATATTATCTGGCTGTTGCTAAACTTCCCTGTACCGCCGGGTTTTAGCATCAAGTATTTGTCCCTAAACAAGGTAACGTATCTTTTGTTTGTAAATGAGACAGGCCTAGGAAGTGGATAGAGGAAAAGCAAAATTTACTGGAAAGGGTTTCAAAATAATGAGTTTAAATCAAATATCTGCAAAAAAAAATTGCTCATCTCCTGTGGGCTACACAGTGGTCAGCACTTTCTAGCCATTATAGAACTATGACTGAGTTGAAGGCAGAGGAGCATGGTTGAAGCTGGCTTTGATTCTCTACAGAGTGCACACCAGATCAACAGCCCTGGGAAGCTACATTTGTTGTGTGTCTTTTCCTAAGCAATCTAAACCTATAATTTCTAGTGCTTTCAAATTCAAACCCATCTGTTGATATCTCCTGTAGCTGCAGCTTCCACCCAGAGAGACCTACTCAAAAACAGAAGTGAGGCACAATGTATAAGAGACTGATTACCCTAGGGGGGCACTTACACACATGGCCTGTCCTGCAACAAAGATAAAATCAAGTACAAGCCTACAGGAAGGACAAATGTTTTACATCCCTACTGCTCCTGCTTGCAACAGTTAATATAATCAACAGCCCATGTTATTCCTGGCACTCAATGCAGAGGTGTGTGTGCAGATGAGATATACACGCAAATGTGTATGCATTTTTCCTTCCTTAATTTGAGGACTTCAGGGAGTCTAGCTGTGATGTTTCATTCATACAGTATCAATACAAATTCAAATCATTTTAACGTTAGTTAAATATAGAGCTCCCTCACCACAGTGAGAGACAAATGACTTCCCCTTATTCTGCTCACTTCAGCTACCTTGGAAGTGCATGTCACCTTTAGGATGGAGTGCTCACTGCTACCACAAATGCATTTAAGAAAGCACAAAAGACTGGTATAAATAGTTGTGGTGTCTCAAGAAAATAAAGAGTTAATGGAGTTGAATTGACCTGGATTGCTCTGGTCACAATCTAGGAACACACTCAAACTCTGGCTTTATTTCAAGAACCTGTTTTGGTGGGATCCCACTCAACACAGGATTTATGCTATACCCAGGTCTCAGTGAAGCAACGAGAGCATTTGTGTTCAGGTCTTTAACCACACACTTTGCTGAGTCAACATTTATACTATTAATATCATGGCATTGACAGAAACCTGAAGGTTTTCTTAATGGTGGCTTGTCCTCAGAACAACCACAATTTTCTCCCTGATGTGGGACAAGGTCATAGTGCTCCTTGCAGCAGGGTGGATGAGATCTCCTTCTCATTCACAGCCAGTGTAACACACACCATGGTGGTACTACCTACAAGATGTGGTTAACAAAGTGGACCTTGACATCTGCTCGTGGCACCAATGTTTATGGAATTTATAGTGACCAGGACACTCATTTTCATCTCCTCTGAGCAGGAAACACTGAAAATATTTGGCCAGTATTTCAGTACACATTTGACAGAAGTAGTACTTTCTATTCCCTCAAAGCAATAACTGAAGCCACACATTCACCCTTTCTGTGTGTCCAATACATGCACATAGGTTAATATCAACCTCATAAAGGCCTGAAAATATATTATTTTAAATCCCTGGAACATTATTAATAGCCAGTTACTTAATTTATCTATACAGGAATGTCTAAGGATTCATCAGGTGTAATACATTCTAAATTTTTGATTAGTGGAAAGGAGAAATACTGTACCAATCATCCAGTTAATTCACTGAAGTGTTTTATTATACGCGCAGATATTTGGTATCGAGATGTCATATTCCCATAATGAACACAATAAAGGATGAATGACTGGTAAAGCTTTCAGCTCATGATACCTATAAAATCTAAGCATTACCAAGGTGTTACGTACAGATTAATTTATAGATTCCTATTAACATACTGCATGCTCTTCTTTGTATGGCTACAACTTCTCAGCTGTGGCAGATAACTTTTGCCATATAACACCTTAGTTATGATGTGCATCACTTCACACTGCTTGGGGATGGTGGCTGGTGAAACGAGAACCCCGTGTGTGGCAGAAGCATGGTTGTGAATGAGAGAGACCATTCAGGTAGATGAACATTAAATGAAATAAAGAAAACAGATCTCTTGTTAATAGAAACCTGTCAACCTTTGTCACTGCTGTGATAGAGAAGAACTTGGAGTGCTGGGGGATAAAAAGCTCAGCACGAGCCAGCAAAGTGCAGTTGCAGACCAGAAAGCCAACCGTATCCTGGGCTGCATCCAAAGCCGTGGGACAAGCAGAGTGAGGGAGGGGATTCTGCCCCTCTGCTCCACTCTGGTGAGACTTCACCTGGTACCTTGCGTTCAGTTTTGGAGCCCTCAGGACAGGAAGAACATGGAGCTGTTGGAGCGTGTCCAGAGGAGACCACGAAGATGATCTAAGGACTGAAGCACCTCCCATACGAGGATAGGCTGAGAGTTGGGATTGTTAAGTCTAGATAAGAGAAGGTCCCAAAGAGACCCTATAGCAGCTTCCAGTACTGAAAAGGGCTCTGGGAAATCTGGGGAGGAGCTCTTGATCAGGGAGGACAGGGATAGGATGAGGGAACCGCTTTAAGCTGAAAGAAGGGAGGTTGAGATGAGATCTTGGAAAGAAATGTTTTCCTGTGAGGGTGGGGAGCCCCTGGCCCAGGCTGCCCAGTGGTGGCTGTCCCATCCCTGGAGGCGTTCAAAGTCAGGTTGTATGGGGTTTGGAACAGCCTGGTCCAGTGGGACATGTCCCTGCCCATGGCAGATGAAAGTGGATGGGCTTTAAAGTTCTTTGAACCCAAGTCACTCTATGCTATCTAGAGCTAACATATTCCTGAGGACCATAGACACACACTCATGTGTGTGAGAGTGAACACCCATGGTGTTCAGTGAGAGCTGGTACCAAAGAGTAAAAGCAAAGCCTGGGCTTGGAGCTAAATAAGCAAGCCACAGTCTTAATCAGAGTCTTTCTTTTTAGAAAAAAAAAAAAAAAGGCTCAGTTTTCTTCTGGCCATCAGATTAATTCACCCTAGCATCTAAACAAATAACTGACAAAGAAGATATTTTTAATACTAGATGTTAAAATGTGAGTCCAGACAAAGGAAACACCTACCGAATGTCTGCTCTGAGGATAAAGTGTATCATTAACCATTATATGTGTCTGTTCTGAGACCAGAATTACAAAAGGCGGAATTTTCTTAAAAGCATGTTAAAATATTCATAGATCTCTGAAACGGTCTTATTGCTGGGGCTGCCAGTCTTCTGAGTGATTACATCACACAGAGAAGAAGGGTAGGGAAAACCACCCCGATGCTGGTGACCTGCTGAGCTGAGCAGCAGCATGAAAACCTAATGGGAGATGAGGAGATAGAATATTACAGCTGGCAGCAAGGCCAGCAGCAAGGGACTTTAGTAGGGGTACCGGCAACGAATTTGTCATATCCATGTGAACCCAGTAATCTAAGGAGGGTGTACTCACTATCCTACCAGTACCAACAGACTCCAACCACAGTGGAGTCACAGTGAAGCAAAGGCATCTACTAGTCATGGTCATTTGGTCATAATTGACACAAAATGACTTTATCGCTTATAAAGACGAGCCATACTGAAGCTAGTGCAGGAGTCAGGCTCTTTCTTAAAATCACCCTTCCTCCCTTGCTCACACTCCCTGAGTCATTTTTGTGTGGTTACTTGTGAGTGCTTTCATTAATTTTTCACTTGAAACAGCAAAGCCTCAAAGTATCTGTTTGGGGGAGAGGAGATGCAATGTATTACAGTGAGGAGAAGGAAAATGCAGTTGTGGGTTTGATCCATTGCCCATGAGTTTCATTCAAAGGTGAGTCAATGACAGCCACAGGGCTGGGAGCACGGGAACTTGTGCAAATCTATGAACTTGATCTCAAGTCCACTCACATATATTAATCAAGCGCTGATTAAATAATAACAAAACGCAACATCCTGATTCTGCTCGCATTGAAGTTAAACAGTTATAATCATCCATTTCAAGCACAGCCAGTTTCTCAGACTACACACATCCTGATGAGAGGTTCTGCAAAATGAGCTGGAAAACTTGCTGGCATGTCTGGGAGATCACACTCCAGTGAAAAATAGTCAGGAGAGATACTTGAGTTCATACTGGAGTCTTGAGGCAACTTCCAGTCTCAGCTAGGTTTGTAGACTAGGTCAGAGAACTAAATTTTAGTGCTGTTCAAAGGGAAATAATCCATTATGCCTTGCCTAATTTTCTGCATTGCAGAAGCATGGCAAGGCAAATGGATCTGCCATTTCACCTTGGTTTTGCAGAAGATTTTCTCTGCCCAAATGGCAGTGCCAGAAGAACAGCAGAAACCTTCCCCTGGCACCACTCATCAAAAACCTCTCAGACAAATGAGCTCATTTTAGATAGGAGTATTTTAGAGCAGAGAAAAGCAGTCCTGTATGATTTCTGTCCTACTCTTCTACTAGCTGAGAAAATTCTGAGTCTGAATACTGATAATAACAATCTCTGCGTGCATTCCTGCACTTCTGTTTTGAATTCAGAGACAATATTAAAACAAATTCATCAGAAAAGTACAGAACTCAGAGATACCAGGTAGTTCTAATTTGGAAAGCATATGGTAAGGTAGCATGGAGACTCTCCAACTGTCCATGCCTAATGATAGGTTTGGGGTTATGAATATTCAGCCACAAGAACAGCTTCAGCAGGAACCCATGCTGTATTAGACACTGGCTATAAGACACAATGGCATTCATTCCACACCTTCCTGAGTTGTTTTTTTAAGCTGCTGTGATTGCAAATTATACTGTGTACAGGCTAGAAAAGGCAGGTTGACTCTGGCCGAGGAACTTGCCCAGGGCAAACCTGAGATGGGCCAGTGGTGGATCCCACACCAGCACCAAGTGCTCCTCACCATATCAACCCTTTCTCACATCTATAGGCACTACAATGAAAAGCTCAAGAGCACAAGAGAGAAGAACTTGTCTCAAGTTGCATTATTTAACTGTCAGTATTTCCCTTGTGTTCCTCTCCTTAGCATGAGCCTTGGATTTTTTAGATTATTACCTTTTTTTTTTTTTTTTTGTGGAAACACTTCACCTCAGTGATTGCCCTATAGCTGTTATTTTGTTGTGCTTGTAGAATAATGTTAAAAAAATCAGTTCTAGTACTCCCTGGTGACACTTTAACAAATTCCAGCACTGTATGTACTAAATGGAATCATCTGCTTTGGTCTGTGACTCCATTTCCAAGCTTAATAAATGGGGGCTGCCCTACAACTTCATGTCAGATGGGCTGGGGCACTGAGGTCATGGGCAGTAAACCCTTATGGTCTCCTTGGGTACAGGACATGGGAAAACAGAGGGGCTTGTAAAATCGTTACGCTCCACAGCCACTTAGCCATTTATTCCCATGACTGGCCTATTAGAGCAGTCAAAATTTCTAGCAACAGACACTTGATGTGCCCAGAATGGAAAGCAGGGCTAACAAGGTCCCAGCCTCACTCATGGAGACAGGACACCACACCTGTGTACCACCCCAGGCTGCTCCCATGGCACTTGACACACCCATCCAAGAGACTCTGAAACAATTAATGAGCAAAGGGAGGGTCCCATTGTATCTTGGATAGTAATAGTTACGTTTTCAGCAAATGTGAGGAGAAGATTCATTTGTAATTGTTGAAACTGTTACAAACACCAATCTGTTCATTGCTCTCTTCATTAACCTAACTGTAGCCAGCATGTGGCAGCAGAAGAGATTTGTTTACCTTCTTGCTATGCCCAGGTTATAGATGAAGCACGTGATTTCCTATTCCATCCCTCCTTATTGGGGTTGTATTTCCTGTAAAAGGGTTTTTGACTAATTGTGGTTTTGACAAGAGTGGCATCACGTGCTACTATGTGAGCAACCGAGCTCAGGTCAGTAAGTCAGACGGTCAGTCTGAAAAACAGATCCATACTCCTAATCCTTAAGACTGATATAAGGGAGAGATAAGTGCATTTGTGATACGGAGGTTACTCTGGGTAAACATCTTTTGAGAGGAATGAACTCTGGAGAGAGAAAAACTGGAAACAAGATGTTCTAGTAACAAGGACTTCTAAGAAGTGGATCATTTAGTATCTTTTTTCCTTCTTTATTACTTTCAGACTTAAACACAACTATTTAACCTCATTTTTTTTTCCTCAGTTTTATGGCTTTCAAGTTATGAGAGAGTTTGGGGCTTTAACTCCTCCAGAATAAGTTTCTAGAAGGAGACATAGAAAGATGGATTCTCTACCTCTTTTCTTGCCCAGCCTGTGCAGTCTCCAACCACAGCAGAAAAGCCTCCTACCTTAAAGGAAATCTCTTTCCAGTTCAGCTTGTTATTCAAGCAGAATGGATAAACTGCACTGGAACTTTGAAATACCCTAACCTGAACTAAGCTCAGAAAGTTACAAAGAGCTTGCAGCTTACTCCCCTAATTCACACTTGGTTCAGTTACACATTTTGCAGCTAAGGCATCAAAGACCACATGACACTACATAATCTGTCTTTCAGGCAGCATCTTCTGCAGCATCATTCACTCATTCTTTTGCTTCCTTCACTCTTTTTAGACTTATTAAGCACGTCTCCCACCAAAGCGTTTAATGGCAGAGAGATTTTCCAATAACTTGGAACATGCAAACTTGAGACTTTTGTTCAAACAACTGCAGGCAGTTACAACAGCCCTGTGATCATTCCACAGCTATTACACTTTAGATCTTAGTGTCCGATTAGCAGAGGAGGTATTTTGCCTTAGTTTTTATTTCTCTCATTTTCCCTGTCATAATAAAGCATATATCCTGTTCAACCACTCAACTTGGTTATTAATATTGATCAGTTATAGAGAAAGATTGATTTTTTAATTTTTTTTTTGTTCATTTCTGCTGGGCCTTCTTGCTCCCAGTGCCTTGCAACCCCCACGAACATCACCATCCCTGCCTGGTGATTGGCAAAGCCCTTCTCAGTGATGCCTTTCAGCTGCAGCTGGCAGGCAGTGTGCAGAGTGAGACAGCACCAGCATCCTGCTAGCGAGCACCCTGTTACCCATGGCACACAGCATCACCTGCTTCGAACCATCCTGGTACCCATCGCACACGTCATCACCATCAGCATCTCAGGAAATTGTTGTTTTCATAGAAAAAAAATATTGTATGGAGATGATAAGGAGTTACATGAAAAGGAAACTTTAAAAGCCTATGGCAAGCCTTCTTTTCCAGCCAGCTTTGGTAATTCTGCTGTCTGCAATTGTGGCAGTTCCACTACCTTAGTGCTTTCTCATAACAAATTAAAAAGACCTATAGAAATATCCTTCAGTCACAAATTTCTGGGGGGATCCATCTCTGCAACTCAATGAATTCCCAACCTAAGCCACAGGGCCACAGAGATCCACGTTTGAGCACAGGTCCAGAGACGGTTGTTGGGAATCTCCTGGACAAGATATCCAGATGCTGCCCTGCCACGGAGGTGCTGGAAGTGCCAGCCATGGGGAAAATGATACGGAAGTAGCTGACAGAAAGAGAACATTAATTGCCCAGATCACATCCATAGTACAGAGAGATGAGGTGTTACAGGTCTGCTTCTACCTGAGTCAGGGTGCAAAGTCATGAAAGCCTGTGAAGGGCTTGCCCCTCCCCAGCAGTTCACAAGAACCCAGCAGAGCACCAGTCTCTGGCCCTGAGATCTTGAATACTTGTTTTAGAAACACAGATTAGGTTTGGATGCCTACAAATACCAGTCTTCAGCATTACAGCCAGTAAGGATACTGCTCAGTCCTAAGCATTACAGTGGGTCAGGATGCTGCTTAGTCCCCATATGCAGATCCTCACATCAGAGCTGATCTGTGGTGTCTCTTCCCATCACACAGGTTCTCCAGAGAAGAAATAATGCAAACCCCAAACTTTCCCTTTATTCAGACAAGTTGAGTCCAAGAATTGCAGCCACTCATGCTAATTTCTGGGGTAACTCAAGTTTAATTGCCAAACGATTCTTCAGTCTGTGTATTTCTGATACAGTTTGCCACCTTCTACAAATGTTCTAACTTATTTTTTGAAGGCAACAACTGACTGCCGATGTATAATTTATTAATAAGTGCTTTCCTTACCAAGGAGAGTTAATCCAGTTTATCAAGGCTCTCCAAGGGAAGAGCTCAACTGAACCAGAAGCACTTCCAAGCCCAAGCACCATTTATATAAAGTATCGCACAATATTATTTTACACTTCCCGTTTCAGAAGGCTGTGTACTTTTTCCCATTAGACTAACAAATTACAGCAATTGTGGTCAGTAGTGTGGAGGTTTCTCTGCAGAGCATTTGCCCCCTGGGAGGAAGGAAATCAGAGGGGTGTTAAAGTAATATTGTGCCTTCCACTCAGAGCGTTGAGTTGCCTTATAATGGTTAGCTAAGAGAAGCCATAAAACTGCCATTACTGCCACCAGTGGGTGTTACTGCATCTCAGTAACCCTCTTGCACAGGGACAGAAAGAAAAAATAAAGAAAATAAGAATAGCAAAAAGAAAAAAAAGAGCTAAGTGAGCAGATAGGGGAAATTTAGTTCACCATTCTCTAGCTGAACTCGTTATTCCTATGGGGTTTTTAATAGAAGTACATTGCTCTAACTTTAAATTCAGGTGCTGTTGAATCCATTCAGGAGGAAGCATTTTCCCAAGCTCTTCCCCACTGAGGTCCTAAGCAGGTTTAAACCCTTCTGAAGAGACTGAAGGGACTCTTTTGGCTAGGTTATGCTGTAGAAGTCAAAACAGCATCAAGGGACTGCTCTTTTTCGTTTTCCTCATAACTAAAAGACAAAATAGCTAGAAGCTGATGAGAAAGCCTGTTTTGGTGAGACTGAATGTTACGTTTGTGAGAGTCAGGGGACAGCTTAGGTAGCTTAAACATCAGCTGAAGAACACCCAAACACTTGAGTGACGGTCCTAAGGATCACCTTGGGGTCCCTCATCCATTTTTTGCACTACAGAGGCTTCTTTGCACCTTTCAGCCCACAGGCTGCTTTTATGAGGTTTGCAGCAAACAAACAAAAGGATTCTGCAGATAAAGAGCTGTGAAAATAGGAGTATATTTTCCTTTTGTACTTAAAATCTTAGGGGTTTTATACTGGGTAGTGCAGGGACTGTATGTCATTTGCATTTATATTTGCTATGTGCTGCACGTGACACAACCTAGAACATTCACTCAACAAGGCAAGGTGCAAGATCCTGCACTTGGGTCAGGACAGCCCTCAATATCGTTACAGGCTGGGAAGAAAAGCCTGAGAGCAGCCCAGTGGAGGATGACCTGGGAGTCCTGGTGGATGAGGAGGTGGATGATTTGGCAACGTGCATTTGCAGCCCCAAACGCAGTCTGTGACCTGGGCTGCATCAAAACAAGTGTGGCCAGAAGGGCAAGGGAGGGGATTCTGCTCCTCTGCTCTGCTCTGGTGAAACTTGACTGTGTCTAGCTCTGGAGCCCTCAAGGTAGGAAAGACATGGACCTGTTGGAGCAGAGGAGGGCCACACAAAATGTTCCTCCCCAGTGAAGAGAGGGTCAGAGAGTTGGGATTGTTCAGCTTGGAGAAGACTTTGAGGAGACCTTATTGCAGCCTTTCAGTACCTAAAGGGGGCTGATAAGAAAGATGGGGAAAAACTTTTACTGTGCCTGTAGCGATAGGACAACGGGTAATGGTTTTAAAATAAAAGAGACATTTAGTCTGTATATTAGGAAGAAATTTTTTTGCTGAGGGTGGTGAGGCAAAAAAGGTTGCCCAGAGAGGTGGTGGCTGCCCCACCCCTGGAGGTATTCAAGGACAGGCTGGATGGGGTTCCAAACAACCTGATGGAGTTGAAGATGTCCCACCTCACTGCAGCAGGGTTGGACTGGATGACCTATGTAGTCCCTTCCAATCCAAACCACTCCGTAATTCTATATTGTACATGATCACAGGATTTCTTACACCAGGTACCTAAACATCTCAGTTTCAGCACCTGGGTAACATTGGTCTGAGCATTGGGCAGGTCGCATTTCAAATGGCTGCAAGTTTCAGGTACGGGCAGATGTATGGTACCCCTTCTCCTGGATCTCATTGCCAGATCAATGCTACAAAGCAGGGGTGAATCAATAACATCATTGAATCGCTACCAGTATTAGAAAATGAGAGCATTTGAAATGGCACAGGAATAAACAGGACATTTTCATTACATGCCTCACTACGTGTCTCCTTTTAGTGCTATATATTAAGCTTTGCAGACTTTTGGTTTTTTAAGTACATTGAATATGTAAGAAAAATGCCTGCAGAAGGGACATGTAAATAAGAGAACATGTTTTGAACATGTAAATTCTTCTGCTATAAATCCATATTTATCAGAGCTATTCCAAGCTTTTAGATAAACACATTATATAAATGCTTGTGAACACTTGCCCTTTAAGTAATATCAAAGCATCACTAAACCACAGGAAGTTTCTTTTGAACAAAAAAGTACAATAAAGTACAGTTCACGGAATGCACCAAAATATACTGGAGTGTTTCTCAGAAGCTCTGAAGAGCACAGGCAAAATTGTGCTGTACAAACACACAGAAACCACCTTGCCCAGTGACTATTTCATGTCTAAGAATGTTGATGGGTCAACCTTGCTCACAATAATAAATCAGTGCAAAAAAGTGGGTTCATTTTTAGATAATATGGATAAAATGAGGAAGCCAGTGGAATAGCAGAGGGCAGGAACTACAGACTTTCTCACTGTATGCACCCAATGCAAGCTTGCCTGGCTCCCACTGCTTGCAGGCTAGGCAGCCAAACCAGCCAGAGCAATGGAAAAAGTAATTTCTTCCGTTATATCTCCTGGAGGCTCAGGTCCAAGCCTTCAAGCAACAAGCCCAGTCTAATGCAGGATACCTGAGATGCAGCTGGGAGCTAAGCATGGCTTTCCTGAACCCCAGCCTAGCAGCCTCTCACAGCACTTCACACAGGCACACATCCTGCTGCTGGTTTTCAAGCCTGCACAACCCTTCCTACAGACATCAATAAAATCAGGAATTTACCTATCACCTTGAGGTGGATTTCAGTTCTAAAAGAGGCAAATCCAGGCCCTGCTCTCATTTCGGTGCCACCCAGCAAGTTTGCTGGCTGGGCAGGAGGGATGCCCTCAGCTTGCTGACACCAGCGATGCTTTGCAATTCCAGCTCCTGCTTCATGGAATTTGCATTGTCTCCATGTTTATTATTTGGGCCCATTTTAGTGCCTCTGAAATTCTGGAAATAAAAATTGTGTTTTATTGCCAGCTGTTTGCATGACCATGTGGAATGCCAGTCCTTTACCTTATACTATTTGTAACATAATCTGCTTGATATTTTCTTTTTTTTTTTCTCCTTTTAATCTGAATGTAATGAAAAACAATATATTCAATAACATGTCAAAATAGTGTGCTAAAATTGTCAAAGTTGAAACATTTTAATGGACTGGGAATTTGAATGTCTGCACTTGAAAGCCTAGTTTATTTTGACAATATTGCTTTTTCTCCATAGTTACCTCTGACCCCTTGTATTACTCTCAGTGGATTATTTTTTCACTGAGGAAGATGCTTAAGCATGGACCAGAGTAGATAAGCGATACGGTCAAATCGCTACTGGCAAACCCTGGAATTACTGACCACTTTAATAGCTCCCACTGACCTCCAAATGAAACTTCACCTTTGGTTATTAACATGTCTCTCTACTTTTATGATTTTTTGGGAACATAATTTGTCACAGTTTTTATCTGCACAGAGCAAGCATTGGGCTTTTAAAAATGTGAGTTATCTTTTTACAACTGCTAACAATTACACATCGTGGAGCAGACTGTGCTGAAAACCAATTATGAAAGGACCTGCATGGTAAGAGCATTTGGTCTGGAAGTTTGAATTATAGGTTTCTGAACTACAACTGTTACAACAGGAACTAGAAACAAGAAACCAGACTTTGAAAGGGTTTGTAAGATTAGCAAGATTAGATAAGGGAATAGAAATTAATTGCCCGTGTTTTGTATTAAAATCTGATAAAGGGCTGGCAATGGTGCTTGAACACTGAACGCCTTCCACCCCACATGAGCATTTGCAATGCCGCGGCCGTGCAGCTGGGTCCTACGTCACACAGCATCCTTAGCACACTGACCCCACTTGCCCAGGCTAAGGCAGCCAGGGTCCATCCAAGGCCTGGGGGCTCTCAGAGAGCCCTTCCCTCTACCTCCACAGGGTTTGGCACTGACCCTGGTGATTCAGAGAGATGACATTTTGCAACCAGATTGTACAAGTAGAAACAACTAACCTGAGCCGGGGAAATGGTGCCAGAAGGCTTTCAGATGATCAGAGCAATATGCCAGTCAGTCAGAGGTCGATTGACTGATTAACAATTAGATTTGGAGAGCAGGCATGTCATTTCAGATCATTATTTGATGAAAGATCAACTACGTGGAAAGTTTTAATTTAAGAGGTAATTCTTTTTTTTTTTTTTACATACATATTGGCATTTCTAAGCCCAGCTCCATCCCATGAGGCACTGGCAGTAGGTTGCAGCCCTGGGGACCAATTGCAGCTGGCAGCATGACAGCAGCGCTTCGACAAAGCCTCCAGGAAACCAGCCGGGGCTTCCAGTTTCGTTTGAACACTGCTTGCACTGAGCCAAAGGCACAAGAGCTAAATAAGAGCAGAGGAAGACTTTTCAATAGAATTCGGTACAAATGCTTTAAAGGTGAAAACTCATCAGTAATTGGTGATGAGAAGCAACCCAGAGCAGAGTTTCTTTTCTAGCCATGCAATGTATAAAGCAGATGGTGGGAATTTCCAGCCTGGTCCACATCTCAGCATAACCAGTTCAGAAAGAATTAAAGTCTCTTAGCTCAAACCCTACAGACCTACGCTTGTTCAGTCTCCTGTAATAGCCTTGTTGGCCTGAGCCCCAGAACGGTGCGTCTCCAAGCAGGAAAAGCCATCTCACGTGCCCCGCCAGACAGCTGGAGGAAAACAGAATGAGCATCAACTCACAGGTACTCAACAGCCTTCACGATGACCCTTAGACACAGGGCAGCCTTGAGCCCTCCCTGCAGTGCTGGGGTAACACTATTATCTTGTCTTCATACGTGGGAGGAAACCAGTGCTCTGTCCATTGAAAAGAAAATGTACAGTAAAACCAGGTTATGAGTAAAAAGACAGAGGTGTCAGTATTATGGTAACGTTGCTCAGAGTTATTTGTAGCCACCAGGAATAGGGAAGGGATTGTGCTTCTTTACTTGGTGCTGGTGAGGTTGCACCTCAGGTCCTGGATTCAGTTTTGTGCCACTCACTACAGGAAAGATATTGAGGGGCTGGAGCATGTCCAGAGAAGGGGAACATTGCTGGGGAAGGGGCTGGAGCCCAGGGGTTCTGGGAACAGCTGAGGGACCTGGAGCTATTTAACTGGGAGAAGAGGGGGTTGAGGGAAGACCTCATCACACTCTGCAGCTCCTGGAAAGGAGGTTGTGGTGAGGTGGATGCTGATCGCTTCTGCCAAGTAATAAGCAATAGAATGAGAGGGAATGGCCTCAAATTCTGCCAGGGGAGGTTTAGATTGGATGTTAGGAAACATTTCTTTACTGAAAAAGTGGTAAAGCATTGGAAGAAGATGCCCAGGGCAGTGCTGGAGTTCAAAAATCAAATGGCCCTGGAGCTTCAGGACTTGGTTCAGTAGGCACAGTAGTGTTGGGCTGATGGTTGGACTGGATGAGCTGAGAGGTCTTTTCCAACATTAATAATTCTATGGTTCTATGATACCATTATATTTGGGTAGGCCTTTTGGGGAAAAAAAAATGCTTTTCCAAGAGTTTCTAGGCATTGAGAGCCATACCAAGAGGGGCAGATAGGATTTCAAAGAGCTTTGGTTTCATCTGTAGCAGGGAGGGGCTGCTTCTTTGCTTAGAAATGTTATTCTCTGATAAGAATATGTAATGCAAAGGAATCCTAAGTGATGCCACGGTGAAACATCAAACTCATGGCCATGATGCCACACGAAGGCACTCTCCCACTTAGAGGAGCTTTGTATTTTTTTCCAAATCTGTACGGCTCTGGGACTCAAAGAAAGCGAGTAACAGAGCAAAAAAGGCCAATGAAATAAGCACTCATGAAAGCAGCTCGTTTATGAAACCAAAATTTGAATAACATCCTCTGAAAGGCTCTGACAATGTTAAAGGATTTTTGGCACAGTGGAAGAATAGAAGAAGCTGAACTCTGAAATTTGTAGTTGCTTTGTTCTTCCTCCAACTTAGCACCACTCCCTCCCCCCAGCCAGGACAGCAGCAGAGGCCTTCTGAAGCATCAAGGCATCTCTCCTACAAAAAGCAAACAGCCTTAAAGAGGTGAGTCTTCGGGCTGCCAGAGCAAGGCATTTCCCATTGGAGCTTGTGCAAGGCCTGGTGTCATTCTTGTCATTTGATAATCAGACAAGCAAAAGTCTTACCAACCTGGTCCCACATATAAAATCTGCTTTCAATCTGGTTTATGGTCCAGAAAGGAAAAGAATAATAAAATCCCCATGAAAGCTACAGAATGCAATGGAAATACAGTATTTTGCTGTAGAATATTTGAATTATCCTGTTTGTCAAACCTCCCTAACTTTACCCTGAACCTCTCTCCTACCCAGTGACTGGAAACAGCCCTTCTGTGAAACAGTTCTATAACAGGTGCATGGAAAATGATTTCTAGGAATTATATTAAATCCTAATAAATCACAACAGGTTTTGACATGCTATAGCTTGTAAGTGCCTGAATGCTATTCATCCTGGACATTTATAGACAGCCTCATGCATGAGGTCCTGCTAAGCCAGACCAAGGCAACAACCTCCACCCTGCTTTTCCGGGAGGTAAAATGTCAGTGTTAAATATGAAGATACTTGAGACTGGTGTGTGTCCTGCAGCAGCCCCTTTGCAAGCATGTGTTGGCATGTTAGCCAGGGCAAACGTGGCCAGCAGCAGGCCAGCAGCCCAGGAAATGCCGCTCTGCCTGAGTAGGTGGTACTCTTCCTTTGAGTCAACACCGAAACTTGTGTGCTAACACCATGCTTCTTAAGGTGTCATCTTGTGGATACAAAACCGACATCTTGACTGCCTCTGATTCTGAAAGGTTTCGAGTTTGAGGCTTGTTTTGCTCTCTCCAAGTACACAGCTGCTTAACACAAGCACATTAGCCAAGTTTTGATTTGGAGAGCAGCACTTTCCCCTGGTGATGCTTCCTGCCACAATGTTGAAAACACTGTCTTTGTACATTGGGGTTTCGCTGCTCTTCCCTGCTACAGTGGTTTTTCCTACACAAGTCTGCACTCAGGTGTGAAAGACCATGGTTCCTGATCTCCTTCCAGCAGCTGAAACACCCTCTTAGTACAGACTTAGTACTTGCCTTTAGGATATATGTTGTGCCTTAATCTAAGTCAATAGTCTTTATATGAACAGCATTAGGAAGCACCTTGATTAATTGAGGTAGTCTCAAGATTTCAGTGATTTCCAAAGCCCTCCAAGAGCTTCAGGACAAGGTTTTGGCAAGGGGCCCAGACTGCCATTGCCACCAAAGCCTTAGGAGCCTTCCAGAAACATTTGATGCTTTTCAGTGCCTGACCTCCATTGCATTGCTGTGTGTTGTGTTACTGCAGTCAGACACTTCAGACACGCTCTTGATATCTTCTCCAGAAGAGTGATGGGGCAAGGCAGGAAAGGAAGACAATGGAGCAGAGTGGGGTGTTAAGGAAAAAAAATGATAGAAAAGAAAAATATACATATCTTAATTTTTTCTTTTAGCAGAAAAGCAAGGTTAGAGGAGTCAGGACTATTTAACCAATACTTCTCTCCACCTAACCACTGGTGTCTCTTTAATTCATATTAAGCAGGAGGCGTTTGAGCAGCTGTGGTGCTCATGGAATAGTTAAGGTTGGAGAAGACCTCCAAGTTCATCCCATCCAAACATCAGTCTAACACCACTGTATTCACTAAACGATGACACAAAGTGCCACATACACACACTTGTTGAACCCTCCAAGGATGGTGACTCCAGCACTGCCCCTGGTAGCCTCTTTTGGTAAAGAAATTTTTCCTAATATCCAATCTAAACCTCCCCTGGTGCAAACTGAGGCCATTTTCTCTTGTCCTATCACTTGTCACTTAGAAGAAGAGTAAGCTCATGCTCCCTTTTGAAAGCACTGGACACTTTATCATGAGGAACCTTGAGCCTTGACAGAAAGAAACTGACTGAGAACTAAACTGACTGGTAGTGCAATACTTAGGGAGATAGAAAACTGATGTTACTCTGACATCAAGAGTGTTCTCAGAAACTCCGGAGCCAGCACTTGGGAGTGCACGCAGACCTAAGCTCACTGTCCTCTTCCATCTGCCTGGAGCAAGAGGATCTGCCCAACAGCAGGCGGCTGCCAGCACTTGAGGCCGGGCCCTAATCGCCTTTGCAGCCATGTAAATCGACAGGAGCTTCATCTACTTCAATGGAAGCCCTCTGGATTTACGCCAGAGCAACTGAAATTAGAAGCTTGCCCTAAGNACAGCAGCAGAGGCCTTCTGAAGCATCAAGGCATCTCTCCTACAAAAAGCAAACAGCCTTAAAGAGGTGAGTCTTCGGGCTGCCAGAGCAAGGCATTTCCCATTGGAGCTTGTGCAAGGCCTGGTGTCATTCTTGTCATTTGATAATCAGACAAGCAAAAGTCTTACCAACCTGGTCCCACATATAAAATCTGCTTTCAATCTGGTTTATGGTCCAGAAAGGAAAAGAATAATAAAATCCCCATGAAAGCTACAGAATGCAATGGAAATACAGTATTTTGCTGTAGAATATTTGAATTATCCTGTTTGTCAAAC
The DNA here is from genome assembly GCA_013389865.1 of Piaya cayana. NCBI lineage: Eukaryota > Metazoa > Chordata > Aves > Cuculiformes > Coccyzidae > Piaya > Piaya cayana. The sequence continues at coordinate 125,225 of WAAB01013679.1, read as the reverse complement.
CTCCCTAACTTTACCCTGAACCTCTCTCCTACCCAGTGACTGGAAACAGCCCTTCTGTGAAACAGTTCTATAACAGGTGCATGAAAAATGATTTCTAGGAATTATATTAAATCCTAATAAATCACAACAGGTTTTGACATGCTATAGCTTGTAAGTGCCTGAATGCTATTCATCCTGGACATTTATAGACAGCCTCATGCATGAGGTCCTGCTAAGCCAGACCAAGGCAACAACCTCCACCCTGCTTTTCCGGGAGGTAAAATGTCAGTGTTAAATATGAAGATACTTGAGACTGGTGTGTGTCCTGCAGCAGCCCCTTTGCAAGCATGTGTTGGCATGTTAGCCAGGGCAAACATGGCCAGCAGCAGGCCAGCAGCCCAGGAAATGCCGCTCTGCCTGAGTAGGTGGTACTCTTCCTTTGAGTCAACACCGAAACTTGTGTGCTAACACCATGCTTCTTAAGGTGTCATCTTGTGGATACAAAACCGACATCTTGACTGCCTCTGATTCTGAAAGGTTTCGAGTTTGAGGCTTGTTTTGCTCTCTCCAAGTACACAGCTGCTTAACACAAGCACATTAGCCAAGTTTTGATTTGGAGAGCAGCACTTTCCCCTGGTGATGCTTCCTGCCACAATGTTGAAAACACTGTCTTTGTACATTGGGGTTTCGCTGCTCTTCCCTGCTACAGTGGTTTTTCCTACACAAGTCTGCACTCAGGTGTGAAAGACCATGGTTCCTGATCTCCTTCCAGCAGCTGAAACACCCTCTTAGTACAGACTTAGTACTTGCCTTTAGGATATATGTTGTGCCTTAATCTAAGTCAATAGTCTTTATATGAACAGCATTAGGAAGCACCTTGATTAATTGAGGTAGTCTCAAGATTTCAGTGATTTCCAAAGCCCTCCAAGAGCTTCAGGACAAGGTTTTGGCAAGGGGCCCAGACTGCCATTGCCACCAAAGCCTTAGGAGCCTTCCAGAAACATTTGATGCTTTTCAGTGCCTGACCTCCATTGCATTGCTGTGTGTTGTGTTACTGCAGTCAGACACTTCAGACACGCTCTTGATATCTTCTCCAGAAGAGTGATGGGGCAAGGCAGGAAAGGAAGACAATGGAGCAGAGTGGGGTGTTAAGGAAAAAAAATGATAGAAAAGAAAAATATACATATACAAAATAATATACAAAAGCAAGGTTAGAGGAGTCAGGACTATTTAACCAATACTTCTCTCCACCTAACCACTGGTGTCTCTTTAATTCATATTAAGCAGGAGGCGTTTGAGCAGCTGTGGTGCTCATGGAATAGTTAAGGTTGGAGAAGACCTCCAAGTTCATCCCATCCAAACATCAGTCTAACACCACTGTATTCACTAAACGATGACACAAAGTGCCACATACACACACTTGTTGAACCCTCCAAGGATGGTGACTCCAGCACTGCCCCTGGTAGCCTCTTTTGGTAAAGAAATTTTTCCTAATATCCAATCTAAACCTCCCCTGGTGCAAACTGAGGCCATTTTCTCTTGTCCTATCACTTGTCACTTAGAAGAAGAGTAAGCTCATGCTCCCTTTTGAAAGCACTGGACACTTTATCATGAGGAACCTTGAGCCTTGACAGAAAGAAACTGACTGAGAACTAAACTGACTGGTAGTGCAATACTTAGGGAGATAGAAAACTGATGTTACTCTGACATCAAGAGTGTTCTCAGAAACTCCAGAGCCAGCACTTGGGAGTGCACGCAGACCTAAGCTCACTGTCCTCTTCCATCTGCCTGGAGCAAGAGGATCTGCCCAACAGCAGGCGGCTGCCAGCACTTGAGGCCGGGCCCTAATCGCCTTTGCAGCCATGTAAATCGACAGGAGCTTCATCTACTTCAATGGAAGCCCTCTGGATTTACGCCAGAGCAACTGAAATTAGAAGCTTGCCCTAAGTGGGCGGGAGCTCATTATAAGCCTAAATAAGGAGTGAGTCATTTTCAGAATTTTAAACTGAAAGGAGCCGCATTTGGCTGACCTCCTTTTTTTTCCACACTGACGGCTTATTAGATTACAGCAGATAAGAACTGTGCTTTCTCACTGGTTTTTCATGGCAACATGTCTATATTACCGACAGACGTGGAAACACTGGCCTAAAAAGAAAAAACCCAAAGCAATATGTTTAAATAGCACAGTGCTTTTAACAGGGAGTTAATTTGGATATCCAAGGAGACAAACACTGGCTCAGCTTACTCAGAAGTGTTCCCATTTCACTTAGGATATGTCAAGGCCCCAGTGACCCAAGAGGAGCTGAGCATGAAGAGAGGAAATATCAGTGGGTCGTGAGAACCTGATCATTGCTGGGAGGAATGATTGTCAACCTTCATCAAGTCTGATAATTAACTCTTATTAATACCACTACTACTAAGACACTTGACTAACAGAAGAAAGCAAACCATGAAAACAGTAGAACCACTTCCCCCGTCTAGCTCCAAAGCTGCACTCAACACGTGCTCTGGGATCCCAGGTCATAAATCTTTCCATCTTCATCTTGCAGCCCTTTGCAGGAGACTTTTAAGGTCCCCACTGGAGAGGGATTTTTTAAAAGGTAATTCTCAATGAGGTTAGGCTTGAGAGTAGACAGCTCACTAAATTATTTTTGGCCTTGCATCTCTAAGCAAAGCAGACACAAAAAATTCCAGACTGAAATAGTCCATGGGATAATGATTCTGAGGCAACCTAATTTGAGATTCCAGATCTACCAAACCTTGTGATGTTTGGTTGAATTCTCACTCACCCAGAGATTGTATTCAAAACAGCGGCAGATAGAAGAAGCCATTACAGGTGTACCACAAATTAGAACACCACAGACCCAGAAAGATGGAGGCGAAGGCCAGAAAATTTATCTTCATCAGATTGCAGGGACGTGAGAACAGGGTGGTAAGGTTTGGTGGATCTTCTGAACTTTCCAATACAACTTTATTCTGTCTTGAAATCAGCCATGATATAGAAAGCTTTTGAAAGGGAGTCTTTCATGTAGTCATGATTGACAATAGCCTAATAGTGGCTTGGAGGTGATTATCACCAAAAGCAGTCTGGGGAGGCAGTGAGGACTAGAGGTTTATTCTCATTCATTCTTATGACCACAACACTAAAGACCAATTACGCCTGGCACAAGTGAGCTTTTCACAGATACTCTAAACAAAGAGATCAACGATTGATCTGAAGACCCAAAAGTATAGTTCCAACCACTTAGCTCAAAGCTTAGGAGGCAATTTGATGATGATCTAGAAGGACCCACATGGGATGATGTTTCTGATACTCCAAGAAAAGCAGAAAATACCCAGTGAGGGCCAACATATATAGATTAGCAGTAAATGCAGCTCATTATCACAACATAATGGGACTGGAGAGCCTGCAATACCACCTCTGCTGAAACAGAAGGCTGAGGTTCCTCAATGGCACTTGCATGTGCTTTTATTGCTTTTGCAAGAACAGCCCAAGAGATCCTCAGGGGAGCACACAACTGCCCTCACATTCAGCTTTCTGCTCTCCAAGCAGCAGGCTCATCCCTGTCTGGGCAGGGGAGCACTGCAGGCAACCCCCATGGAGGATGACCCTACCACCTGCAAAGACAGAGCAGATATCGAGAGAGGAGCACAGACCAAGAATTTCTGGACCACCAAGTAATTTCTCCAACACTATGTTTGGCTTCTTCATGGAAACTTCAGGTTTTGCCTTTAGAGGACATTTCACTCAGTTCCTAAAACACGCAGGGGTGGGTTCTTTAGGAATCTCTTCCTGGTTTCCATGTATAATTGATGGCACAAGCAACACCCAACACTCACTGCTGGGGAGAGGGAGTGATATATGTAGGGAAAGCCACGTCTTGGAGGTTTTGTTTCCTTACAACTGATGCTTTCCAGTGAGACCAGGGCTTTGTAGAATGCAGACCGCGTGTAAGGCGGAACAACTGTATCTCAAATCCCCAGCCTTTCACAGGTGTGCCCACCTCTTCTGCGGCCATGGGGCTATTCCAGAACAATGCTTGGGTTACATCAAGTTATCATTGAGTTCCACCAAGCTATTGGGCAGCATCACAGAGGGATCATAACCCTCTGCTTGTTCCCAATCTCCTTTCTACTGATTCCACCACACTGATACAGAGGCAACATTTTCCTCCTCCTGCCTCCTCTGCCAAAGGGGGTTGGGGACTCCCCTTTTTGTAGCTTATAACTCCACAATTTTCTGCCCCTTCCTATAAAAGGGAAATTGGTTTTATTTGGGAATTACACAGAAGGCAACCTGTTTCATAGAACCATGGAATGGTTTGGGTTGGGAGGGACCTTAAAGCCCATCCAGTTCCACTCCCCTGCAGGGACACCTTCCATGAGATCAGGTTAATCCAAGCCCCATCCAATCTGGCCTTGAACACCTCTGGGGATGGGACAGCCAATACTTCTCTGGGAAACCTGGGCCACAACATCACCACTCTCACAGGAAAACATTTATTTTAATATCTCATCTCAATCTCCCCCTCTTTCAGCTTAAAACCATTCCCCTTCATCCTATCCCTGCATTCCCTGATCAAGAGCTCCTCCCCAGATTTCTTGTTGCCCCTTTCAGTACTTGAAGGCTACTATGAGGTCTCCTTGGAGACCTCTCCCTTCTTCAAGCTGAACAACCCCAATTCTCTATCATGCCTATTCTACCTGCAATATCTGGAGTACATTCTTTTTGGTCTTGGCAACAGGTCTCAAACCCCTATAAAAATGCAGCCCCACTCCTTCTGTGCCTGGGCACAGCAGAGCTCCTGCCCCAGTGGAGGCGTTGTGAGAGCCCAGGGCATTGCACACCAGCCACCTGCATCCCGCAGGACATATTGATCCTTCTTGCGGTGGCTCAGCCCAAGCGAGGAGCTGGCTAGGCACATTGCAGCCCAGGCAAGCACGCTGAGGAACCTGTGGAACTTGCCTGGCTGCTGGAAAAGCAGCTGGAGACAAACTTTTTACCTCGTGGCATTGCTGCTTTTGATTTGGGTTGATTTTGCAAGCGAGCTTTGTTGCCAACTAATAGCCTTGGGCAATTGGCAGGGGAAATGAGACTGCTCTGAATGGCAAGGTACAGCGAACCAAAATGACAAGATTATACTAGTAGTTCATTAAAGCAGATGAGAGAGATTAGAGTACTTGTTACTATGATAAAGCAAAATTGCATGTGTATGATACATGCCTAGACAGAGCTTTTTAAAAAATTAATATCACAAAATGCAACCTTTCTAAATTAAAAAAAATGGAAAGTCTGTGCTGGCAGACATAGGATTTTGCCAGAGGAAGAGATTTTGGTATGAAATACAACTGGAAAATGAGACAAATAATAGAAGATAGCATTTCTCCTCTGGTTTGTGCTTTCTCTCCTATAAAATCCCCCTGATGAAGCATGTAAACCAGATCCACCCTCCTCCCTTTATTTTTTTGAGAAAACTATGCCTGGTTTCAAAGAAGCAGTGGGCTTCACTACCAGTGGACTGAAACCTGAAGGAATATGTTCAGTAGCCCCTTCCACCATGGTCAGTCCAGCTTGACCATTAAATGCTTCCTCCAGTCCTTGCGCTTTTGCTTCTACATTTATCCTCCCTCCGCATCTCGGTTCCTCTTGCAAGAGGCCATGGAAGTGCTGCTCAGGAAAGAACATGGTGCTCAAGTGCTAATGTGTGGGATATTAGCTTAGTGAACCATCCACTAGAAAGGGTCAGGAGCTGGCCCAAGTGAGAAAAACCACCTTCTGGTGCCCTGAAATACCCTGTTGACTTCATTCACAGGAAAAGCAGGTGTCAAAGATAGCAAACACAACCATTTTCCAGTAGAGGGATACATCCAATGATATCTCCTTGGGGCTGAATATCCCAGCCTGAGGTTCTGACCTTTCCTTGTTAGGGAATAGCCTGGATTCAATTTTTTTTTCTGGAGCCTAGGGGGCTTGAAAAATTGGCTCAAACCTGTTTCTGATCTTTGTGATCTAAACTATCCTTTTAGCACAAGGAAAATGGTAAGGCACAACCAATGCTTTGGGGAAGTTTGAACTGAGAGTTGATTTCAGCTCTGAACTTTGTCATTCAGGCCTATTTCTTCCCTTTCTTCTTTCCCTTTGTGTTAGCAATATGCACTGACTTTGTAGATCAATGCAGAAGGCTGTAAATGATGCATGAAATGAAAAATCCCTGTCCAGCCAGCACACAGAGAGAATACAGACAGCGCTATACTGTCATTGCTGTGGTATTTGCTGCAATACTCACAGCTAGGAAAACCCACTAAGTCCCAGAACAATACTGGACTATTTTAAAGTCTCAAGCTCTTTTTAGAGGGAGGGGAAAGAGGAAGGGAGAAATTTACTCCCCCTTCCACCCACCTTCTTTCTTCCTTTGTTTCAGAGAGAGTTTTTACAAGAGCAAATCCTCCCCTCCCATACGAATCTTTCATTATTCCCCAGCCCCCAAAAATTCTTTCCCATTTTCCAATGGGGGTGGCAGAAGGGGAGGAAAGAGGAAAATAAAGAGATAGTATCAAATAAACAAATGCTTTTATTGAGCCAACTCAGAATGAATCATCAACTAGTGTGCACTGGGGATGGGACTTGCATTTCTCCAGTGAAACACTCCTTGACCCTGGCAGTGGCTGTGGACCACCAGCCAGGAAGCCCTGCTAGCCAGTCCTGGCTCTTTGCCCTCAATCACAAAGGTGGATGGCAATGCTCAGAGATGCTTGAGCTTGTCCTGAATGTGCTTGGCCCGTTCCTCACACTTCTAATGCCCTATGCCTGCAGTAGGGATGATGAGTGCTTGGCAGCACTATTCTTCATATGGAACATTAAGCTGAGGTCTTGCATACTCCTGAACATTAAACATCCCATGATAGTCATGAAGAAGAGCTACGGGTTTTATTAACCTCAGTGTCCTGGACACAATGCACTAGGAAAGTCATCATTAACCTACCTTAAGAATATAGGCAGCAGCTCTCTTTGCAAACTCTGCTCAAAGAGCAACAACCCTATGAAATGCCTTTAATAATTTAAAGCAACTACCAAATGTTGCTATAGAGGATATAACCTCACCTCGAGAAAGAAAATCTGTACAGACTTTGACACGGTGAAGTGTTCACAGTATTAAAATCCAGACCTTGATTTTTTTTCCTACTGGTCAATGCTTAGTTATGACACCCAACCCAAACCCTCCCAAATCTGAGGGTCTGAGTTCTGCCTACTTTTAAGATACCCCTTGCATCTCAAACTAGGGATAAACTATTAACAATGCTTCATTACATATCGAGAACTCTTCTGAGAAGGTTTAGGACCAAATTAGATGACCCCCCACAGAAGGAAATATATATATACACACATCTACAAAATATCAGGCAAATATTTTTCTTATTTTTAAATAAAAAGAATAAGGAGAAATTATGTTTACTCGTGCCATATTAATTCAAATACTACGTGATTTTACCCAGTCACAAATAACACTTGAGTGATAATGGATTTAATTTGACAAATGTTAAAGGCATTGGTTGATTTATTTATACTCTTGCATAGGCTGATGTGTTTATAATTTGTGCCTCCAACATCAAACTGCCTGTCAGTGAACAAGGAAAATAAAATTACTGCAGGAAGTAGAAGAAGGGGGAAAAAAGAAGCCTATGCACTACCAGAACTCAGATAGCCATGCTCAGTATTGCTTCATTTGTGAACCAAAATAAAGTGTAGCCAGTTAGATGAGTGTAGTTTACAAAAGCCTTGCCTGGTATAGAGTCAGGAGGTGCCCAGCACCTCACATGGGGATTTGCATGTCCAACACTTCTCCTGAGGACAGCAGCTCCTCTGCAACCTCAGGTGCAGGGTGCACAACTCACGGCACCCACATCCAGCAAAGCTTTGCCTCTGTGATCCCCCTCCACCAAGCTCTGCAGGTGTGCTTCCTCCAATTTTCCTTCTCTTTGTTGCAAAGAAATATATTTTAAAAGGTTTTTTTTGCACTGAACAGTTAAAAGGAGTAGAAATGACAAGTAAGAAAGTCCCATTTGCAGAGAACTTTACCCTCCTCCCAGATACACGATACTTCATAGAATGGTTTGGGTTGGAAGGAACCTCAAACTCACCCAGTCCTACCCTGCTGCCATGGGCAGGGACACCTCCCACTGGATCCGATTGCTCTAAACCCCATCCAACCTGGCCTTGGACATCTCTAGGAATGGGGCAGCCACCCCTTTGGAGGGTCTTACCCTTATTTTAACTTTCTCCTGCAGTAGACACTGAGGATCTAACACCCAGTGGCCTTGCAGAGACACCAACTGGACAAGGGGACACAGAGGCACTCCTCGTCCCTGGACTTCAAACAGCAGCCACAGCCCAGTGCTACGGATCTCTAACATCAGTGGGATTCAATTAGAAATTACAGAATCATAGAATTACTAGGTTGGAAAAGGCCCACAGGACCATCAAGTCCAACCATTCCTATAAATCACTAAGCCATATCCCTCAGTACCTCATCCACCCATCTTTTAAATACCTCCAGGGAAGGTGACTCAACCACCTCCCTGGGCAGCCTGTTCCAGTGCCCAAGGACCAGTGCTGGGATTGCTCACTCCCAGAAAGCAAATGAAACCTCCTCCGTAGGCTTGGAGGGTGGACACTCAGAAGAGGAGAAAACAACTCCCTGCAAACTCCATTTTCAATCCCAGTTCCCAGCCATGGGCTTCAGGCAGCATCAGTGCCTGTCAAAGGGTTGGCAAGCAGGGTACAGGGAAAGGTGTGAGCCCATGCAGGAAGGGACAACATCCCCTCCTGTGATGAAGCAGTGATGTCGCAGGCTTGGAGCACTAGCACTTATAAATGGTAAATCACAGAGTGCCTCTGTTAAAGCCTTACTCCACCAAGTATTGTTGTAAAGTGCTGGCTGCTATTTACATTCCATATTTTTTTTTTTGTGGCTGGAGTCACAAAGGGAAGAGAATGACATTAAAAGCAGAGATATATCATAAGCAGAAAAGAAATCCCAGCCTCAACCAATCCATGCAAATGCAGAGCAAAGCCTGGTGATTTCACAAGGGTTTCACTTGTTGTCGCCAAAGCTCTTTGGTTCCACTCATGAGCAGAGCAGTCCAACAGTTTGGCATAATTATTAGACAAGACTCCTTCCTGTGTCTCCTTTAATTTGCCTTGATAGATGTGCAAACCAGAGGAGGAAAAAGCTAACTGGGTCTCTCATTGACAGAAGACAATTTCCAGACCATAACCTAATTGCCTTTCTTTAAAGGTACCTGGGAGCAAAACACCTCTACTGGGTGTGGAGGCAGCAGGAGGGATGCTAGGAGGAGAAATGTGTGAAACATGGAAGAAACTGAAGGTCTCCTCATGGTCTATCACACTGCTGTCCTGTCACAACTGAGGCAAAGGAGAAATTAGAAAGGATCCTGCTCCTTAATTAACACTTGGGGGATTCTAGCCATGCAGTGGACACAGTGTAACACTATAGAGGTGTTAAAGAAATGGAAAAGTGATGCCATCAGCAGCCCCAGCCTTCCCAAGCCCCAGCTTCCACTCCAGATGCTGTAAACAGTAGGAGAAATTTTCCACTGCATTTTTTTCCAGGGGCTGTTGCTCACATCTGGCAAAGCTGTCCCTGGGCTACCACCATATGTAGGGACACACACGTTATGACTTATTGTCTGCAAGATTTATGGAGATGATGTATCATCAGCAATTTTTCATATTCTTACATCCCGAGCAAACACACAGAGGGCCTTTCCCTGCATAACAGCAAGGTGTAAAACAGCACAGTCCCGGTAGAATCACCATGCTTGGGGACCATGGTCACAGCAGAGATGGACCAAGGCACCTGGAGAGCTCAGTTTCCATTCCCTTGAAGACAAATAAGGGGCAAGAACAGAATCAAGAATTAAAGGATTAAGGTGATCTACTCTCTCTCTTATATGATACATTAAGATCTATTTTATTGATATTTATTAAGTTAAATTGCAGACTGTTAGAAGTGTTTTTCCAGGAAACACATAAGCTTTGGTGCTAACCAAAAGCCCAAACCCAGGTGGCTTCTCCATGCTCCAGGGGAGCAGTTGCAGGTATGTGGGGAGCAGGGCTCCCTGACCCCCGTTCTGGCACAGACCCCAGGAGACAGCCTTGTCCCAGCCTTTGTGTGGTTTAAAGGAAGGAAATGCCTTGCCTCAAAGCTTTGCTGCTCTGGCTATGGGTGTCACGAGCCTTCAGCTTTCACTTACATGGGGGTGTCATGAATAAGGAGATTTAGTGAAAACAATAAACAAGAGGATGTGAAAAATTTGCCAAGAATTTTGTCTCAGCTACTGCAATTGGTGCTGTCTTTGACAGGTGGTTTGGCTATTAATGAAGGACAAGGCCTCATCAACATTAGCAAGACATCATAGAAAGAAAAAAAACGTTCCCCATTGATTGCTGTGATTGCTACTGTGATCAACATCTCTAATATAGAGGAGCACCATATACCACCCCACTGATACTGTCCTCCAAGCACAGGTCCTCTGCTCTCTGCAATATTTGCCTTATAGGGAACACTGGTTATCATGGAATAGAATGGTTTGAGTTGAAGGGACCTTAAAGCCCATCCAGTTCCAACTCCCTGCCGTGGGCAGCAACACCTCTCACTCACTGATCAGGGGCTCCAAGCCCCATCCAACCTGGACTTGAACCCTTCCAGGGATGGGGCAGCCACCCCTACTCTGGGCAACCTGGGCCAGGGCCTCACTATCATCACAGCAAAACATTTCTTCCTAAAATCTCATCTCAGTCTCCCATCTTTTAGCTGAAAATTCTTCCCCTTCATCCTATCCCTGCACTCCCTCATCAAGAGCCCCTTCTCACCTCTCTGGAGCCCCTTTCAGACCTAGGAGTCTGCTCTAAGGTCACCCTGAAACTTCTCTTCTGCAGACTGAACAACCCCAACTCTCTCAGTCTGTCCTTGTACAGGAGGTCCTCCAGCCCTCAGGTCATTTTTGTGGCCTCCTCTGGACTCACTCTAACTGATCCACATCCTTCAAGTGCTGAGGACTCCAGAAATGAATATAGGGCTCCAGGTGAGGTCTCACAAGAGGGGCAGAATACCCTCCCTTACCCTGCTGATTCTTCTCTGCCACCCCTCATCTCCTCACTCCACTCCAATCATTAACGTCAACTCACACTTTGGAACAGGTGGATTATAGATAACAAGCACAAGTCATAATAAGAATAATAAATAATTATCAGACTCTTGCAAAGTTAAAAAAAGAAAAGTTTATAGTCCATAATCTCCATAGAAGAAAGCACGGCACTGGTGAAGTGCTGAAAACATCTGTGTTCTGCTCACAATTAAAACAATGTTGAAATCAATGGTGCAGCTGAGTTGTAACTTTGTAGTGCCTTTCACAGGCACAATGACCTGATCCTTCTGCTGGTGCCATGAAACTGGTATTGATTTACACCCACTGACAGCCTGTGCCCTGACTTATGTACTTGAACAACTATTTATTTTAAAAGATCACATTAAATGCACTTCCCTTGTGTACAAACAAATCAACCCATTTGACAGATATAATCAATTCTTTGCAATCCAAAGAGGTTTACCCCATTCTCCCCCCAAAATGCAGATAGCACCATTAAAAAGAAAATAAACTGTACAGAGATCTGTAGAGATGCCAACAGAACAGTATTAGTCCAGTGATGTACCTATGGGTCTGGAACAGTCTAGCACTGCATGAGCATTTTGACAGAGGCAATCGAAAGAAATCAATAGAATTGATCAGCTGCACTGTTTATAGCTGTGGATCAGAGTTCTGGGATGGCTAATAGTGTTATTTTACCTAAAAATGTGTAAAAAATAAGAAGAGGCACAGGGGAATGGAGTCCACTTGACAAGCTGGGGTGGAAGTGAGCATATGCTAAGCATTTGGAGTTCTCCAGCCCTAGGAGCACAGCTCCACAGCAAGCTTTCCCATGGGAAGAAATGGGCAATGAAAAGGAGACTTCTCCTGCCAGAGGAGCTCTCAGTGTAAAAGGCTGTATCAATCTCTGGCAGCAAAAATCCTGGGTGGAAGTGTTAAACTAGCCAGACAGGAGATGAAGGAGAAAATCAAGGTTTGGGGTCTTTCATAAGAATAGGAAGTGGTACCCTAATTTGCAGAGGAGCATCTTTCAGGAAAATCATCCCAACCCAATCTTTGTTGAAACGGTAGTGTTTGGTTGATAGAAATTCATGCATTGAACTCAAGATGAGTTACAGCATCTTGCACCCACCAAGGTTCTTACCCATCATTTGTAAAATTATATTTTATTTCTAGTGGCTTAAGGAAGGGATTGTGTCACCCCTCCTTCACAGCATACCTGCTTCTGGAACTTGCAAAATGATGCAGTTTCTGGGTGACTTTTCAAGTTCTTCTTAGTCAGATCTAAACTCAGTATTTTAGTGGTTGTGATTTCCAGTCACACAGAGCGCTTCAACATCTGTTTCCTCCTGGATCTGAGAAACAGAGGTATTTGGATGAAGAATACCAGAGGAGTATCAACCATGTAACGTACTCCCTGGCACAGCCACAAATATTGTCTCCATCATAATTGCTTACTTGAGATCATCACAACACAACACAGTAATTCCTCTGTTAATTTGCAGCTGTTTTCTGCCCTGCCAGTCCCTGTGTCACATAGGACGTGGACTCCCCACCATCAGCATTGAGGACTACACATTTTCCATCTACACTGGCAACATTTCATACAGCAATGCCCCTTTCTAATGTCATTAAAGATTGCATCAGAACAGAAGATGTGCATTTGCAGCACAGCTCGCTTCTTTCACTCATGGTAGCTACCTACTACAATTATCAGGAAATGAAAAATAGGCCTTTCACAATCTTCTTTTCACATGTTAAAAAAACCCGAGAAATCAGCGCTAACACTACAGAATCACTCCTGCACAAGGCAATGCTTTGCACTGTTTCCGTGACCTATTACTAAGCAGACAAAAGTCTGGGGCTCTACAAACACAGGGGAACATTTCTAATCATCGCACATTGTGCATACATGTCCACACACCCTTTCAGAGCAGATGGAGTGAACATAAAATCTATACCAGTAATAGACTCTCTTTACTTTATGACAGAGCTTTGGAAAGTCTGAAGCAGATACTGACACTAAGTTGCCATTTAGAAAGCATTAAATGCAGAAAAATAAGAAAAATCACTATCTCTGCTGTGGTTTCTTTTTGGAATGAAGAAACTGTAACTGTGGGAGTTAATGCATTTACAAGTGTTCGTGGGGTGCTATACGGTATACATACAATGACCCTCGAAGTGGGAGTGCAGATGTGAAAGGGGAGCATAATATAGAATTATAAGAGGGGAGCATAAATAATACGTAGTGTAATAATCAAGGAGTTGTTATTTTATGGAATCTGTATATAATCCTGTCTCCCATCCTCCCTCTTCACAATATTTTTAACATTGCTTTGACTTTAGCCTTCCTGGATAGACATTTAAACAGGAAAAGCTTCAGGTTTATTAAGTAGAAATATTTAAATTGGCAAAATACACAATTTGGTTCACATTATAAGGTTTATAATCTTGTTAAGCTTCATTAGGATGCTACAGCACTCGAATAAATGAAGACATATTTATTAGCTCAAAGGCTGCCACCCATTAAAACAGATACTTCCTCTGCTAAGGGATGCAGACAGCAGAACCCATTTCTGCTGTAGAGATTGTGCAAAACAGCCAGAGACCAGACCCAGGTACTTCAGCTTAGAGCCACCAGGTTCCTGGAGAGATCTCCATTCTACCCCCAAAATGAGAAAAACTCATCAAAGCATCAAGCTAGACCAGGCTTGAATTTACACTGCTGTTACTCAAAATAAGACCAAGGTGAAGAGAATCACTTCAGCACAAATCTGGGGCAGGACCTGGCTCAGCCCAAGAGCCGCTCATACCACTAGACTGATCCACACATGGGCTCTGCACCAGACTCCTTCTCACACATAACACCATTTTGCAAAGCCAACACCAGATACAAAGCAGTTTAGGTGTCCTCTCACAGCAAAAGAAGCATCCTAAAATTGGCCCTATCCAATAGTACCTTGGTAGAAATTATCCATGAATCTGGCCACCACTGCTGCTCTGGAAACCTCCTGCCCTGCCACATGCAACACTTGCTTTGGGAACATCTGTCATTCTGTTCTAGTCATGCTGGAAATCAACAAACTACTCTGACCAAGGACCTGTTGGGAAATCACCTTCCTCTGGTTCACATTTGGGGCTTTTCTCTAAGCACATCAGACCATTGGCTTTGGGACTTCCCCAGCCTCTTACTTAGAGGTATGATTCACGATGATGTTTGTGCTTCCTGAGCCAGCTGTGCTGGGAAGCTGCTGAGCACAGACCTCCAAAAGAGCTCCACAGCTCCCTTCCTCCCATCATCCCTAACAGGTGCTGAATTCACCCTAAGCCTACACATCTCCCACAGAGCAGAGCTGGAGACATGCTCTTCACACAACAGCTACCCCCAGAAGAATCCCTGTCCTGGTTGCCAGCAGGGAACCACAAAGGTCTCCCAAGTTTTCAACCTGTTGAGACTAATGTGGAGCATGAGCCAAGACTCAGTTGTATCCCTAAAAACACAGCAAAACACACTACACCTGCTAAAACCAGGTTTATATAAAGACAGCATCCATAAAGAAGAATAAACCTGCCTACAGGGAGTGGATGGAGAAGAGGCAGCACCTGCCCCAAACCACTGCACCCACTCACACCAGTTCCCTGCTTGCTTAACCAATGTAAAACATGATAAATTTATGCTAGAATTCAGCTGAATGAAGCCTTCAATCACACCAAGGTCAAATCCCACTCTAAGATACACTGACTTGAATTTTCTGTGTTCACTGCTCTTTTCTGGCCTGTGACAGGAAAAATACGGCCTTGTCTCAGCTGACTTAAATTTAAAACCATTGGCATATTGTATAACTCAATAAAAATATTGCTAAAAAAAGGTACATTGTGCCATTCTTCTTATGTGTGGTAGGGAGGAAAATGGGTATGGACTTCTTCCACAGCTTTTAGTTCATTCGCTATCAATGCCCAGCTGCTTTAAAGTAAATACAGGAACAGGGTGTCATATGGGTATCCTGCAGCAAAAGAAGAGAGGTTTCCTATTTCTTTGTTAGTCAGCAAAGATGGTATGCATGTTATCCAAAGATAATAGAAGGGAAGAAATCAATTCTCTGTGTTGTTACACATCCTTGCGTGCAAATGTAAACTTGGGGGGAAAAAAACCCACCAAAAACAACAGAAGCACATTTCTGTTATGCTGAGGTCATAGAAATCATCAGTGCAGGTTGTTATGGTCATTAGAAAATAAATAAAGAAATAAGGCTTCTCCACGGGAGTAAAGTGCATCAACCAGAAGCTTTGGTGGGTGAAGTGTTTAGGAGTTTTCTCCTGTCAGCCCTGGCAGTGCTGGGATTTTGGGGACAAAACTCATGTTGTGCACAGTAGACTTTCAGTCATATGTTGGGGTTTGAGCATCAACCTCAGCAGTACGCTTCGCTGCCACAGGCGCTCCATGCCGAACTTGGAGTGGGCGAGCGGTACACCAGGCATCCTTGGTAACGCTAAGGCAAAGAATCCATCTCCGCTGCAGACGGCTTGCTCGCAAAGGAAATTCAGATTATTACATAATGAGTCAACACAAATATCATTATCACTGCTCTGATACCTGCTGGCAGAGGCAGGGCTGCGATACGGCTGCTGGCCTGAACACAAGCGCGCCGAGTAATTGATGGAGCAGCACGCTCACGGACTGCCTCGCTTGGCTCTGCCGCCCCGCAGGGGTCCCACGTTTCCAGGCCTTTCACAGGAGGCATCCTCTCTGAAGAGAGACTCCCTTCCTGATGCAACAAGATTAAGCAATTTGCTTTTAATTAGTACTGCAGTCATTTCCCAACTAAGCAGTGGAAAGTGCAGAAAGCAGACTGTCTCTTTAAAGTTTAAGTGGATTCAGTACAAACAGTGATTTTTGAGCCTGCTGTTGGAAAAGTTCAGCTCTCTGTCACCAGTACTGTGCTCTCTGCTAATTTTTACAAGAGTTCAAGTTGTATGCACCAGTTATCAGCAACATTGCAGGGGGCAAAATGAGAATAGAAAGCATGACCCCTTGCTGCCTCTGTTTATAGTGCCTAAATTACACCCAGACAATGCTCCAAGTCCACTCCCTTGATCTGTCAAAACTCCAGTGCAGTTCCCCTCTGCTGCCGCCCAAGAAAATGGGGCCCTTGACACTGGGGAGAAACTACCTAGGAGTGGCAAAGAGCCACAAGGAGACGGAAAGCTTTGGGGAGGTTGGTGGAGGAACAGTGCAGCTGCAAGACAAGAACGTGATGACTGGGAACCCTCAAGGGAATTAGGGAGCCCAAAAATGGACATCTCACTTTCACCATCCTGTATGACCAAGAGCATTCCAGCGCATCCTGCCACCAGGAAGCTCCCAGTTCCCCAACCCCACATTGTGAGCTCCTGGCGTGCATCAGGAGGAGGGAGGAGCTGCAGCTTCATCTGCAAACCAGCTAACACATATGAAAAATTGAATACCAAATAAAAACCCCC
The DNA here is from genome assembly GCA_013389865.1 of Piaya cayana. Lineage (NCBI taxonomy): Eukaryota > Metazoa > Chordata > Aves > Cuculiformes > Coccyzidae > Piaya > Piaya cayana. The sequence goes on along the minus strand of WAAB01013679.1, from coordinate 108,596 downwards.
TTCCTAGCCAGGAGATGTAATATACGTTTGGCCACTGTTTTGCACTCCAAAGAACCTCAGTGATGAACAGTTATCCTTCAGTCTCTAAAGAGATGGCGTGAACACCCACTCCTTTGTCTGTAGCTCATCTCTCCTGCAAGCTGCCTGCAACATTAGCATCACTTCTTTCCAAACATGCCCTAGCAAGAACCCTTCAAACAAAGTGAAAGAAACCACTCCAAAAATAACAGTCCATTCAAGCTTTGCTCTCTCTGTCCCTCTGCCAGTGTCTGTCCTTCCCCTGGGCAGCAAAGCACGTGTGCAGGCAGGAGCCACGAGGCTCTTTGTGGGTCTCTCATCAGCTGCTGAACCTGTGGCTTGTGTGGCCCAAGTGAACATGTGAAAAAAATGGGATTTTCCTGCATCTTTCTCAATGACAGCAGGATCGGGGGAAATCCCCATGACCAGGACTGGTGCTGCCCAGATGATTAGTACCCAGCATTCCTCTGCCTTCAGCCACAGCTGGTTTAGATTTGAGCTACTGGTTCATTTAGATATATGCTTCTGGTCTGATAAACAATCACACTACATAGTCCACCATGCTAACTGTATAACAAAATTGCTTACCTACTCTCAAACAAGTGACTTCTATCATGTTTTCCTCTTTCATTCCCCTCTTTCTCTCTTTACTCTCCCCTCCATCAAACTCAAGAACAGCATCCCCTTTCTTTGCAAACCCAGAACCTATAAAATATCAGATAATGTCTGAAGTCTCTCCTCCTGCCCTTAAGCTCGTACTTTGCTACAGGATATTTCCAGAAGTTGTTGGAGAAATGGCTACAAATACTTTATCTCCTCAGAGGGAGGCAGGTTCAAGTTCTACCCTGGCATGCTCGATGTAAAACTCAGCCCTGAGCAAAGCCCCCAGCTCCCTCCCCAGCTGCCCGACCTTTATGAAGGGTTGGCTGGGCTGGAGTTCAGGGGGGGCTTTCAGGATCACTGAGGCACAACGAGAGGCAGGGTTCTTCCCACTCCCACTAGTCGGAAGAAATTAGCTTGAGGCTGGGAAATAGTTAACTTGCACACAAACCTTGATTTTGAGACGTGCCTGGTGTCTGCCAGCACCATCCACAGGCACCATCCACAAAGTCGCTGCTTTCATCCAGAACAAAAAACACCCTGGGATTTTTGCAAAATCCTTTTAAGTTGTTCTAATGGCAGCAACTCTGAGTCTGGTGAACTGCTTTGTTATCAATGCTGTGCAAATTGTTCATCTATTTCTCTCCTACGGTGCTTGCCTCCACTCACTTGCCTCTCTAATAAATTCGTTTGACCGCAAAGGGTGCTTTATGACTCTTGTTTAAAACGGCTTCCTAATGATGCTTGACAACATCTCCTGCCTTTGAAAGAGCCTCCCTATGCAAGACTCTAATCCCACAAAAGGAGGGATTCTTGTTAACCTGTGCCTCTGTCCTTTCTGTTGAGTCACCACCTTTAATGAAGCACTGAAGAGGAACCAAAACGCAGCTGGGAAATTATGGCTTTACATGATCGTCTCTTGCTACAAGAGAGTTATTGCCCAAGCCTTAATTCCGTGACTCAGCCCTCTCCTTGGACCCCCTTTAATTGTCAGAACCTGAGGAAATCCGGCCGAGGTAAATAACACTTCGGCAGCAACAGAATAGATTCACTTTAGGCAATGAATTTTTAATGAGCTGAGACTGCAGAGGGAACGCAGGGCCGAGCTCTGTGCTGCTTATCTGATGGGGAAGGTCAGGGGCTGAACGGAGGGAGGGCATGGATGAGAGAACAGATCTGACAGGACTCTTCAGCTGAGATTTCAGCTTGTCACAGCCTGGCATACCTTAACGTATTAGGACCTTCTCTTCAAAGGAGTGGCTCACTCAAGCCCGCGCTAACAGAATCGGCACAATGCTTTCCCCTGGTAAAGGCACCCCAAGGGCTGTACTTTCGAGTTCTTAAAAAAAAGTAAAAAATAAACAAATAAAAAGCATACAGAGAAAAAAAGAAACCAAACCGAGAAAGATCCATGCAGATGGGTCATGCTCTTCATGGAAAAACCAGGTAACTCTACAGACAACCTGCAAACAGAAACACACATAAGACTCTGAGCAGGCATTAGCAAAATATCACTTATTAATTTGGTCAGCAGGCACAGCTGAAATCCTCATCAACAAAACCATCAACACATAAATTTCAGCCATGGCAATTTCTCTTTATGATGAGTTTGGTTTTCATACAACCACTTTCCAGCACAGGCCTGCCCACCAATGGGTGTCCTCTGGCATCAGCCAAAAGCAACACCTACCCCGCTGGTGGGAATGACTGATCCCTGGGACTTTTTCTGTCTCAGAAAACTCAAAATAGGACTAAACCATCTCTAACTCCAGGCATGGATTTACCCTGATGCCAGTCAAGGTTGTGAAACCCACTTGAGCTCAGCCCACCCAGCAAGGCCTCACCCCTGTCCCCTGCAGTCCCCAGACTACGGGCAAGTGCTAACGGGTGGTCACAGAGCCAGATGCTCTACTTCTGTCAACAAACTCCTCTCCAGTGGGGCACAGAGCAGGCAGGCAGGGTAAAGGCAACATCCCAGGAGTTAATCTGCACCTCCCAGAAAACCTGGCATCTCAGGCCCAGATGGTAGCAGCAAACTTGTGAGCCGTGGATGTTACTCCTAAGCAATCCTGGGTCAGATCAGCACTTCTGAAATTTCCTCAAAGCAATGAATGTTGGCAGAAAAATCGTTTCTTGCACACCTAAAAATTCTATTAGGGTTTGCTAGAAACAAAAACCGCAGAATATTTCTGCCTTAAGTTCCAGTCTTTTTCATTTGCTGACTTTTCTGTCTCTTATGGAAAAAGGACAGTGTTTTCTGGCAAAAGACATTGTGTGTGTGTGCGTGTCAGTGTCTGTGTGTGTGCGTGTAAAAAAATAAATAAATAGAAATAATCAGCAGAAAGTATCTGAGCTGCCCAAGCCTGCATGAGAAATTACTGAAGGAAAACTGCTGGGCAAGGCTGATCACCCTGCTGCACAAAGGAGGAGAGGAAAACTGATTGACAGTCAACCCAAAATGTCCCAACTTGTAATCTTCTGGATATCTTCAGCTGTATAACATGGGAAGGGGCCTGCTCTCCCTCCAGGCTGCATGCCCTCAGGTGTGTCCACTATGTCATGGGCCTGCAGGATGTGAACTGGGACAGTTAAATGATGTACCAGCAGGAAACAGGATAATTTATGGGGAGTCAGTTCAATGCAAATTTATTGTGAATAATGGACAATGGAAGGGGGGAAGAAAACTCCCATAGGAACAAAGGTGAAAGGGTGCCTTCTCCCTCTTCCTCACAGACATCCAGGATGCCAAGAAACACCTTGGTGGACAATGAAAAGCAAACACCAGTTCTGGAGAGCAGATTTACCACAGTGGTGGAACAGGTCAGTGCAGAGGGAAGTGGTTTGATCAGAAACCTAATGAAATTCAGATGATAATTAAGCTCAGTAAGAGGGAAAATAATCCTTTCATTTGTTGGGAGGCTTCAGTCACGCACTTTGACCTTCATCCTGGTGTTTGATTAATAGTTTATAGTAACAGTTAATGGTTGCTTTCGTTGGTGTTCTGTGCACCTCGCATTAGAGGTAATTTTCAAGTTGGATATAATAACACATAAGTCTCATGGGATACTGAGATCATCTACTTTAACCAGCAGCCAGGATGTGGGAACCAGCCTGAACACCAGTCCTTGGGCGTTTTTAATCTGTGCCCAGGCAGCCCATGGACAGGTTTCACTACAAGACCCTGGTTGAAAGCTGCCCAGCTCAGTTGAAGTCCCTTGATCAAAGAGATCACTTGCCTTTGGGGTAACTTTAGATGCATGGTTAGCTTGGTTTACTGAAGGATCATAAAATAGAGATCCTCAGCTTCACTGTGGCAGCTATGTACATTTTGGCTACAATCATATTGGCTTTGACAACACTTTTTAAGTTCTATTTTTTATTCTGACGTGATTTGCTGTTTGTAGCAGTGTTTGATATAACCATAAAATTAAAGAATCATAGAATCACTAGGTTGGAAAAGACCTTTGAGATCATCAAGCCCAACCATACCGGTCCACTACTAAACCCTAAGCACTTAATCTATCCACCTTTTAAACCCCTTCAGGGCTGATGACTCCACCAGCTCCCTGGGCAGCCTCTGCCAGTGCCCAAGAACCCTTCTGGTGAATAATTTTTTCCTAATGTCCAATCTGAACCTGCCCTGGTGCAACTTAAGGTCATTTCTTCACATCATATTGCCAGTCACTTGGGAGAAGAGACCAGCACCCATCTTGCTGCAAACTCCTTTCAGATAAGGAGGGGGATGCTGCCTCTGGAGGAGCTGTTTTGCTCCTAAGTTTAACACTGCTGCAGACACGTCTTCAACAGTGCTACTGAACAGGAATTGATCATCTGCTCTGCAACAGGGGAGGGAGGGCAAGCGGGGCGGGGTGGGGGGGGCCTGCAGCTCAGCCCTGCACCAGCACTGGGCTAATACTTCCAGATACCTCCTCCGTATATTTATCAAGGGGAGGCCTCACCACTGTCTACAACTATCTGAAAGGAGGTTGTAGCAAGGTGGACTCTTCTCCCAGGTAACAAGCAATAGGACATGAAGAAATGGTCTCAAGTTGCACTAGGGGAGGTTCAGAGTAGATATCAGGAAAAATTTCTTCCATGAAATGGTTCTCAGGAACCGGCTGCCCAGGGAGGTTGTTGGGTGACCATCACTGGAGGTGTTTGAAAGATGGGTGGACAAGGTGCTCAGGTATGGTTTAGTAGTGGACAGGTACAGTTGGGCTTGATGATCTCAAAGGTCTTTTCCAACCAAACAATTTTACGATTCTATGATTTTTAAGTGAGGTACACATCCTGGTTTAGTTTTAAGGACAGACCTAATGTTCCTTCTCTCATTCCCTCCTAAATTTGGATCATTGAAACATTAGGATTCTACTATTTTTAAACTTGACACAAAAAGACATTTGGTTCTATAATATTCAGCCTAAAAACTCAGCTGGTCCTTCATTTTAGAAGTAGCTTTTAGAAATGTATGCTGTTTTGCCTAAAAATACAATTTATTTTAAAATCACAGGATCAAAACTCAATTATAATTGAATATACTTCACACCACAGTTTGATCACAGTGCCAGTACAGTAGCAGGAAAATATTAGACAATTCACTGTGCCAAAGTTTGCAGAGACACCATATATTTGCCCCTATTTAAGGAACAAACTAAGTATTTAGATTTGGTGGTAGTTAAACTGGGAGGAAATAGGTGTTCAGATCCCTTGAGTCTTCCTCTGCAAATAGCTCAATTAAGGGACTAATTGAAGTGTAGAGATGGCCCCCAAAGGGCTGGAAAATGCCTATATGGCACAGGAATGTCATCCCTGGGAGTTTCTTTCGCCAGAGACATCATTTCTGGAGAAGACCATGACAAAACCAGCAGTGTCTTGTGCCCCATGGAAGGCGGTTGGCTCTGTCAGCATCATCCTTGGTCATCCCTGCCCTGTGGCCAGCAAGATGCCCAGCCGCTTGCCTGGTCCTGCTGCTGGTGATGCTGAGTTGAGCTCTGCTGAGCCACCTGGCAGTGCCCGCGAGAGGTAATTTTACAGAATAGCAATGAATCAAATCATCAATCACTGTCACGTCCAGTAGCAGAAGCGTGAGCTGGGAGCCCAGGAAAGCCTGTGCATGCTCAGGATTAGGTTGCAAGTAAACTTAGTAGTGCTAAAATGCTTCCCTAAGTCATTACTGGCAGAGTCGCTGCTGAAATGTGTCAGAGTGTGTGCACTGACTCCAGAAGAGTTGGATTCAGGCCCTATGACTTCAAGTCTGCTGACGCTTTAGTGCCCAGTTACTGCAAGCAGAAAAACTCCTGGCAGTGAAGTTATCCATGTGCATAAGTATTTGCAGGATCAGGGCATAGCTGCATCATCCTTTGTTCTTTTCATCACACTCGTGATGCTGAATTAAGCCTTCAGCTTTGTCTTTTTCTTGTACACAAGCCCTGTTGTAGAGTTACATCACTGTAATAAATGATGAAAGAGAGGACCTGTGTAGCAAAGGGAATATGACAGGAGTAATTATAGCAATAAAACGTTAATTAGTGTCTCTTCTTGAAAAATCTTCTCTCTGATTGCAACACGACTCTGTTGGAGAATTGGAAAAAAGCTACAAAAACTCAGAACTGTTTTTAAATCTCAAGGCTGTACAGGCTTGCGAGAGTTTCCTTTGGTGAAAAGCCTGAAAACATGGCAAGAAAGCAAAGAATGCTCTGTCAAAAATGTAAATAGCACAAAGAAGTTTTTAACCAGCCCTGATCAGCATGAAGCAGGGGAAAGAGCATTAGCGGGAACAAAGGTGTGGTTACATTCTCGTTCTCACACTCGCGGCTCATCCCTACCTCCCTTTGTGCCAACTCTTTCTTTTAAATATATATTAAAAAGCTCCACTTTGCTGCCCAAGCACTACTGCAGGTCCCGCCGCCAAGCCTGCTTCTTGCTGCTGGCCGAAGGGTTTTGGCAAGGGAGAGGACACCCCTGTGAAGAGCTGGACATGCACTGGGTGCTGTGCCTCTCCCTCACCTCCACTGCCCTGTGCAGGGGTTGCCAGATGTGTGCAGCTGGGTCATCAGGTACAGGGCAGGGCTGGATGGGCCAACCTGGATCCTTCTCCTGGTTTGCCTCTTCCCTCCTCCTCATTTCATCAGTATGAAGATTAAGAGGCTACAGTAGAGATTGGAACCTGTACTGCTTAAAACACACACACACACACAGACACACACACACAGAGATATGTGGGTAATTTTGTATTTTCACACTGCAATGGAGCAAAGCTTCTTGAGAAAGGAATTCCTGCAAATTCAGATTTTCCTGAGCATGTGAACCCATTGGATATGCTTTTATGTGCCTCTGTGCAGCATTAGGATCAAAGGGATAGAGGGACCCTGCTCCGAAGTCTGAGCCTTCATACACAGAGGATTGGAAATTGTGCATCTGCCTGGACCATTTGCATTTCATCACCTACTGCTGGAACAAATAAAACCAAATTAGTAATGATCTGATTCTGTGGTTTCACTGTTGCTGCTTTGCCAGGAATTATTCTGGCTCAGCCGATACAGTCCTGAGCAGGAGTGCAGAGTCTGCTTTCTTCTCTGCCACTGACCTTCTGGATGGCCTTAGGCGAGTCAGTTAACTCTCACTGTTCCCCTTCCTAGATTTGATCCACAACCACTGGCTTTCTTAGTATGAGCTTGTTAATGGCAAAGGGGATTTTAGTGCTGTTCTGAGAGTGGAATGGGTCAGCTAGACTCTCACAGCATTTAAAGTCCCTTTAAAAAATTATGACACCTTTTTCATGGATCCATGGCAGCTGGTACGGTGGCTCTCTGCTTTGGGGGCATTTGCATTCGCAAAGGAGAAAAGAAACCCACTGAGGTACTTAGAAGCAAATTGGAGCAATGAGTTCATGTGAGAATACTGCCATTTGCTCATGAGCAAACAGCAAGAAAGAAATAAAAGTCAATATAGGAGGCAGCGGTGCCTATTCACCGAGCCCTCATTTACATACAGTAACTGAGGGTCAGGAAATGAATGCAGCACTTGGAAATAGTGATCCCTGTCAAGCAGGGATGGGCGAATGCTGTTTCCGATGGAGGCTGATGACTGAGGAAGTCATAAAAGCTATCAGAGAGAGGAACAAGGCAGGTGACTTGGGTAAGGAGGCAAATATTAAGGCGATGAAAGGGATTATAAAGCAGAGCTGAAAAGATGTAAAAAGTTGATTAGGAAACCAAATATGACAGAGAGAGAAGAAATGCCCATGGGGTGAATAAAAACAATAAGAGATTTCTTTTAAACAGGTAAAGAAGACAAGATTAAAAATGTGGCCGCTGGACCACTGAGAAGTGCTCGGGAAAGCTTAATAACACAGGGAGAGGGGAAGAAATGAGGGAAATGAAATGATTTCCCCTGGCTTATGCTCATGGGGGACCTTAGAGATAAGATGAGAGACACAGAAGTAGTTTCCTGTGATAGTCAAGTAGGGAAGAGCTGAAGACATAAATAGCTGAAAGAGGGTAGATTTCGTTTAGATACAAGGAATAAATCATTCTCTCCAAGGGTGGGGAGGCCCTGGCTCAGGTTGCCCAGAACAGTGGTGGCTGCCCCATCTCTGGAGGGGTTCAAGGCCAGGTTGGATGGGGCTTGGAGCCCCTGATCAGTGGGAGGTGTCCCTACCCATGGCAGCGGGTGGAGCTGGATGGGCTTTAAGGTCCCTAACAACTCAAACAGTTTTATGATTCTATGATAATCATCAAGGCAAATTCTTACCCCCAGAGAAGGAGGCAGGACTGAGTGAAAAGGGTGGACTTGTAGCCTATGTTGCTTAATGAAACAGCAGGAGAGATTAAGTGCCCGATTAAGTGTTTCGAGTCACTTATTAGAGAAAAAAAATTTAAAGAGAAACTTGTATAAAGCAAACATATTCGAGATCCCATGACAAGAGACAGGCAAAAAGCATAATTAGTAGATTATCAGCTGAGAACTGATATACAAACAGACACTCCCAGCAGTGGAAAATCCAGCCCCAAACCTGCAGGATGTGATCTTTTTTTTTAATCACAGTCAAGATTTTGGAGATTTTAGCAGGGACGAGCTTACCAAACATCTGGAGAAATATGAACGGATAAAAATGTATCTGCCCAGCTCCATAAAGGGTAAATCTTGTCTGACAAATCCAGCAGAATTTGTTTTAGGAACTAACGTGGAAAACAGGCAAGAGCGAAGCAGCGGAGCTAATCCACATAGATTTCAGAAAATTCATTTAAACCCAGCCTGGGATGGTAGACTAATACAGAAGGTTAGTAAGTATGGCATAAAAACCATTGTCCTTGAAAGACTAAGGAAATGGTTAGGTGATTAAGGGCAGGTTGTAATGGTAAAACTTTATGGGTCAGAGAGGAGGACAGCGATGTGGTGAAGACAGTTATATTTGAGGTTATTACGTCGACAGTTCAAGGCATCAGATGGAGACTCATACTTTTTATTCTGTACAAAGCCTTTTCCAAGGAAAGTGCTGCTCTGGGTGGTTCTAATCAAAAAATCACACCAAAGCCAAGACCAGTTCATCTTCTGGGGGGCATTTGCCTTTGTGGAACATCAAAACTTGGGTCAGCAAAGCATATAATGCATAGGAATATAATCAGACCCAATGAGCCCAATAAATGAAAAAAAAAAAAAGCCCCATCCTAGGCCAGGGTAAGGAAAGGGTGACCAGAGATATCATGGTTAGAGGATTTGCTGACCTACAGGATCTAAGAGTAGGAAAAAGATTTAAGTCAGACTGAGGGAGTCTCAGTATAGGGTATCAATGTGGTAACTCCTGGATTACATTCACACATTATTCACAGATGTGAAGTTTGGTCCAGGTTCTCCAAGGCAATGGTGGACAAGGCACAAAAGAGCAGGACTCCAAACAGCAGGGGGAACATCTGCCAGTCAGGATAGGATATTACAAGGAAAAAGGAGCAGGGGTTAAGAGAAGGAGCTCCACCTATACCAGGACAGGGTGAGGGAGTTGGGTTTGTTCAGGCTGGAGAAGAGAAGACTCAGGGGGAGATTTTAGAGCAGTTTACAGTGCTGAAAGGGGCTCCAGGAATGCTGGGGAGAGGCTCTTGAACAGGGAGCGCAGGGATAGGGTGAGGGGGATTATTTTAATCTGAAAGAGGAGAGATTGAGATGAGATTTTAGGAAGAAATTCTTTCCTGTGAGGGTGGGGAGGCCCTAGTCCAAATTCTCCAGAAAACTGGTGGCTGCCCCATCGCTGGAGGTGTTCAAGGCCAGGTAGGACAGAGCAACCTGATCCATTGGGAGGTTTCCCTGCCCCTGGCAAGGGTGGAATTGGATGGGCTTTGAGATCCTTTCCATCCCAAGCCTTTCTATGTTTCTATGATTTCATCTGTGTAACCCAGCACTTGTATCAAGCCATCTTTTCTAAAAAGCAGAGAAGATGGCACCACAGCATTTGGAAGGGGCCCTGTGCAAGCTGAACACTGTAGTAATGTCCTTCAGCACATGCTCTACAAAATCTGGACCTTCTGAAAAATCTCATTGTGCAATGAAGTTCTGAAGTACCTAACCAGGTTCACTCCTATGCCCCTGGCTAGCGTGAAGCCCAGGAAATGTAAAGTCTCATATCTGGCAGTTTAGCACAGGGACACATCTCCTAGTTTTGCTTGTAATATCAGTGTTTATATTCCTTCTACTGCCCTCAAATAAGTGCTCCAGGGAATGGGACCACCAAAGGGTACTTGTTCCCTCATGCAATATGATCCAGACTTGTCACTCTCCATGAAATCCAGCACCAATTTTGGAGCTAAATTTAAAAAGTCACTGAGTCCCTGAGTACAGGGTTGGGATTTTGTCTGCTAATGTCTCAGCAAAAGTCCCAAAGTCAGGCATTTTTAAGCATTTAAAGACCTTCAGATCCGAACTTCACATGACCTACCTGTATCCCTCAGACTAACAAAATCAGGCTGAGAAGGTCACAAAAAGCCTGCCACAAATGTTCATCCACTTTTAGCAGCTCTTTCCGCTGTGCACATTCTGGGCACAGGCAAAACAAAGCACTGCCTTAGAGCTGCGGGCTGCCAGGACAGCACTGGTCCCCCAACCCCTTTGCACAGCAGGGACTCAGGGGGCACATGGGGGCCACCACATGCCTTGCTTTGGAGCAACCTTCTTCCCCTCCCTGAGCCCCATGGCAAGGAAGCGGCTCTACCATCCCTGTTTTGCAGGGGACAGTGCCAGTGATGTACTCATCCAAAGATTTTGTTTATGCTGTTATTCTCTCTGAATGGTTTGGGCTTCAAGAGGCACCAGTGTCACCATATCTGGGTGGATGCAGACCTTGGTGTGGGGTCAGGATGGGCCTCTATGATGGGGAGCTGAGTGGCCTTTGTGGGAGCACTGATTGCAGTATCCCTGCTTAGCACAGCTAGCTGTTTGTGGGCACAGATAGGAATCACAGATTGATTAATTGATTAATCACACCTGCTAATTACATTGAACAAATAGGCAAAATTAATATTTGATGTAGGTCTCTAAAGAGACTGTATGGATCGATTGTCCACAGATAAGACAGGAAAGTTCCTGTAGATCATGCACAAAGCCTGACCAGAAAAGTTCCTGGTTGCAGATGACTCTGCCTCATTGAAGCTGATGGTGTGATGACATCCCATGAGGCTCTGCTTATTACTTACGCCTGATTATTCAGAGCCCTGACTCCAACATCATACATGAGCCCTGTTTCTTAAGATACACACACACATACACATGTTCAAAGCTGCTTTCAGTGCCACTCAATGCTGTTCGTATGAAAAACTGAACATCAAAACCACATCAGTATAATAAAAATAACAGATTCACTGCATTTAATACATAAATCATTATTATAAGCACTGTGTTGCAGCTTGAGCTGACTTTAAGTTTTAGTAAAAATATTGGTGTTTTTCAGAGGACTGTAGAAATCCCCTTGCAAAAACATTCTGATTGCAGCCGTGGAGCCCGGCGCAGCCTCTCACAGCGAGCCCACCCTGGGCTGAAGCAGCACTTCCATCCTGTTTATTCCCTTAAAAGGGGAAATGGCATTTTTTTCTTTATTGTTCATGCCTTTGCAGAAAGAGGCAAAGTTCACCCTTCACTTACATGCGTGCTGATCACAGGCACTGCAGTCCAACCAGGAGTGTTACCCACATTTCCTGCAATGCCAGGGGACTCTGAAAGGAAGGTGAGTTTGTTCGAGTGACCTTGCTAGGGCTGCTCCAAAACCCCAGTGCCACTCACTGGCATCTCCACCCTAGAGCCACCTCCCACGCTGATGTTTTTGCACCTCACGCACTGATGTTTTTGGAAGTTCTGAATTCCTTCAGGTGAAGGTTACTATATAAATATACATTATTGCTATAGATTTGTCATTGGGTTTCTACACTGATTTGATTGCTTGGAAAATGGATTTTTAAATGGATTTGCTATTGTGACAGTGAATTTCTTTTGTCTCGGTTTAACATCTAACTACTATCTAGTATAAATAACAGACTTGCTGCAAAGCTAATTCCAGGTTTTTGTTTCATATACTTTTACTAATCTAGAAAATCTGGCTGTATTAAGAAACAGCATCAGAAAGGAGTTAAACTAGTATATCCTCATAAAGCTGGAATAGGCATGAAATGTAATTAGAAATCCTACTGCAAACAGACAGTGTTTTCAGTCCTGAGTCTTTATTTATTAAACCTGCTTTAGGAAATTCAGACAAGCTACAAATGTTGGGGGAGCTGATGTGTTTTAGGCTTATAAGGTAATCTGTGGAGAGGAAAGAACACCTTAATGTTCTCACAGCAAATATTTCCTGATATTAAGAGAGAAGGAACACAAAAAGAAACCACTGCCTATATTTTCCTAAGGGATATTAGCACTGAGAAGCATCCTGGCATTGCAACAGCCAGCAGAAGCACAGAGTGAAATCAGGTGGTGGTGAACCAGCTTTTGGCTATGGTAGTATCTCCTGTTACCTTCTGAAAATGGAACCTTTCCTTCTGGAAGATGAAATCAATGTATCTAAATCCCTCACATGGTCCTGTGACTGAAATGCCCCAATTCTGAGACCATATTCAACTCCACAGCATCCTCCTGGGGCAGGGAAGTTCTGATAATGCTCTGCCCTAATGTAGCACTGATGCCAGGTTCGTAAGAGGATGGAGGTGCCCACCGTGGGAATGGGATGGAATAAAGCTGCCTGAATTCAAAATTGAAATCCAGAAAACTTCTGTTCAGCTGCCAGCAAACCCTGAATCATCTACTGTCCACAGACATATTTCCCACTTCCTTTGAGTGGCCTGGGTGCCTCCATTCAGCTCCATTACAGATCAGCAGCTCTCTGCCAGAAGCAAAGGGCATGACAAGGAGTGGGGTTGATGACTCAGACCTGCCTCCAAACTGGGACAAGTTTTACCTGTTTGGACCATGTTAAGAAGATCAAACTCCACTTTTATAGAACACAAGTTGCTTTTGGTGCAGGTTCCTTGGATTTTACTGTGTGCTCTTCCCTGTCTCTAGTGGGACAGAAACCCCCAGAGCTGCCCAGAGCTCCGCACAATATCTCCTCCCCTAATGAAGGTACAGGTCAGACCCTGAAACAGTAAACCAGCACAAACTATTTTTTTTTAAAATTTTGTGATAACAGGTGGATTTGCATCTAATGAATCAGTTTACAAACTGTGGCAACCACTTGAATTACTACCATGCCCAAGGGCCAAATGCCAAACAGAGCAGAAAGGATCTGGGCTGCCTTCTGCTGCAGTACTGGGGAAGGCTAGGTTCAAGGGTGCAAGTATTGCATCCAAGGAATGCCAAATTCTTCTGGGTAGGAAATTCCTTGAATTCATGCTCTTATGATGTAAGAAGGAATGTGCCTTTAAAATTTCTCACAGTCACTTCATTGCCTGGCAAGGTGTTTCTTACACTAATTGGAAAGGAAAGCACAGCACACCTTTAAATGAATATGGATAATATTTGAATACCCTGATGATTATCACGTATTGCCTTGTAAAATATTTAGCACTGTTTATACTGATAGCATTTTGACACCAGAGACTTTTTCCCATCAGGGACAAAGGAGGGATGATCTGGCAGCAAGGCTGCTGATAGCAGTGTTGTGGTGGGTCATGGCAGAGCTTGTGGATCCCACCAAGCCCAGACCTCATCCTGGTCCTTCTGTGGAAGCTAAAGCATTTGACAGCAGGCCATAAACTTTCTCCAAAGCTTGGCTTGTTCCTGGCCCTTTTGCACAATGTGTTCCTTCTCCTTTGCACCCTTCTGCTCCACTTCTGAGACCCCACCAGCTGACTTACAGACAGAGCCTGGTCCAAAGCAGATGCAACATCATCACAGTCAGGGTACCTGGAAAGGACACTGCAGCTACTCCGATGCACAAACCATGGGATATGGGACAGGGGTGTTTTATTTTATTATCTGGGCATCCTTTGCCAGCCAGCTCCTATAAACCTCACAGTGACACAAGACTCTTGTTGACAGAAGAAATAGTTTGGTGTATACACTGTTCTTGTGGGAATAATGTGATTTCTTGTTCTTTTTACCAGCGTTGTTAAACCAGGTCTGACAAATGTGTTTCTAAGGGAATGGAGTGCATCTGGGTTGAGCAGAAGTGCTTGCCTGAGCACATATGTGCGTTGTGCATCAGGAGGGTGTGCAGTCTGCCTGAAAATGCTGCTGCCTTCATGGATGTTCTCAAAAATGTTTGCAGTTTCCCAACTGGGATCAGAGCTAAATGACATTTGCTCATCTGAGATTTATTTTTACAGCTAATACAGAGAGAAAAAAAGAGAGAGAAAACCTGAATAATTGAATGGGGAAGAGGGAGAAAGAAGGATTTATTTATTTGAAAAAAGTCGTTCTCAGTTGGCAAGAGGAAATTCCATGGAGGATATGTGGAGATAACACTGAGCTGCTATTATACCACTGTATCCCTCTGAGGAAGAAGTTATCTCTTGATGGATCTGCAAGGATGTTCTAAGTGAATCAGTAAATGAACTAGTCTGGGGACGTGAACAAAATATGTGTTTTCAGTCTCTGAGTATAAACAAACAAAGCATAAATATTCAGCAATCACTCCAGTTAGTCCTCTCACAAACTCTTTGAGCAATAAAATAAATAATATGGGTGTTTGCAGTTCAGAGCAGATGATCTTTGGGGAGGGAGGGGAGGGAGGGAAGGTAGAAGGGGACCAAGCTGTATTCCTCCTGTCCCAATCTTTGGTGATTTACTGACCCATCATGCAGCCCAGCGCAGAGTGGTGTCCACACCACATAAAGCTCACTGCTAACATACGACACACATAATGGACCTGCTTGGAAGTCTTCACTTGAGGATTTATGAAGAACAATCTAATTATTCAACTCGGTGCTGCTCACTACCATTATTGCTCCTATTTAAAGCCTCCATGGAACAGGCCATTTGTCTCAGGGGACAGACCTTGTCATAGTGGTTTTCATTGATAGAAATATACTCCTCAGTTTTGATAGCAACTCAGCTAATCCTGGAGGGACTTGGTAAACATATCTCATACTTGATAGGCCCAAGGAATTAGGCTTTGACAGCCCAGATTTTCCAGGAGCAGAAAAATGAGGTTGCTTTAACAATAAACTCTAATTAAAGAGGAGCAAAGCCCAAACCAATCCTCTGTTTGCAGTAGAGATGCAAGTGTTTGCTGGCTTCCTCCTGTGTGTGATTGTTTCAGCGTCCTCAAGGAGGGAGGGGGCTGTCAGTCTCCCCCCGCCAAATCAAACAGAGGTTACTCTGTTATTTATAAACCTATGATATGTAACAGATGAGAAGAGTCACCTTGGCTAAGCAAGTCACTCGTGCAACCTAACCTTGGGAGAGCTACCTCTTGTGCTCAGCAGCAAGACCAGCATGAGCCGCGGTGCCAGCTTGGCAGGATGGAAAGGGAGGCACGGTGAAATTTCTTATCTGCATCCACCGCATGGCACAACCTCCGTGGATTCCCTCATCTTCAATGGAAACTGTTTTTTAATTTGCCTGAATATTTATTGGTTCTATTTGTATGCAAAAGAATAAGAATAAACGTCCTTTGTTGCTCTTCTTCTACCAAGAGTCAGTGAAGGTTGGCATTTTTCTCCTGTAATATAGTTAAACATGGGGGATAATAAACATCTACTACAATACACTTGTCGACAGTCACCAGATCCCTTGATTAGCTGCTGGCACACAGTTGGATGCTACCTGTAACCACAGATATGCTGAAGGACAACAGTATGTAGCTTTAAGCTGGCCAACCTTGAAGAGAACATTTATTCAACCCTTCACATTACAACCCAAATGCTGTCCTGAGTGCAACCCCTGGTATTCCATGAGTTGAACAACATTCATGCATCCACCAGAATTTAAGGTTGTGATACTCATGTGGTGGGGGGGCTCAGGGTGGTCAGATTTCTAAAGGTATTTATATACCAAACTCCCATTTATTCTGAGATTGCCGACATTTGGAAATCTTGCTATTGCTTTTGCAGATTTATTTGCCCAAGGTAGTGCTGAGAATGATAGAGGTGCCATAATTAAACATGTGCCTAAAAACCACAATCCACTATCTCTACTCTTCTTTATTGCCCATCCACATAGGAAGCCCAGATCTTTAGCACACGGACAGAAACTGGAGCATTTCTTTCCCTTAGAGAAAAAAGCCACTGTTCTCCATAATCCATACCATTTTTTGTGGTTCCTGGTCTCAACCCAGCTACCAAGTTTTGGTCTTTTCATCATTTCTCAATAAGACTTGAAGAACACTCTGCTGGGGCTTTCTCCACATTTTCATGTTTGCTTTCATCTCTCCTTGTTTTTGAAGGCAAAAAAGTGCTCACCCAATGCAGGCCTCAGCAGGCAGCTCAGAGGTGCACAGCTCCTCAACACTTTGAGGGCATGTTCACAAATGTAATGACTTCCAGGACAGAGCTGGCAGCTCCTGAACACAAAATTTCCTGCACTTCTCCTTCAGATATGATATGTTGCAAAGGGCTTCAACTTTCTCTGCCTTATGCGTAATACAAACCTCAATGGCTTTGCCTGCTTGTGACTAGAATGAAATACTACATGTTGCTGTGTATCCCCTCCATGTACACAGTGGCTTGAAACAGGGGCAGAAAGTCACACTGTAAAAGAAATAATCCAGGATCTAATTTGCTGACTGGGACACACTTGAACATTTGAACTGCAGAAAATCTCCTCTCATGCCGTATAGAACAAAAAGTAAAGGAGATTTCTTCCTGTAAAGGTTAAAAAGACCCGATTTAAATGGAAGATTGCAGCTAAGGTTTGCTCAGAAGCCCTGAGGGATACTTTACAGGGATGAAATGGGCCCAACCCTGCTCTGCTATCTGCCCTTCTACTCTGCTCTTGTTAGACCTCACCTGGAGCACTGTGCTCAGTTATGGAGCCCTCAGCACAGGAAAGCCATGGAGCTATTGGAGCCAGTCCAAAGGAAGCCACAGAGATGATCTGTGAGCTGGAGCACCTCCCATACAAGGGCAGGCTGAGAGAGTTGGAGTTCTTAAGTCTGGAGAAGACTCAGGGGAGACCTTTGAGCATATTCCAGTACAGAAAGGGGCAGCGGGAAAGCTGAGGAGGGGCTCTTGACCAGGGAGTGCAGGGATAGAATCACAGAATCACTATATTGGAAAAGACCTCTTGTATCATTGAGTCCAACCATTCCTATCTGCCACTAAACCATGTCCCTCAGCACCTCGTCCACCCATCTTTTAAATACCTCCAGGGATGGAGACTTAATCCCCACCCTGGGCAGCCTCTGCCAGGGCCCAATGACCCTTTCTGTGAAAAATATTTTCCTGATATCCAGTATCAACCTCCCCTGGCACAGCTTGAAGCCATTCCCCCTCATCCTATCACCTGTCACTTGGGAAAAGAGACCAGCTCCTGCCTCTCCACAACCTCCTTTCAGGTAGTTGTAGAGAGCCACAAGGTCTCCCCTCAGCCTCCTCTTCTCCAGGCTAAACACCCCCAGTTCCCTCAGACTTGTTCTCCAGCACCCTCACCAGCTTCGTCACTCTTCTCTGGACTCGCTCCAGAGCCTCAACATCCTTCTTGTGGCGAGGGGCCCAGAACTGAACACAGGATTCGAGGTGTGCTGAGTACAGGGGCACCTGTACTCCCTGGACTTGCTGGTCACATCATTTCTGATACAAACCAAGACGCCATTGGCCTTCTTGGCCACCTGGGCCACTGCTGGCTCATATTCAGTCACTGTCAACCAACACCCTTCTCCAGGCAGCTTTCCAGCCACTCTTCCCCTAGCCTGTATCTGAACAGGGTTGTTGTGCCCCAAGTGCAGGATCCAGCATTTTGAGCCTCCCTACCCTCCAGCAGATCCACGCTTCCACCCAGCTTAGTGTCATCCGCAAACTTGCTAAGGGTGCACTAGATGCCTTCATCCAGGTCATTGATAAAGACATTGAATGGGACTGGATCCAGCACTGAGTCCTGGAGGATAGGATAAGAGGAAACAGTTTTAAACTGAAAGAAGGGAGATTGAGATGACATTTTAGGAAGAAATGTTTCCTTGTGAGAGTGAGAAGGCTCTGGCCCACATTGTCCAGAGCAGTGAGGCATGTTTTTGTACTTCTCTGGTTTTAGTTACCAGAGGAAAATGTGTGATGAGCTCCAGAGCCACCCAGAGTCAGACTCAGTCCTTTTCCATGCAGAAGGTGACACCTAACAGCACTCAGTGTTTGAGGCACAGCCAGGCTGGACTCACTTTGCAGTGAAAAGTGCAGAAAACATGTCATGGTTCTAACACAACACACTTGTGAGGACATTTTTTAATGATCTAAAGATTAAGCACCAAGCTCAACTTCACTTGCAGTCAACAAGGAAAACAAACTACCTGGGAAGGGTGATTCAGCCCACCTAAAGATAGAAGGATGCTGGATTATTGGCATGGAGGAGACGGTGAATTTCTGGACAGCTAAAGTTGAGGGAACAGGTCCAAGTAGGGTGCCCAAGTAATGCTAGAAGCCACCCTGGTCCTACAGCTGCATAAATCACTGAAAGCTCATGGAGTTGCTGCAAAAACGTGACTTGACTGTAAACATTGCAAGTAGAAATCAGTTATTTCTTTTTAAACACCTTGCATGGAAATAAGATGAATGTGAGCCAAAACCCCATGTGGCTCTGCTATAGATCATGCTGCATCACAGCTAGCAAGAGAAGGCTTGCCCAGGCTTCAGCTGAAGGCAGCAACCGTCCTGCTCAAGTTATTTTCTAGTTTGCAAGTAACAGGCCTCCCAGAGCATAAATTTCTTTCCTTTAAGAATTTACTCTTCTGAGTACAAAGGAAAAAATCTAAATAATCTGGTGATGCCCCACCTTCCTTCCAGGTTAAATCCCCCAAACTGTGAAAGCAGGCAAGGCCTATCCCAGTGTGCCCTGGTGAGGAAAGTGGCACGGTGACCAAGAAAGGGAACACTAGATCACAAACCCTCAATGGTCAAACATGGCAAAGGCTTGTGCTGCTCCACAGGATGCCATAGTCCCAGGGTTTATCACATCTTCTGACTTTGAAACAGCTTAGCTGGAACCATGGAAGACATGAGCCAGCAGAGTCAAAACCAGGCTACTGCTGGGAGTTGATGGGAGCAGCAGAGGCTGCTGCAAACCACACCCATCTTACTTTTTTGAGAGGAGGGCAAAGGAAGTCCTTAAAAGTCAGGCCTGTCCAATTTAATGATGCCTCGTGTTGCTTTTCCCCATGCCAGAGCTCATCACAACCACCACTGCAGCAACCAGCACACTGAGCTGCACCTCATCCCTGTGCATCCCATAGGGACTGGCCACCCAGGTCCAGAGAGAGAGTCTGTTCCCTCAGTCTGTTCTAAGGATCAAACCCCCCTTTCTCCCCTTGCCTTCCTCCCCCACGTGCCTGCACACACACACATAGAGGCACGGGAACTGATCCTCCCACCAGCAGTCTCACCCCAGCCATGGGTGAGCACCCTGCGGCACCCTCGCCCTCTCACCTGGAGCAAAGAGTGCTTAGTGGAGCTCATAACAGAGGAAGAAACAAACCTCAATGCACACGGTGTATTGCAGTGGAAGAAACTCTGAAGTACAGGGTATTTCGACAGTGAGACACAAATTTGTGAAGGCTCCCCTTTCTAATAACAAACCCCAAATGCAGACTCTCACAGAGTAAACTGCCATTCTCCAAATAGTTAATTGTGTCCTCCTGCCTACCTAAATATTTTGGCACATTGCTGAATATTGTGATTCTAATGAGATAAGGAGCAACTGACATCCAAATAAAACCCAGCAAGGAGTTCCAGTTTGCTTTAAAGTCATTTCTTCTCTTAGGAGGAGGTCAAGGCAAAGTTACTTGATTGTTGTATTTCTTTTGCTTCCTGTTTTAAGTTACTGAGTTCTTGTACCATCAAAAGGCTGCTGACTTATACTCCTCAGGTGCCTGTGCTAAAGTGGAAAATGAGCTTCTCTTTCTTTTCTCCTTCCTCCTTTCTCTCTCTTCTTCCCTCTGTGCGTTACTTTGGGGTTGTCTGAGTTGACAGGTACACAGCAAACAGCCACCAGATCATTCTCAAGGGAAAGAACACATGAAGCTTTTACAGACTTTATAATAAAGTTGGGTAAGAAATTGGCACTTTTAAGACTCCTCTATATACAGCAAACACATGTGCACCTCACGCAGCACAGAGCCAGCTGTGGTACAGACCTGGACACCAAAGGATGCCAAAGCCTGCAGACCTCAGAGTTGAGCTGGGATTTCTCATTATCCAGGTTTTGAGGGTGTTAAGATCTGACAAATTAGTTTGACTTACTGAGACTATGGCTATGGCTGCAACTCAGATGAAATTTGTGTTCACACTTCTACAAGTTTGAAAATGTGGATTATTTTTTTCCTTGAGTCATAAGTCTTTAAAGGGCTGCGTAAGACCCCAAGGCCTCATGGAAAAGTCAGTGTAGAACAACTCCACTGAATAAGTTAAAGCCTTTCCTGACCTCACTGCTAAAATATTTGAGGCGCTAAATGAAACAAGGCAGTAAGACGGGGGGAAAAGGTTCTGTGGACATGCTACAGCATCTCTTCATCTTCACAGTCTGAAGAGGGTGGAGCACAATTAGCTCATCTGTGAGAAATTTGTGCAGGGAAGGAGTTTTGAGAAGTGTTAAATTCAGCTCCAGCCCAGTATCCTGTTGTTCCCTGCATGGCAGCTTAGGAAGCTGCCGTTAAACTGGGGAACTCCGTGCTGCAAGAGGCTGTGGTGGCCAGAGGAGTGAGTGGACTCCAGGGGAGACTGCAGGACCTGGGGAAAACAGATACCTTGGCAGACGTTATATTGAAAACATGAGGTGCAACCTCTACTCTGCTGATTTCCAAACCAAGAAGCAGGTAGCACAGTGAGGTATCACACCAGCAAAGCCTTGTTCTTCAACTCTCTCCTATATTGAACATCAGAGGGGAAATGCACAGAGCTACACAGATTTTGCATAAACCCACATCTCATCTCCATGTAATTCTGTCTCTCCAAGGAGCAATGTTGCCTCACGGCTCCTGCTGCCAGGATGGGGCAAACCTTTCAGGTTTAGTGTAGGTACCTGGCAAGCCCCAGGATCCATTCTCATTCTGAACAGTTTTTCTGAGAAATGGAAGCAGAAGAAGATATTCCCAGGCAGCTGGATGTGAGAGTATTTCAATATCCGCTCATCCAAGCTTTAATCTCTAAATTGCAAAAACATTTACATTATTGATTGATCAGACATCAATCCAACAGGAAATTTAATTAAATTAAAATGTGTCACTGAGCAGTCCTCACTACATCACGTATAAATCTTTGGTAATAAGTTGACAAAGACAGCAGCGATTGATACTGTGTTCCCAGTTTAATTTATCCCCCAGTATTTTATTTTTCTGCTCTGCTAATGAGTGTGCTCACAGGCTCCCGCGGGGACGGGCTCATCCACAGGGCATCCACCCAACGCTCAGCAACACCAAAGCCCCCAGTGTCCACTGGACATGCATTATTTACAGCCAAATAGACTCAAATGAGATGGCCTCTGGGACAACAACTTCACTCAAGGCACTTTCATGGGGCTGACCCTCACTCAGTGATGGCTGAGCACAGCTTTCCTGCTTCAGACCCTCCTCAAAGCAAATTTGTCCCCAAAGGCAGCAGGGCTCTAGACTGATGCTGAGAGGTCCCTTGCATTAAGTCAGTTTATTCCCAGGGTGAGCAGACATGGCCCCAACCCCAGCCCATGTGCAGCCACCGTGCACCAAGGCAGTGGGTGGTGGAACTATTGCACCAAGTAGCTCTGGAGCCCCTGCCAAAGAGCAGACACGGGAGGATAATAGCAAGATGCTAAGACAGATGATTAAGAAACAACTCCATACAGCAACTTCTTCATAGTATTATAAATCATTGCAGCTGGCTGAATAATATAAAAAGAGATTAAGAAATACTTTCTCCAATTCATTTCTGAACAGCAGTGGGTTTGGTTTGCTGTCACTTACAGCAGCATGATATTTACTGTAATTTATTGTTATTGTTGCTGCTGTTCAAGCAGCTACTAGCTATTTCAGAAAAAGTTTGAGGATACGGGAAGCTGATGTTTGATTTGGGTTTTTTCTAAACTGTTTTTCATACCCACTGGGGTCTCTCTTTTTCCCTGACATTTGTTATTTATCCCAAGGGAAAGTCAAGGGGCCGCACGCACCTGAGGTCACGCACTGTGGGGACAGGGAAAGCCAAAGGGAAGGAGTCAGCAACCAGCACTGGGCTGAGATGGCTTCGCTTTCAATAGAGTATGAGGAGGGAAGGAAGGGAAATCCAGATCATTATTTATAGGCATCAAAATCCAGCACTAAGCATTTTGTATAGAGAAGGAAAACAAAGATTCGGTTACCCAGCTGAATGTTATTCACAGTCAACAACTTCCTCACTCACCAAGGAGCATGCAAACTCCTCTGCCTACTGAGCACTGAACTACATGTGAGCAGTGCTACTCTCAGAAACCACTCATAATATCTTTTGGGTTACTTTCTTTAATCTTACTGAATCCAAACTCCAATTCCATTTCTTCAGAGCCATCCTCAAAACAAATGCCAAGGTAATGCTGATTGGCTTGTGACTAGATGTGCTAATTGAGCTGTCTCAGCACAGAGTCCCAGTGACAGAGCACAGATTTTCTCTGTCTCCACCTCCCACTTGTGGCACAAGTACAGTTTCATGCCTTTGGCAGAAGTGCCAACGTGGGGAAGTTGCAATGCACATGCAAGGAGAGGAGTGATGAATTAACTTGACAGCGTGTGTTTCTTAGAATAAAACTCTTCAGAATTTGATCCATGATGTTTCTATCTCTTAAGTCCACATAATGGATGAGTGTTCTTGGTGTACCCAGATGTGCCTCGTGTGTATTTCAGCTCAGATCTTTCTCTGATGGGTATCTGCTCTGCAAAGGCAAATCCTGGCTGCACAAAATGGTCAAAGTGAGCTCAGCTCCATGAAGAAAAGTATCTGGAACTGTATTTGGAGGCAGTGGTTTATATATAAAGTGTGTCTATTCCGGACACCCATTTAAATAGAGTTTGTCAGACCCAGCTCTGGAACATGTATGGTCTGCAGAAATCATCTGGAAAACCTAAGAGGCTGCTTTAAACCCCAGTGTGTGAAAGGCCCCAAACCAGGATTTAATGGATTAGTGAGGCTTAAAAGGACCATCATAATCATCTGGTTTTGTTTCCTACGTAACACAGCTGAAGAATTTCACCCACTCATTTCAGTATCAAAGCCATCACTTCTGCTGAAGCTATTGCATATCTTTAGAAAGACACTCACTCTTGGTTTAGAAACTGAAAGTAAGGCTAAATCCACTGGATTCCTAAGCCAACTGTTCCAGCCGTTAACTACTCTTGCTATTAAAAAGGCCCAATTCCAGGCCAATTTTATCTAGCTCCAGCTTTTCCCAGTCAGATCCTGCTATGTCCCTCCTGACTATGGAAAGGAGCAGATTACAGTCAAGTTTAAGGTATGGGGACCATCCTATGAATACCTTCATGCTTTCACTTCTTGGATAGGCTTGGAAATTCATCACCTGAGATGTTATCATTTGCAAAAGAATAATGAGGATAACCCTTGCACCTTCAGAAGAACTTCTGTGCTTCTATGTGTCTGAGTGTGTGTTTAATCTGCTCTGAATCTGGTGACTCTGAGCTGATAGGGACAAAGAGATACAGGTAAATATGAGTCGCACTTTGAGCTCTCCCCTAGCACATTAGTCGAGGCGTAATTCTGTGCATCAAAGCAGTAGCCTGTGTCACATCCAGCACAGACACAGAGCAATGTCCCCTTAGAAAGGGCAGAAGGTGAGAGTAGCTTTATGACACTATTGATTTAGTCTGTGCCTGCAGTTCAAAACTATACCCAGACAGACAATAAAAATAACTGCTCTAACCATATAACAGCTTCCTGCTACTAAAATGGATTTTACACTTAAAGCATGGAGGGCTTTTTTTTTCTTTTTAAAGTCTCAATTATGATTTTTTTCTGAATAAATGGAAATTAAAAATTATCAGAACTGGCTTAGTCCTGAGGTTGTCCTTTTATTCTGCTGTCCTCAGTATTTAAAAAGGCCAGGATTATTTTTGTGTTGTGAAGTTACGTTGTAAGTACTATCAGTAGGAAAAAAGAGCATAGTATTAATCAGAGCAGGCACAATTCCTGCATGAAGAAATACTCAGTGGGAATGGTAATCTGGAATGGATTTACCATGAAAAATAAAATTGCTTATGGTCTTGGTGTCAACTGGATGACCTGGGATTGAGGTCTTGCCCTAGGATTTGAATGTTAAAATAATATCTAGATCACCAGGTTTATCTCCTAGAAAACCCATTTTCACTCAAAGGACCCCACATAGCTGCACACTGAGAATTATTCAAGCTGCAGGTGCTTTGCTACATTGAAATTGGTACCTGAGCAAGTTGCTAGGAAGCTTCTGCAGTAGAGTAAGTTCTATGATAACAGGGAAGGAATCTGAAAACTTGAAGCCCTGTCTGACTGGATGGACATGAATGGACCAGAGAAGCTGTGGCTGCCCCATCCCTGGAGGTGTTCAAGGCCAGGTTCGATGGGGCTTGGAGTCCCTGATCCAGTGGAAAGTGTCCCTGCCAATAACAGGGGGGTGGAAGTGGATGGGCTTAAACATCCCTTCCAACCTGAAACATTTAATGATTCTATGATTGTATGAAGCCTTCCAAAATCCCTGAAACTGCTGAAAAAAATTGAGAAGGTAGTGGAGAAGGCCCAGGAATTTGCACTGATGCTTGGCTAGACAGGTCCTTTCTCCCTTTACTTAACCTGACCTGGTGTCAGTACATATTTTTGGAC
This sequence comes from Piaya cayana, assembly GCA_013389865.1. NCBI lineage: Eukaryota > Metazoa > Chordata > Aves > Cuculiformes > Coccyzidae > Piaya > Piaya cayana. The sequence goes on along the minus strand of WAAB01013679.1, from coordinate 83,556 downwards.
AGAAATGCAGAGATTCAGACTGGGGAAATGATTGCTTCACAACTTGGGCTTCTTTCAGGTATTTTGTCATCTGGATCAGTTCTACGCTCCAGTTCTCCAGTTCACACAGTAGCATCCATAGGCAAAGAATATGGACAGTGAGGTGATGGAAACAAGATCATCAAAACAGAAGGAAAAAAGACCTCAGTCTTTATATGAGGTGGAGTGAGATGGGATGAGGTAGTCGGGTAAAGCAAGGAGAGACAAACACCAGAGCCTCTTTCTCTGCAGGATGGAGATGAGCAGCCTAGGGTCATGGAGCACGAGGAGGACTACGCTCTGCCGGGGAAAAAAAAGTGATCAGAAAAATAAAAGGAGGAAGAATCTGCTATTCAGGAGTTATTCCCTTTCCAAAAGTTTTAAGATTTCAGATACATTGCCTGACTGACATATACTGTGAGATACTGTTATGTGGCCTCCTGTCCCTGGAGATGTTCTCAGAAATTACATGATTCCATCAGCAGGGTTCTTATAAAAGCAAACAAACATTGTCATAAATGAAGCCAAACCTATGAAACTTTCTGGGAAAGTCAAGATTAGTCTCTTCACAGCTGGCTGGTGGATTTTCCCACTTACGTATGTTCTGTGATAAAGTTCAAATACATTAATTATCTTAGTTTAAAATTAAATTCATGAATATATCTGTAAGTTATGTTTTTATATTAATTTGTAAAACATAGGAATCTTAGCAATGAAAATGACCCTATGGAAATCTTATGCTCTCCAGTCCAGACAGAGGAGAGAAGACTTTTTTTCATCTGTGATTTCCCATGTCCTTTTGGCGGTGCTGGCACTGGAAACCTTATTTTCATCTCTTGCACTGGTTGGTACAGGCTGGTGATGTGCTCAGGTGGATGTGACATTGGAGACAGGGATCTTCCTCAGTTTCTCCGATTTTCATGTAATGGTCAACAGAAAGTATCAATGATGGAAGTAAAGTTTATCGCTTAAATTACGAGGCTGATTACTAATCTTCACTGTATCTTCAACTCACCTGGACAAACCAGGATAAGGCCCTTAGGTTCTTAGACACACCTTCTACCTCACATTGAATTTGCAGCACAATTCCAAGAGCACCATTTCCTGATGAATCATTCCTCTCTGGTCTTTATACCTCACTTTAATTTTTATTACTTTTTGTGAGCATGCTTTTTTAACTTCCTTTCAATCACCACTCTCTTTGGAGGGCCCCAAACATTTGACCCATTTTAAACCAGCAGGGTTATACAGTTTGGCTGGGAGCCCAGTGAGCTGTTCCCTAACACAGTGCTATGGAACCTCTGTGCAAAGACCTCATGGATGGCTCCCACAGCCACCTGCATGGATGGCTGCTCTTTATCTCTCTCCATGCCTGCAAGGCTCAAGAGCAGGGCAGACAGGACCCATTTTTAAATGGGCATTCATGCAAGTTGCACCAGATCTGGGGTGAAATCTTGACCTTTCAGGATGGGAAGCTTAACTGGGAGAAGAAATTCTCTCTGAAAATCCTAACAGCTCTGCAATACTCGAAAAAATCCTTATGGGGGAGTGATCCCTTCTGGTGCTTTTCAAAGCCTGTTCTTCAGAGTAGCAGATATGTTTATATTGGAAGTGGGTTGCTAAGCAGAGTAACTACTATACAGGAGCTAGGCACAACAAACCAGCTCCCCAGGTTTGACTCTGTGCTCAAGTACAGCTACATGGGTGTAGATGGCTGCACAGCTCACTAGTTGTGCTGGAACATAAATCCTGAGGAGATCATTTGAGTTATCTACAGCACTTGAGGTTTTGCACTGTGAAAATACTCAACAGGAGCTGCTCTTTCTCAGAAATAATGAAGAGGTTGATCAGTTCCATGAGAAAAGGAAACCATTCTTGATGTCTCCTGGCACAGGTCAGAATACAGGGCGCATCTTTGGTGATAAAGTAGATAATGGGTCATGAAAAAAGCCTGACTCGAAGGGGAAAAGGCCATATCTCACCTGGTGTGGCCTTCTGTTATAGATTTACTGCACTTTTGTGATACGAGTGCTCAAAACTTGTGCCAGCATCAAACTATTGGATTTGCATGGTTCTAGGATGCTGTGCTATATCCAGGAGTTTTTTTCAACACATCTTCATGGAGGGTGGAACAAATATCTTCTACTTCTTCCATTCCCCCTCCAAAATTAGTGACGGAGCAGTAGAGCATCTGATGTGCTGCATCCTTCTGCACTTCCAGCTGAAAGTTTCACTTGGGAAAGAGGCTAAACAGAAGAAATATGAGGTAAATCCAAAAGATTGGAGTGGATGTTGCTGTTTGCACCTTAGCAAGCTGGTCTTTGAGAAACACTGTGTTCACTAGCTGGATGCCAATTGCCAAATGATGCTATCAGCTGATTAAAACACAGCCTGCCAGCTTCTTGCTTGATAAAACTAAGTACAATCTGATTGGGAATTCTCAAATCCATTACAGAATGACTAGTCCATCACTTAAATCAGCGTACACCATTTTGCCATGAATCATCAACATACTTTGCTAATATATTTGCAGCAGCTAAACCCTGACAAAACCCCTGACAGTTCATCAAAACAGTCCCTGAGTGCCGGATCCTGCGGTGGGAAATGGCAGGAGCTTGGGACCATGAGGGTTTCCTGTTGTTCCCTTCTCAGATGAGTGAAGGTCATTTCCTCTCCCCTCTCACACAGAAGAAGCTGAACCCTCAGCCCTTAGAAACAACAGCCAACCCTTCAAAGACCCCTCTTTTGCATGGTCACACTGACCAGGCAAGATCACTCACAAAAGAGAGATGCTTCTCACCACCCTTGCCTCTTTGAAGGTAAATAAGATGATGTCAGGCTGCAGAAGGAAAAAAGTGCCATCAGCTATTAAAAATTAGTCTTGCACTTGACTACTTCTGCATTCTGTAGCACAAAAACCCAGGGCTGAAGAGCCAGGCTAGCATTCCTGCAGCAGAAGGAAGGGGCATGCTGCCAACGCATTAAGAATTATCCACTAGTGGGTTGAAATGTTTAAAAACAGCCTTCTGTTCTTGGCTCTTTGGAGAGCTTTTATCTCCTGTGTTGGAGGAGGGAGCCCAGCCCCAGATATACAATGGTGGTTGCACCTCAGCTCCAATATATTCTTGATCATCCCAATGCGATAGATGGAAATGTTACTCAATGAACTGCTGTGGGACCCTTGCTAGATGAATAAACACTGCCAGACCAGAAGAACAAGCCAACCCCAGCAGAAACATCAAGTCATTAATGCCTCAACAGAAATAAGAACTTACAGAGGGGAACAACTTTCTAGAGAAAGAGAACATCGGGGGCCATTTATTATTGATCACCTAAGCAACAGGTTACGATGAAACAGTGAGGTGACAAAGACAATAAACACTGCTCTCAAGAATTCTCAGATAATACTTTGATAGTCAGTGCTATCTTCCAGTTCCACCATTCCCCACCTGTGTTCTTTTACCTCCTCTCCCCTCCTTTGATTCCCTCTCCCTGTTCGTTTTCTCTTGCAATTAAACATTGCAAGATCTACTTGAAAAGCATATAAATAATACAATGCTTCTATGTCAGATGTCAGTACAAGTTCTTGTGTAGTGTAAAGTGAATGGAACTCCATCTCTGGTCTCAATATATTTTATTTACAAGAAAATGCATAAGCAGGAGTTAAAGATCTCTTGTTTACACAGGTTCAAAAACTGAAACTATAACATAAAGGATAGTTTGTGCTCCTCGTCAAAATGCTGAGAGTCTGGGAAGTCTCTCCAGAAGGGAGACTGACTTGGAATAGGTATCATAGAGCAGATATTCACAGGCATGGTTTCTTCCTTTAAAATAACACAATGTGAGAATTTAAGAGGCTCCCAAAACTCTACCCTTGTGGTTCACATTTGAATATATGTTTTTAAAGCTGGCCAAGCAACCAAAATTAAGCCTAATGTCATTAAGTTCCAGTAATTTGAGAAGAAAGTGGTCCTGGGAAAGTCAGCAGGCTGAAAAAGTTATGGCAAAGAAAGTATATTGATTATTTCTTTTTTGTGCCATTCCTATCACATCAGAAGTCCATAAGAAGAAAATTTAGGGTAAGTCAAGAGTCCTCAGTCTCTGGTGTGAAGACCTCAGAGGTCCATGGTCTAACTTAAACAGGTGACTGGCTGCGTAGCGTGGTCCCACCTGAAGATCTCTTCGAGCTTTCAGTGCAAAACCATGATACTGCCCCAAAGTTTCCATCCTCAGGTATGCTGCCTTCATCTTCTCAAATGAGTGTGGCAGTGTTCACTGTTCCTTACACTCACCAGCAGTCTTGGCTTACCTCCTGCTGCTGAAGAAACTTTTGGCCTCCTCAAGGTGCAGATTTTTAAGCAGTGTGATCTCCTCTGCGTCCAGGTGTCACCACTCCAGGTCTTCTGGGAGACTAAGGTTGGAAATTGGAAAAGGGATCACAAAAACTGATAAAAAATGAAGAAAAAAAAGGACAGCAGCAAGGAGGAATGGCTACAGAAGATGGGGCAGTTAATAAATAGAATGGGTAATGAACCAGGAGAAGTCTTGGTGGAAGAAAGAGGAACTACAGTCACAAGAGCTGCCAGTCAGAAGGAAAGAGGGTGTCTCATAAAGCACTTGACTTTCTCTATAGCACAAGTACCACTCCAGGATGGCATAGTTGCTCTGGGCAGTTTGACAGCCTTCCTCTTGCACAGAAAGGCTAAATACATCCTGAAGGACTTTGTGGTTGTGTAGTCGACCCCTTGGATCAGAGCTGAATGACCCACCAAGCCCTAGCTTGCTCTTGGAGAGAACTCCCCCATGTCTCCTCTGGAATAGATCTGTGCACACCAAAGCTGCTCTGCAACTGGACTAGTGCCCAACAAAAGGAGATAACTTGGGGGTTACTCTAAAACCACCCCACACTCCAAACTGAGACATGAGCGTAGACACATCTGTAGCTTAACCCAAGAAAATCAAGGCTTCAAATATGCTAAATATACACTAAGGAAAAAATGTAGGGGGTTTAGAACATAAAGAATGTTGAAAACCACCAGAAGTTTTTTTGTAGCACTCTGTTGTTTTACTAGGTCATCATGTGCCTTCAGCATTTCCACAAACTTCAAGTACTGCCAGTCATAGAATCACCATAGAATCACCAGGTTGGAAAAGACATCTTGGATAATAATCTAACTGTTGGATCATCGAGTCCAACCATTAACCATTGAGTCAGATCTCTACTAATGAACAGTGAGACACACAGTTTGCCCAATGATGACTAAATTATGCAAGAGGAATCACAATTGATAAGACAGTGACTTATGGACCTATTGTTTTCCAGGGTCTCATAAATAATCCTAATTGGTGTTAATCATCCACCCTCTGCTTTGTGTAATCACCATGCAAAGAACACATCCTAAAGTAGTTATTTAGGGGTATAATTGTGCTGAAAGGCATGAGACCTTTTGACTTCAACAGATTCTGGATGAAAGCGCTCAGAGGAATAGAAGCAACACCGTAACACACTGTCTTTCCGTGCCTGCATTGAAAAGTTCCTTTTCAATATGCTTACAGTAAATTCAGTGAGTAAACCCTTCCACGTGGGCTTCTTGCAGTGACTCTTCAGTCTTCCTACCAGCTCAGAGGTGCATCGCAGAGGATCTAAATTTGCTGATGCTCTTATTTGCAGCTTCTGCCTGCATCCTCTTGTAACAGTGATCTCTGAGAAAGCCTGCTCAGGAACAGCAGACGCTTCCAACCAGGACTCAGGGTCTTTCTGTCTCTGGTTTTATTGTTATCCCTGAAAAAGTACTTTGTTATCCTGGTGCCTCTCCATTTGTCATGCTGTACCCTTGTCAGGAGGGAACCATGGAACTCAAGACCTTGTTTGCTGGTTTTAGGTATAAGATTTGCTGGGTTCAGATTTAGCATACAGATGAGTTTGCTTGACCTTAACAGATCTGCACTTTAAGTAATGCTTAAATAGCATTCTAGAGGGTACAGTCGTGCGCTACTTGCTTACAAAAACTACAAGGAAACCAGACAGCTTTTCAATTCATGTATCAAAGAGAAGGAGATTTACACATAAAAGGGTGAATTATTTTGATTTGTAGTTTTCAAGCCACTACGCATTCTCCAACATAAATGCTCCCTTGTCTCTAGCTTCTGATAGTTCATATCAGGTTCAGTGGCCTAGATTTTCAAAAGTGGTAATTTTGGAGGCCAATATTTCTCACTGCCAACTCAAGGTGCCTTGAAGAGACCAGATATTGCTAAGATACTGCATATCTTTGGGAAATGAGGCCATTTTAGCATCTCTCAAGTCAGACACCCCAAAGTGACAGCATGTAAAATCATCATGGGTGGTTTTGCTGGAGTAATAAAGCTCTTTCCCCCACCACACCATCCCTTCCTCTGTGCTGTTCATGCCAGGCCTTACTGCATCATCTCCATCACCATTTACACTCCCTGCAGAGTCAACATTACCAGTCCTTTTTGTCAGGTTTGACCACCAAACATCATACATAACCTATAAAAAGAGCTCATTTCCTTAGCTATTTCATTTTTTAAATACCCATCAAAGTCTCCTAAGGCCTGAGTCCAGATAGCTAAAACCTAGCTATATGGTATTTGAGGGAGAGGAGGGGAGAAACTCTATCCCATTATCTGCATTATCCCGTTACCCTTGGATGTCTTCCATGTACTTGGAGGAGCAATGCCCCATTCTTGAGGCTTCACATTGCAGCCACTGCCTTTTTGGCAGAAGAAGGGTGGATGTGGCTCCCTTCAAAGTCAATCAATGTCACTTCTTTAATCAATCTAGAAGGTCATCACTGTACTTCCATCAAATAGAGTTGAGTACAATTCTCGCTGAGTCCTAAATCTTTATGGGGGACTCAAGTTACAGGGGGTGTTGGAAAAAGTCTTTTCTGGTCCTGACCTCAGCACATCTTCATTCCTAGGTCCTTTGAAAGAGTTTAAGATGAAGTAAGAGTTATATCCAGGACTCTGAGATACAACAGTTCAGAAGTATGTATAACGAAAACACAAATGACACAAAACTGACTTAGTTTTGTTTCATTATGGCTTTGAACACATCTCATTTTGTTGAAAGGTTCAAAATGCTCAGGTAGCTTTTGTGTGAAGACAGGTTGCATTTTGAGCAAGCTGAAAATTTGGATTTTCACATCAGAATTGTTTATGAAATGTCACTGTTCAGCTGGGATGCCTGTTAGTGGTCATGGGACAGAAATACCTTGCATTACAAGGAACTGTGGAGGGAGGACTTGAGCAAGGCATGTGTGAAACCACTAACTTGAAGTCAGGACCCCTTGAATAAAGAAACCTAGCAGCACAAAACGCTGAATCTGTTAAGCCAGAAATTATTCCTCCCCAGGTTGGAGTCATTTCATTACTGCTTTGGCACTTTGGAGCTGGCTCTAAAGCCCACTAAAGTAGGTAGAATTTCCATTGATTTCCAAGGAAGCTCCTAGATCACATTGTCACACTGCAGCAAACCCAGCCATGTTGCAGTGCACCCACCTGCTCACTAAGGTCTCGCCTCCAGCCAGTCAAGTCCATTGCAGCTACCATCCAGGTTATCCCAATATTCACTTGGGGCAATGCTCAATAAACACTGGTCTATGAAAATGAGCAGTGCTAAACACCACTCCTTGTTAGTAAATTAAGCCAACTAATGAACACCTTTTCTTAGGGGGATTTGTCTGCTTAAATCAAGCCCAAGTATCAAAAATCCTTGTTTTGTCAATCTTTGGCTAAAGACTGAGAGAAAAGGGAATGAGGACCTCACCATATTTTTCCTTTACAACTGAGAATAATTCAACAAATTCTGGTTAAGTAAGAGCTCAGCAGCTTCTGTGTGCATAAGAAAGAAAGAAGGTAAGAAGGAAAGGAAAAAAGGAACACAGGCTAAAGGGCAGGAAGGACTAAAGGGTAGGTAGGAAGCTAATACTACATGTTGACAAGTCATAAAAACACACAAACCTTCTTAAATGTCTTTCCTTTTCTTGAAAAAATTGTCCACCTACAAAGTAAAATCATCTCTAGACACTGCCAGAATTCTTTTCTTAAGCAGTCCTGTAATGTAAATTGTTATATATGCTAAGAAATTCTTTTAAAAATAAGACATGGAAATTTTTTTTTCACTGTAATTAAAACAGAAGTCTATATCTGAAAGGAATTTTGGGAAGAACAAATAATGCTCTGAAGCTGATACTAGAGTAGGTGCCCTAAACAAACGTACAGAAGGAGCATAATGAGGCAATGATTTATTGCATGCTCTGCAGTTCTCATTGCTGCGCAGCATGCTGTGAGAAGCAGCAAAAGGGAGAGGCAGTAATCATACAGCCTCCTCCTCCTCACGGATTTCTGGATATTGCCTGCTCTGGATGTGACTGCAAGACACTGAAACAGGGCTGCAGCCACCCTGTGCTACAGGACTGACAACCGATCTTGGTGCTATACCACTTCATCCCATACTTCAAGATGCACCATCTACCACCCTACCTAAAAAAACCCTAAAAAGCAATATTTGGGCACCCTTGAAGCTTTGCACAAATACAAAATGTCATTTGTATTGAACACGCTTCTTACTCTACTTGCACAAGAGGTATTTTAAGGCTTCCATTAGTAGATGGAATTTCAGACCTCCCAATCTTCCATTCTACAACTCTTGGATTCAAAAAGGGGGACATTTCACTTATTTCATTTTAGACACATTAGGGACTAAATATGGATAGCAAGCTTCAAACAAATAAAAACAGCGATGATAAGATCTTGGTTCTGAAGAATTCCAGTTAGTAAAATGAGGAGCAGAAACATGCAATGTATCCAGCATTGCACCAATCAATACAGATCACCGTGAGCCTGATCTTAACCGGGTTGGATTTGCAATTAGCTCTGCTTTTTTTTTTTTTTCAGTTTAAAACTAATTTTGGTTCTTGTAATTACTGATGAGTTGCTTGCTGTTCTGCCCAAGTTCCTCTCAATTTCTGCAGTTTAAGAATGCCAAAAACTCTCTGTGACTCAGGATTAGTCTTCCAGTGTGTTTGTTGAGTTATTTATAATAAATAAATGTGAACAAAATTACCTGCAGACTACTCGCACTCAACTTCCCCCCCACCTCAAAAGGCTAAATCAGTGAAATAAATTAATTGCTATGAATTATTCAGCTCTACCTGTGGCAATGAAAAATAGCAAGACCATTAGGTTTCTTCTTTGTGTACTAAGCCTCTAATTTATAGAGAATGCATATTAATAAAACACAGGATATTCATCAATATTCAAGTCACTGCCTGCCTGGCTATTTAATCTAAAATTACCAGCCAGCTCAAAACTCTTACTAGTTAATCATGCCATCTAAGCCATTCTGATATTGATGGTTAACATTAATCGCCCAGCTGCCATTTATAAAATCCTCTCCTACATCTTCCTTTTGCCTCGCAGAGAACCCTTTGACATCTTTAACTTTATGGACAAGCTGGCAAGACAAGTTCATCCAGGCTGTTCTTCAACCAAAACTCTTTGGTTTGTTTGCTCCCAGTGAAAAGGCTGTTGTATTCCATTGTAATTTTGCGTTTTGAACATTAGCAGTAAAACATGTTCTTCATTATGAAGACCTTTGAGAAGCTTCTTTACTTCTGCAGATGTTCCGTGGGTGGTGAGAAAAAACAGCTGGTTTCCATTCCACTGTGCAACATGTGTTGTCCTTTACAATTGAAGGAAAGATGTTCAGATGAGGAAGGATGAACCCGTGATTGCTGTCTCAGTTGCCAGCTCTGAACTCCACAGAAAGCCACCAGCAGTGGATTTCCTCCCCAAAACCGGGCTTCACACTCCCAAGGGGATAGCTGGCACAGAGCACTAACACCTTCAAGCATTGCTAATTGATGCGCCAGGACTCGCTTTGCACGCATTGAGGGGCAACAGGAGAAGCTGGGGAATATTTTCATGGGATTCAGCTTGGTCAAAATTTCAGCTCCTGAAGTCAATCATACCAGTAAGAAGTGCTGATGAAGTGGCTGTCACTGCACTGCACTGTAATGCCAAAACTGAGCCAGACTTGATATTTATCATCTAGATTTTTAATTCTTTCTTCCACCTTTCTCTTTTATTAACTTAATCTAATTAAAGTGAACAACCCCCCAAACAATTGGAAACCTTTTAGTTGTCCTAACCAAAATTTCGGATCCTGGAAGTCAAATATAAATCATCAAATTTGCAAAGCACTCACTGTCCTCACTTGAGCAGAAATTTCAAACTACAAACGTATATAGATATAAAGTCATCTAAACACCAGTCCATAATAAAGAAAAGAATTCTTAAAAAATATATTCCCAAGTGTTTTCAAATTATTTTATCTTTTTTTTTTTTTCATTTAAGATGAGACTCAAAATCTAAAGAAAAAAAATTGCAGAAAATCTTTGAGAATAGCAAGTCCCTTTCTCTCTGCACAGACATTCCCTGTTCTGGAATTACCAACAAATCACTGTTTCTTCCCATTTTGTGAGGGTTGCTAGTTAATGGTAACTGGTCAGATCAGGCACGTGGCTCCCCTTCTCCTCACCAGCTGCACAAAAGCCCCTCCTGGCCTTGAGACTTATGTAAGGGAACCCATCGCTCACAGCCGTGTCAATAAGAACTTGAACCTGGATGTTTGCAGAAAGCAAACACTCCGAGTGCAATAGCAGAGCCTACCCCAACTCATTTCAAAATTCCAGTAAACATTTGTGAACCATGTTTCATAGCATTTGTCCAGGTCCCACTGGATATTAAACTCAGCTTTCAAACGCACCAAGGCTCTTGGTAAATCCTAAGCTGCTGAGAGGTAACAACATGCTGACAGCAAGGAGAAAATGATGACTGCAGAGTGAAACATGGCCTCAGAACAAGCAAAGACTAAATAAACTCTCAGCATACCTCGGTGATTCTTTGTGGCATAAAAAGTGGCTTGGGCCTTGTCTGAACTGGGTTTTGACCTAAGGTAGAAAGCCAGGTTTAAATTAAATTTGAAGGCCATTCTTCTTAAAAGCTCTTCTACAATGCTTTGGCTGGACAGTGTGTTTTCCTAACCAATGTTTACATAGTTTGACCCATTTTCAATTCTTTGCTTTAACTGAAACTATTAATTAAGCTATTTAAAAATTAAATATGAGTATATGTCTCCTTTGGATGGGATCTCAGGCTTCATTTAATTGTTAGTTCTTGTGCTGAGTTGGGCTGTGAGGGTGTGTGAATCTTCCTCTGTTTGGAAATTTACCCAAAATTACAAATATATTTCATACAGATTCTGAGATTGAGCAAAAAGATGAAGACATGTCCCGCTTTAATTGTTTTAATTGTTGGGAATATATCTTCATGATCCAAGGGCTGGAGCACTTCCTGCACAAGGACGGGCTGAGAGAATTGGGGTTGTTCAACCTGGAGAAGACTCCAGGAAGACCTTAAAGCAGCTTCCAGTGCTGAAAGGGTCTCCAGCAAAGCTGGGGAGGGGCTCTTGTCCAGGAAGTGAAGGGACAGGACAATGGAGAATGGATTTGAGCTGACAGAGGGGAGATTGAGATAAGATCTTAAGAAGAAATGTTTTGTTGCTGTGAGGGTGGGGAGGCCCTGGCCCAGATTGCCCAGAGCAGTGGTGGCTGCCCCATCCCTGGACGGGTTCAAGGCCAGGTCGGATGGGTCTTGGAGCCCTTGATCCAGTGGGAGGTGTCCCTGCCCAAGGCAGGGGTGGAACTGGATGGGCTTTGAGGCCCCTTCCAGCCCAAACCATTGCATGATTCTATGATCAAAACATTACACCTGCAGTCAGTGTGGTGCCCTGACCCAGCATAATGCAGTTGAACACAATGTGCTCTTACAACTGTCCGAGCTGCTGTTAGAGGCATAACATAGATATTGTGAGAACAAAAACATTCACACATTGCATTTCTTGTGACTGACATACCATAATCATGCTGGATATTCAAGTGGAAAGGGTGCCTAGAAATTACTGAAAAAGGATCATCTCTAGCTTTCTATTTGCAGCAAAGGCAATCCAGCGGAGAGGGGCCAGTGTGAGACCAAAACCTGATTTAGATTTTCTTGTTGAATGGCTTCTCTGTATAGAAATCTCATGAAGACAACCTGATCCTTTAAACTTCAATGTTGATGCTGAAATTATGCTGTGTGTCAAAATTACATCAAACAATTGTGCTCATGTCCACCAGAAAAATTTGATTATTTCATTCTCATTTACATTACATTTTTTCCCTGTGATAATGCTGACTTGGAAATTCCCTGCAGTCTGGACGCTTCCAAGTAGACTTTTCCAGTCGAAAGAAAGCTTTCATCATATTTCACATTTTTTTTCTCCTTGATTTGAATGTTATAATTGGATTGGAGAGATATTTATTGCGAACTGCATGTTTTGCCAGGCTCCACGAGCAGCGTCTTTTAATTTCTCTCTTTTCAATGAACCTTTTGACTTGATAAAAGTGGCTCTAAGGTATTTTAACAAAAGAGGCCAATGGAGCCAGTTCATTTTAAACCCCTCTCTAAAGTATCTCATTTCCTTATTATTTCTTAATAGAGGCATTATTCTGCACAGTCATAACGAATGGCAGAGTTGACTTCAGTGGGATCAGGATCACTCCCTCCTGTAATTAGCTCTATATTTCAAAATATTAGAGGTCATTTTCTTCTTTAATTTTTTTTTCATCTGAGAAAAAAAAACATTTTGGGGGAAAAAAGACTTTCAAGGGTGACTGTCAGTAGAACACTAAAAATAAGTTGCACCCATTCCAGTTGTTACAATTTATGCCTCTAATGAAATCTTCCTCTTCTCATTTACTGCAAATTTTTAATGTGAGCTTTTACAGCCATTGATTCAGTATCTTTAATCTTCTACCAATATTAGATAGAAATGGAACTGACTGGGGAAAATCTATCCAGATATAAAGCACACTGTCTATAAAATTGGGCACTACATCCAAAATCACTTCCCCCCACAATGGGTCAGATAGGAGAAAATTATAATATTTTGAAATACTGTTAATAGCATTCAAAGATTAATACACCTGTAATTAATAATAAGTTTAAAATATTATGATACCTCTGGAGAAATCAAAGGAACTGGTGTCAATCACCCTGACTCCCAGGGAGGGACCAGACCCACAGCGCCACGTTCCGATGCTCTTAATTATGTTCAGCAGCCAAACTGACTCTCTGAGCCCAGCAGGGGAAATTCAGCCCCAGCCCAGAGCAGGGAGGGAGCACATCATTCCCAGCTACTCATTTAGATGGGATCTGCCAGGGTGTGCCTGAGCAAAGGCCTCGGAGCCAGTCTCACAGGGAGAACACAGCCGCGTGTCCACACCCCAGGTCATAGCCTCTCTGTCCTTCCCTGGGCCAAGGGCTCACTGGCACCGCAGTCACCGCTTGCAAAGAGGGCTGTGCTGGCTCACCAGGTGCTGTGGGCTCCCTCCCCTGCCCCGAGCTCTTCTTCCCAGCCTTGTAACCACCCTGGAGCAGACACCCTTTGTCCACACAGTCTATTTATAAAACCCCACTTCCACAAACGTGTTTGGTCCTGCACGGGTCAGCTTCACAACACCAATTAGGGCAGCCAAGCTGTACGGCAGGCAGGTGCAACACCCAAAAGAAATGGTCCAGGGCCAGTAACAACTTGACCCCAAGCAGCTACAGGCAGAGCAGCATGTTTGTCCGTGCCCCCTGAGCAGGGGAAAAACATGCTTTTCCCTCATAATTATTGTGTCAATACTAAAAATATAAAGAACTTCAACTGTGAAGAGAGCTCAATGGAGACCAGTGGATGGTCCTTTAAAACCCACTGGTCTATAATGCAGAATGAAATCCAGCACAGGCTGAAGTGAATGGAAAAAGCCTCCAGCCTTGCGAGGTGCCAGGAGTTCCTTCTCGGGGCAGGAAAGTTAAGGTCATGTGCAAGGCATTGGCAGGACAAGGGATCTTTTTTTGGACACTGTCTATGCAAGATATTTCTCTACCAATCCCATCCACACTATCCCAGAACACGTGGGTATCGTTCATGCATTTTCTGATCATGAACAGAAAAAGGAAGATTGCATAGATTCCCCAGATGAGGAACAACAGCAAAAGTAGGTCTGTCTGTGCCTGCCTGGGGGCTGCTCCCACCTGTGGTTCTGGTTGGGTCATGGGCACAGCCTGCAGCGACAAGGAACAGATATGCAGACTCCCCAGGGAATGATGGAATCATGCAATGGTTTGGGTTGGAAGAGACCTCAAAGCCCATCCAGTTCCACCCCTGCCTTGGGCAGGGACACCTCCCACTGGATCAGGGGCTCCAAGCCCCATCCAACCTGGCCTTGAACCCGTCCAGGGATGGGGCAGCCACCACTGCTCTGGGCAATCTGGGCCAGGGCCTCCCCACCCTCACGGCAAAACATTTCTTCTTAAGATCTCATCTCAATCTCCCCTTGTTCAGCTCAAATCCATTCTCATAACCATACAATCCCTGACCCAGAGCCCTTCCCCAGCTTTGCTGCAGCCCCTTTCTGTACTGGGAGTCTGCTTTAAGGTCTACCCGGAGCCTTCTCCAGGCTGGTCAACCCCAACTCTCTCAGTCTGTCCTCATATGAGAGGTGCTCTAGCCCTCAGATCACCTTCATGGTTTCCTCTGGAAGCAGCAGGACAAGGGACACCTGCTGCCATGACGAGTCAGAGGGTGTCTACATGAACCACTGCAGCAGAAATCCCCAAGGGAAATACCCAGGAGAGTCTTTTGGTCTCACAGCAGTGTAGCTTGCCAGAAGATTCCTAGTTTCCCATCCCAGAGAGTTTCCCTCTGCCACCTCCTCCTCCTCAGTGCTCACCGATAACACACCATAGCCCAGCCCAGCTCACACGCTACCTACAAAAACCTCTCCATCTCTCTTCCATCAGAGGCACCTCCTCTGCCTTGTTTATGCCCACACACTGATCGTACTGGCACCCTCCAGTAACAGATGAGCCTCTGATGAGCCCCCGCTTGGGTTTCCACAGCTGCCACAGACAGATGAGCACTCACGCACCCTTGCGGGAAAGCAGCATGCACCCGTCCACCATGCTGCTGCTGCTGTGATCCAAGTTGTGCACTTCCCACCCCGCCTACTTCTCATCACAAATAATTTCATGGCCAGGATGCAGAAGGAGGTCCTGCCAGGAAAATATTGGTTTGTTCACATACTTCCAGGGCTTTATCCAGCAACCTGCGTCAACCCCCCAGACAAAAATCTCCATACTGCTTCTTACAGTGGATTAAAATGTTCCCTCTGCACTGGCCAGCATAGACTGGAGCAGCAGAGCAGTGTGCAGGCTGCACACTGGCCACATCCAGCAACTTGGCTGTGTGGGTACCACAGCCACACACTGCCATCCTCACCAGCCAGGCTGGGCACTGTGGAGATCTAAGGGCTCTGTGCACGTGTGTCTTCTTTCCTTCATCTGTCTTTATCTGCCATGGGAAGGGAGTGAGATCCCATGACAGTGTGAGAAAAAGTCTCTATTTATTCTGTCTGGAAGTGCACTGCATGCAGTGAAAGCCTCAGCCTGCACACGTGCTCTGAGGAGACATCACTTAGGGTGCTGATAGATGAGATCTGATGACCCCACCATCCTGGGGTAGTTACCCCCAAGCCACCACCAGCAGAAGAAGGCACCTCACCACTGCCCCAGTGCAAAGCCCAGCATCCCAATACTGCAAACAGTCAAATTTGAACTCTGGTGAGACAGAGGTATGGGCACTTGCTCCCTTCTGCTGAGCCGCCTGTGCTGGAGGCCCCTTGGGGCTGGCAGGGGCACTTCTGTCAGCACTCTGCAGAAACACCTTAATTGACATATGCTAACATGCTGTTAAACACAACACAGTTTTGTCTCAAAATATGCTAGCGAGTCAGATCAAATGCATTTTTAAACACACTTTTTTTTCCCCCCCCAAAAGGAAGAGGTTTTGGTTAACATGTGCTAGTAAAAACATTTAGGAACATGAAGGAGACATAGGAGATGTGAAAGGAATGGCAAATGTCCTTTGGCCATGTACAGCCTGAAGGGAAAGTTGACTTCAAAAACAGGTTTTCCCTGATAATTTGTTTACATTGTCCAGTTCACAGGATTTCAAGACAGCAAAATGTTTATGTGCAGCATAATACCCATGTAATCCGTCTACAATGGTTATAAATTTGGCCCTAAGGCACTATGGCCATAAACACCACCATCACATAACACTATAATAACAACTTCCCAAAAGCGTTACAACTCTTCCTGTCAATACAGGTAGCTCTTTAATGACACGTTAAGACTGAGAGCAGATTTAAAATGAAGATGTAGTTTTGTGACTTTAGTGATAGTTGCAATATACATCTAAAGTGGGGACAAATCTCTCAGTGGGAAGGAAGCCACTTTCTGACTGTCTCACATTTCTTTTCTTTCTGTAACGTCCTACCGCTGGAAAAGACAGAAATCTTTTCACTTTGCATGCTTTTCTGCTGATGGCTGGTCCTCCAGGTCTGCTCAGCCTGAGGATTCGCCTTCAATAGCTTGTTACTTCTAGTTCAAAGCCAGGATCCTGAAGAGAAGGACTTGGGGTGCCAGTGGATGAGGAGACCAACATGAGTTGGCAAAGTGCTCTCGCAGCCCAGAAAGCCAACTGTGTCCTGGTCTGAATCCAAAGCAGGGCCAGGAATGGGATTCTGCCTCTCTGCTCTGTTCTGGTGAGATGCCACTTGGAGCCCTGCCTTCAGTTCTGGAGCCCTCAGCACAGGAAGGACATGGAGCTGTTGGAGCAACCCTGGAGGAGGCCACAGAGATGATCCAAGGGCTGGAGCACCTGCCAGCTGAGAACAGGCTGGGAGAGTTAGGCTTGATCAACCAGGAGAAGGCTTCAGGGAAACCTCAGGACAACCTCCTAGTACTGAAAGGGGCTCCAGGAAAGCTCGGGAGGAGCTCTTGATCAAGGAGTACAGTGATAGGAAAATGGGAGATTGGGCTGAGATGTAAAGAGGAAATGTTTTACTGTGAGGATGGGGAGGCCCTGGCCCAGGTTGCCCAGAGAAGCGGTGCCTGCCTCACCCCTGGAGGGGTTCAAGGCCAGGTTGGATGGGGCTTGGAGCCCCTGATCCAGAGGGAGGTGTCCCTGCCCATGGCAGGGGTTGGAACTAGATGGGCTTTGAGGTCCCTTCCAACTCAAACCGTTCTATGATTCTATGATCCTCAATAAGACAAACATTTCTAGTGAAGCTCATTGCACTATCACAGGCCAGCAAGTGTGATTTTGACTGGGGGGTGGAAGAGCAAGTGCAGGAGAACATTAAAAGACAAAAGACTTTGCTCCCATGCATATGTAACGTGGGACAGCAAATGGAAAATGGCACAGCGAAATCTAGGTCAGTGAAAAACTTACTGGTACGAAGAGACAATAAGCAGAATTGTCTCTAAATATAACAAATACTTACTCAGGTTTTTACCCAAAGCATTGATTGTCCTTTAGACGTTATTGCTGGGGTGTGATTTGTAAGTCTGCTTGCCCAGCTATCACAGTCCAAAATGAAGTCAAGACTCAAAAATGAAACCATACATGGAATGCTTGTCAGGGAATGTACATGAATATACACTGCGATTGCCATTCATCCACGCTCAAGTCAGCTATGACTGCAGACCTGCACAAAGGGCATCAAATCAGGCTTTGGGGATGAAGTGTGGAACTGAGACCCATCCCTGGGCTTAACTCAGAAGGGCTACGGGCAGTTTGCACCAATACTGCTGAGAGCTGGCATTTCTGTCTGAGTAAGTGAGGTTTTTAAGGTTTACATTGCATTTGTGTGCAGTGTTTCAAGTGCAGGAAAATTCAAAGCAAAGATGGCTCTGGAGAAGAAAGGAACCTGCAGGGCACTTCAAAATAAGACTGTCATTGCAGAGCTGCCCGGGCCTGGGGCTCCCCAGCTCCAAGCTCTGCATCTGGGTGTGACAGCAAGCTCTGAACTATGGATGCCTGGCCTGGGGCCTAACCCCAGGCTGATGGGCACTGTCACATCATCACACAGCTTGGGCTGAGATATGCTGCAGTTCAGTGCCATGACCCCATAGACCTGTGAGCCCTGGTAGGCAAGGAAGGTCGAGACTGGAGCTTTGAGCAGGTTGAACATGTTCTCCCAGCAGTAACTGCTACCAGGAAGAGAAAGAAGGAAAAAGAAATGAAAAAGCCTAGACCGATAATTTCTTCCCAGTTCCTCTGCCCATGGCAGACGGTTGGAACTGGATGGGCCTTAAGGTCCCTTTCAACACAATCCATTCTATGATTCTGTGACTTGTGCCCCTTCTGTGCATAAAAGGAGGTCAGGGGGCCACCCTGACTGACCCTGCGTTGCGGGGGAGGATCTGGTGACAATCTGTAAGGTCCTCTGGCCACGCTTTCCCCCAGAGGAGGGGATAGTAGCAGATTTTATACAAAATCAAGCGAGAGCAAAGCCTGCTGTTTAATGAACTTCCTTGATGTGAAGCTCTACAAATTCTTTCCATGGTGTTCGTACAGCACCTTATGTTCAGGATGGAAGGGGAAGCTATTGAGTGTTGAATTACAGAGGGGAAAAACATCTCAAATTCCTTTCTATTTATACTCACAACTTTTCCAAATCATTATACACAAATCCCCTCGCCTCAGCTGAACTGCATGGCTACAGGATCGAGAGAGAGGTGGAGCCATCAAAACTTGCGCTAATCTTTTCAGAAACTTGGAGAAAGTTCCCAAAAAATGAAAGCAATGAACATTACCATGCCAGGCAGAGCAGATTTAGCCTCTATTGCGCCCCACAAGCACAGAGTTAATATACAAGACAGTAGGAGGTAGCTTTCATAACAGGCTGCTTATTTGTGAGAAGTTTTCTGGGACTCCCTTCATTGTTAAGCTGAGGCTGACACTGGGTACAGAGAGATCGGAATTTGACAAAAGCATTGAGGGTTTGGGGGTATTTGAGAAAAAAATCTATTCTTGTAGTCCAGACACTAGGCTGGGACTTGTTAAGTTGTGAACTTGTTAGATTCCTACTCCACCAACGGCTTCCTGCATGACAAGAAAATAAAGCCTATTTCTGCTGGTACAAATTCTCCTTGGCTTGAAGAGACATAGCGGCCTTCATGTTTCAACTCCTCACCCATAAAATGTCTCAATGACTGCTTCCCTTCCTGTCAGGCTGAACAAATCCAACTCCCTCAGCCTGTCCTCAAAAGGGAGGTGCTCCAGCCCTCAGATCACCTCCATGGCCTCCTCAGGACTTGCTCCAACATCTCCATGTCCTTCCTGTGCTGGGGACTCCAGAACTGAACACTGGGCTCCAGGTGGGGTCTCACCAGCGTGGAGCAGAGGGGCAGAATCCCCTCGCTGGCCCTACTGGTCCCTCTGCTTTGGATGCTGCCCAGGACACGATTTGGCTTTCTGAGCTGCAAGTGTGCTTTGCCAACTCATATTGATATTCTCATCCCCAAGCGCCTCAAGACTTTCTCCTCAGGGCTGCTCCAAATCCATTCTCCACCCTCCCCTGTAATTGTGCTTGGGATTGCCTCAACCCAGGTGCAGGACCTTACACTTGGCTTTTTTGAATTTTATGAGGTTAGCATAGGACACCTTGCCCGTCTGTCCAGGTCCCTCTAGACAGATATAAGCCTGCATTTGGGATGGTCTAAAACTTTAGATAGCTAATTTTTAAAAATTCCTTTTGCTTATGTTACAACCAGCAAGGTGGATGGTTTCCAGAGCTTAGTTTCCTTGCCATTATTTATGGAGTTCCTTTGTTTTGCCTATTTTTATTGATGTTTTTAACCAAAACAGTGGATTAAATGAAGAACACCTGGTTTTACTTCAGTTTCTGGTCCATTTTCACTTCATGGCTTAGAAGTTTTAGCAAAGCACACTTATTTTTGGATTTCCAACACTTGAACAGGGTAATGCAGACATTAAAGTATGAAATATGCTAATTGGACTTTATAATAAATGTAAAAGTTATGAGAACTCTCTAACCACATGAGATTCTGAGGCTCCCATCTCTACTCTAATTAAAAGTCTCAGTCCTGTATGATTTAGCACAAGGCTCACCAATGCAGCTCACAAGAACAACGTGCAAGAACAAAGCACTCCATGGACTCCTCTGGAGAGACTCCTGACACCTTAATTGATCAAATTTAAGTTCATAAATCACAACCATATATCATAATTTTATAAGGAGGAGCCAGGAAACACCACCAGTAGAAACAGGGATTTGGACTCCAGGGATGTGGACTCCAGGACAGTACTTGGGCTCCAAGGAGGACTCAGGAGAGGCTCAAGTGGAGTGAATGGAAACACCCATGACGTGAACCAGAAGGGTAGTTTCTGTTCTCATATGTTTTGGGAGAATTGCAGGAAGGTGATGCATATGTTCTACAGCCCAAACTCTTCCCAATGCCCCAAAAAGTCTGCAGTCAAGGGAAACATTGATGGCAAGGGAGCTGGCTGCTCTTCCACCTCCTCAAAGATGGAGGGATGGATCAAGGCTCACAGCTTCACTGATGTGCACAATTCACTGACGGAGATGTGCAGTCACTGTACTCTGTTACATCTACCCACAGGCGAGTCATTTGTAAAGCTGGACTGTTGAGTCAACCAAAAAGCACTTTTAGCCAATACACTCTCAGATTTCCAGCCAATAGCCTTTGAAAACAGAATGGTGGCTGGTTTCCCCAAGTTAAGCAAGTAAATATAACATTGATAGAGGTCTGGAGCCTTTCGTGATGAGCTTCGACATGCAGCAGTATTTCCCTGCTAGAGAAAAGCAGGCTGGAGTTGGTGACGTAACACCAAATATACAGATGGGACCATACTATAATTAGCAAGGGAATGACATTCCTGCCATCTTTGCTTCATTTGTAACTGTGCCTGTAAGCTCTGGGGAATGGTGTGCATTTCACACAGTCTGCACAAGAACGAGGATTGCCAACTGTCCCAGTTCTGGTGGGATACCCTTGGTCCCCTGCCCTGAGGCTTGTGGAGATAGCTGGACTCTGTGGGAGAGCAATGCCCCTTGCCATGCCACCCCCAGGACGCCTCATGCTGGGGCAGTGGGGAGGAATTTCTCTGCACCGCAGCAACAACTCAGCTCCCTCTCAAACACCATGCGCTCCCAGCCAGAGAGGTATTCCCCATTGCTTCTTGACAGGCTCATTCACACATACTCAAACCCATCCTTTTGCCCACAATGAAGCCAAACACCCACCCTGGACCAATAGCTCTGTTCCTCTCCATGGTAAGTTCACTGTCCAGAGGGAGAAGATGGATACAGCACAGAGATGGGGATTAGAAATTAGGAAGAATTTATTCACAATGGGAGTGGGGAGGCTCTGGCACAGGTTGCATGGAAGAATGGTCGCTGTCCCATCCCTGGAGGTGTTCAGGGACAGGTTGGATGGGGCTTGGGCAGCCTGATCTAGTCAGGATGTCCCTGCCCATGGCAGGGAGTTAGAACTAAATGGTCCCTTCCAGCCTAAACCATTCTACAATTGTCACTGGAACCACGCTTTTCAGCATGTAATCACTATTTTTAAATCTCTCTATTGGTCCCAGTAAAACACCAAATCAATGTTTAAGGTTTTAATGCTTACTTTAAACATGCTGAATAATATAAGTCCAGTTGTTTTTTCAACACTCTGTCATCCTCTGCAGGCACTTAGATGAAAACCTCGCTGTCAGCTCTGCACTGTCTGTGGAGTCAAGTGGCTTTGTTCCATTTTTCACCAGACTACACGAAGTGGTGAAACCAGCCCAGGGAATGAACCAACCCAGAATGTAATGAGTTCCTTGTCTTACACACAAAGTTCAGATCAGCTTCCTTGAAGAGGCTAATTCATCCTATCGAGTCCAAAGGGACCTTGCCTGAAGACCTCAAAGCACATTAGGAACATTGAATTGCACAGATTTTTAACCCTGGAGATTTTAAACAGAACAAACCCCTCTGATCATCTCATCAGTTCCTCCTTCATGACAAATAAATCATTTCACTGTGCATTTCCTGCACAAACCTTAACTTTTGAGGGAAAGTAGAGCATATTTTCCTGATAAGTACTTCAGCTTTCATAAAAAAACCTAAGAAAACGGCAAACGCACCACATCCCTAGAAAAGAATCCCCAATTGTTCATTCTCTTTGTTGTAAAATAATCCATTTCCTCAATTCTACAAGAAATCTGGGGAGGGGCTCTTGATCAAGGAGTGAAGGGATAGGATGAAAGGGAACACTTTTTAGCTAAAGGAGGGAAGATTGAGATGAGATTTTAGGAAGAAATGTTTCCCTGTGAGAGTGGGGAGGCCCTGGCCCAGGTTTTTCAGAGAAGTGGTGGCTGTGCCCCTTCCAAACCAAACCATTCCATGATTCTATGATTCTATGCAGTGTTGTCATAGGGGTAAACTGAGGTCTGGAGGAGTCTGGACTTCCCTAATGTCATACAGTGACTAAGTGCATTTTCCCACTTGTATTTTCAGCACATTTAAGCTCAGGCTGCTGCTGAAGGGCTCTTCTGCTGTGCCTGTCCCTGCCAGCACCTTCCCACCGCTCCCAGTCTGTGTCCCTGCTCCTGTCCTGCGCACGCAGGCAGAGCCCCACACCAGGGCAGGCATCTACATGACTCCTAGCACCCACCTGCACCCACAGCAGCCAAAAGCATCCACGAAGCTGCTCACCATGGCACCAGCAAGCTCAGAATCCCTGCATCCTTGCCGGGTGTAGTGGAAGAACAAGGAGCTCCTGCTGCGAGCTAAAGTCCACATCCAGGAGTCTGGAGACCTGGGCTCTGCTCACAGCTGCGCCACGGAATTTTTGCACATCTGTAGGGAAATTACTTATTTCCCCAGGATTTCCACAGAAATTTGACAGAGTGCCTAGAGAGTCCCCAAGGAAAGGCACTGCTCAAGTACAAAGCTTAATTATGATTGTTATAATATAGTTATGTCACTAATTCCCACTAAGAACTGCAAATCGTTCCCATTCTACTCTTCCATCCCCTGTGCTCGTCAATGCTGGTGGACAGTTAATTCTCCAAAAAGAATGTATTAAACACATGTGAAATCTTTTCTATGAGCAGATTGCAGTTCCCCTCCAATGTATTTGCGATTTGAATGCACGAAGTGATACATTGCCATGTATTTTTTTAACAGCTTGGCCAGACTTATTCAAAATTCCAGTTGTGAATGGCCAAATAGAACTTGCAACACCCTTCCTATGCCTGGTATCAACCCAATTCTCTTATCATGTACAAATTTAAAGTTCATTTTCTATAAAATCTGCATAGTTGTCTTTAGGAATCACACTGAATGAGCTGGGCTTTTATCCCCAGTTAAATTTAGACATTTTGAAATCCACAGGAAGCACTTTCAGGAGGAGGGGAGAAGGCTGAGGTGAGTTCATTGAAAACCTCAAATGAATTAAAAGCCATTGAAAATACCTTGCACTTTTTGCCCTGCAATAAGACCAGGGCAGCCCCAAAGGAACAGATCAGCCTCTGCCATCCAAGCTGAGCAGTAACAACCGCAGTGTTCTATAAGCCTAGGGGTCAATGAAAGCCATAAAGGCTACAGGAGAAATTCAGCTTTGTGGAACATCTGAAGGGCAATTCAATATCCCACCCACAAAACTCATCCTCTCTGCCACCAGAACAAGGAGTTCTGAGATCTCTTAGGGTAATGTTAGGCCTGAAAAAAAACACACGGGTTGTGATGAAATTAAAGACAACCAAATTTTTTAGCCACTCTTTGCTGATAAAGGCTTTATTACCATTTTCAAAGGGGAAACACAGCCAATTATAAGCTACTTCTGGCACATGCCAGGCCTCCAGTAGAAGATAAGCCAACACAGCAGAGCTTGCAGCTGGGAGCCTAGAAACCTGAAAATGAGCTGACTCATGGAAACATGCTCATATAAAATATTGGATGGTTATTTTTCTCTACCTCCTTTCTCTGCATCTTAGGAATGATATATGAATCACCTTATTTACTTTGTCCTATAAAACTTAACACTTTTTTATTAATGCGCTGCCAGTTCCGAGAGCAGGAGGTGTGGGAGCAGAGGGCAGCAGGGAGGAGAGCGGCTCTTCTGGGGGCACAGCAGGGGAAAGGGCCCCTGGAACACAGCAGCACTGAAAGCACAGCAGCAAACTTTCAGCTGAGATTTGTCCTGCTCCCAGAAAGCAATCCAGCTTCTCTTTCTACCCTGATTTCAACAAAACTAGGCACTGCCATTACACTGGGGAGAATCAGCACAAAATGAGGTTCACAGAATTTATGCTCCTATCTGTGAGCAGCAGAACCAATTTCTCCTGATTGTGCCCTGTGCTGCCAAGCCCAAAGCCCAGCTCCAGGAACAAAGCTGATGCCTCTGATCTCGCTTTTCCTCCATGGGTAGGGGGATGCCACTGGTCATGGGGCTGCCAGCAGCATGGATGGAGGCTAAACATACCTGCTCCCTGGCACAGACACCAAGGTGGAGCTTCTCCTTGCACACTGATTGTCACAAGGACTTCATACTGGTTGAGATGGCCCTTTCAGCCCCCATGCGAAGGAGCACCCATGTTGTTAGGAGAGGCCACGGTGCAGGTGGGTGGGTGGGAGATGCTCTATGCCTCATTTCCTGAGGAAACGAGGTTAAAAAAGCCCACCCTCCCCCCACACCGTACAACACTATTGAATATAAGGATGGCAAACGCTCATTATGAATATAATTAAAAGCAACAGCCTCATCTAACAATTTTTAATCTGCTCCTCACCTAGACAAGCAGCGGAAGGGATTACAATCCAGAGGGAAGAGGTTGGGGTAAGTAGGTGGAGCTTTGCTGTCCCCTGGCTTGAGAAAGATTTCAGTAAAACAATGTTCCTTAGAAATTGCTTTCCAGAAAATCCAGGCTTTGGGTGTTTTTTTGCTGGGAAGCCTGTGGCTTATGGCCACAAGGGCACAGACTAGGAGTGATTCCATGTCATAAGAGATGAAGGCAGGAGCTTTGCAGCATTTCTTGCCCCAGCTGTCAGCTTCCACAGCAGCAGGGGAGGCAATTAAAAAGGACATCGTGTTGCAGATAAACACACGATAGTAAGTAGTCATTACTTGATCTATTGTATCATCTATTATTAGAGGCTAATAACTCTCTAACCCATTCCTGTTAGGCTCTTGTCAGGGTAGCCAGCCGTTTGGCACACTCTAAATTTCTCAACATAAAATTTACTCTCTGTTACAACTCATCTCAAATCCTGAATTTTGGTGCATTTCCCTGCAGTAGATCATGTAGCTTGGTAAAAGCACAACACTAAATCCTTTGCAAAAGGAAGAATGAGCCAAGAAAACTCCATGTGTTCACTTTCCTGCCAGAAAAAAAAAATGGTATATTGCATATTTTTCTCAGCTGTAATTTTAACATTTATTTCCAGCTATAGAATGCTGCAATTGTAAAGATGTTGAACTGTGCTTTACACAGCACTCCACAGGACACTTTTGGCCTGATATTTTTACTCTTATTGAAAGTACCTGTATTTTAAATACATTTATATATGCAATTTGACACTGTTAAAAAATATACTTTAAGGAGAACCAAAGGAGGCGTTGTTGTGTTTAATCACAAGGAGTAAAATCCTCAAGACATGTAAACCATGGGTTTGCAATCTGCTCTGCAGTATCCTGATTTGGAAAGTGTATCATAGTAAACAGAGCTGGATCATAAAGCAGTCTTTAAACGTTTAAAACATTCGTGTAACTTAGAGGTCAGCCCTCTCTGTCCTAGATCACTCTAAGGAATAAAGGTAGAATTTATTTGTTAGGAACTTTAGTTCTCTTCTTCTAACTACTAATACTTTTTTTTTTTAACTTTCGTTTCTTTTCTTTTACATTACTTTATTTTACATTGCTTTCTTTTATTTTGCTTTCTTTTGATTTACTTTATTTTGCTTTCTTTTACTTTATTTTTATCCAAAGCCCAGTCTAAAAACTTAACTCATGCTACAAAAGAAGCCAAACCATTCCAAGTACTCAGTTACAGCATTTCCAGGCAGTTTAGGAGTCAGAACAGTGCTGATAAAAAAAACCACCCATGGGATGAAGCAATAATAGCATGTTCACCCCCAGGATCTCTGCTGATGAGCAATGACATGCAGGCTCCACTGGTGAGGGTTTACAGCCTGGAAATGGAGTAGCTGCACCAAAAATGAGACCAGAGCTCTGCTTCTGTCTTTTGCAAATTGCTTCCCACTCTTCTGGGAGACAGAAAACATTTGCTGTGGGTTATCAAAAACTCCCACTTTCTGTTAACCTGGCCATGCTGTCAGCCTGGGAGTCACTCCGAAGGGAGGGAGGAAGGACAAAATCTGCAAGCTGCCAAGAAAGGCTGGAGCAGTGGCTGGGAGAGGAGCAAAGGGACCCTTCCAGCAGCTTCACACACAAACTGCTCCAAATAGCAGCACATTATGGCAGGATCCAAATCCAGACTAAAAGGAGAGTTGAGTAGTGGAGTTAGGAACTGAAACAGCCAGGGAAAAAACCTCCTAGGGATTATGAAGCATTCGAGATTCAACCCGTGTGATATATTTTTGATGTTGTTTGTCCTGTTTACATATCCTTCATATAAAAGCAGGATTTTGTCCACCAAAGGCTACTAAAACCTACGTGCGTTTTTGCAGCACTGTGCTGTTCATTTTCACCCGTCAGCAACATTGCCTGTGTGCTCATTTGAATCCCATTCCCTACAGTTTCGCCCCGAATTGGCACTTGTCACCCTCTCCTATGTACGGATTCTGCACGCTGTGCTGGAGCTGTTATACTACACCCCAGAGACTGCTGCTGCTCGGCACTGCAAGGTTTGCTCTCAGGCACCCTGCAAGAGTATAAGCATTTGGGGTCCTTTCATTGTTTGAGAGAGGGAATGAACACCATTTGTTAGGACTTGGAGCAGAAATAAGATTCCTATAATGAAAGGCTTTGCTGCAGGGAAGGCTGAGCCCATGTGAGTGGAGCAGCTCGTCCAGAGCACGTTGTGCTAATGTGGTTACAAAAAGTTGGTATCTAAAAAGAAAAAGTTTCTGCTGATATTGCAGTGATACCAAAAGAGGAAAAAGCCCAGCCAAGTTCCTCAAAAACATTTGACCCACTTCTGTGTAAACCTCCAACTCCTCACTTTTCCCCTGAGCCTAGAAGCCACAACTCCACGTCATTCTCAGTGTCTGAAGACCTTGGGTAACTTTCTCCCTGTTGTATTTAGGAGATGGGACATGTTTTCCTACAGCTCAAATATCTCTTAAACCAACTGCATTAAAAAAAAGAAAGATAAAAAACCACCCCCAAACATTAAAAATGACTTCACTTTCTAACAGATGCCCAAGTGCACCTTGGGATGAATGCGACACGGAGTCCAAGCTCCCACCACCTGCCTACCAATTCCATTTGTTGTGCAGTCCCTGGTGGGCTGCACCTGTGACATATTGGCACGGAGTGGGGATGGCTGGAGTGGGCAGGCAGGGACTGAGCTGCACAGCATTCTGCTTTGCAAAAGTCTCCCAGTGATTATTGCTGGGCTTTCTTAAAGCATTAGGGACGTCCTGCAGCAGCTGATTTAATTCCTCCTTTTGATATGATGAATTAGCACAGGGAACTGGTGGCCCTGGAAAGCAGCAAAGCCAGGAAACTATAATTTCAGACACTTCACCTCAGGATGCTGAATGCCCAGCTGGCCAGGGACCGACTGAGCAAGGGAAAGGGCCATTTGTGGACTCCCTGCTACCTCCACTCACAGATGCACCCACCCAGCCAATTAACCAGCTCCAGCAATAATCCTCATCCAATTTCAGTTGGATTTTTACACCTGAAATAATAGAGGACTCCACAAGGCTGTGACGGTTTGCAACAAGACTGACGTACAAGGAAGGCTTCCAAGGTTCTACGCTCATTATACTTGTTCCAGTATATCATCCCATTATTTTCTCCCTCCTTCCCTCTGGTAGCGTTACAGCTCTTTAAGTGGCCGAGCAGCGTCTACACTGAAAGGACTACATGGTGGGAAGCAGAAGCAAGGAGATGTAATGTTGTGCATATTGTAAGGCACACTGAGCAATGCACTCATAGTGACGCGTGTACTGACAGGATTAATTTTACATCGGCAAGTGAAAACTTATTTTGTCATCAAGCTCTCTTAATTGTACCATATCCAGAGACAGCGGATGCCCAAGCTGAGATCCCTGCAGATGCTGTCTCTGCAGCAAGAGGCTGGTACAGAATTCTAACATCAATCTTTTTGGGGTAGGATTGATACAGGAGCACAGATGAGGACACTGCTGTTTCCTAAGTGTCCCGCAACGACCTACAGAGAGTCAAGGAGACTACAGTGCTGCTAACCAGCCAGGGGGAACTTGCAGCCTGCTAACAGAGGTCCTTTGACTTTACTGGTCTCTAAATCCTTTCATCATGTAACCAGTCTAAGCATGGCTCCTGACAATATATTTTCAGCAAAGAGGATATTTCCTCTTAAAAGAAAGACAGAAGCTATGCACAAGAAAAACACTCTCTAGAATCACAGAATCGTGGTATGGTTACAGTAGGAGGGGACCTCAAAGCCCATCCAGTTCCAACCCCTGCCTTGGGCAGGGACACCTCCTACTGGATCAGGGGCTCCAAGCCCCATTCAGCCTGGCCTTGAACCCCTCCAGGGATGGAGCAGCCACCACTGCTCTGGGAAGCCTGGGCCAGGGCCTCCCCATCCTCACAGGAAAATATTTCTCCCTCAGATCTCATCTCAATCTCCCCCATATCAGCTTTAAACCATTCCTGCTCATCCTATCCCTGCATTCCCTGATCAAGAGCCCCTCCCCAGCTTTTCTGGAACCCCTTTCAGTACTGGAAGCTGCCCTAAGTTCTCCCCAGTGACTTCTCTTCAGGCTGATCACCCCGACTCTCTCAGCCTGTCCTCAGACAGGAGGTGCTCCAGCTCTCATATCATCTTCATGGCCTCCTCTGGACCTGCACCAACAGGTCCATGTCTTTCCTGTGCT
>WAAB01013679.1:16232-54440 GCA_013389865.1 Piaya cayana | reverse complement strand
AGAGGGAATGGCCTCAAGCTCCACCAGGGGAGGGTCATGCTGGACATTAGGAAAAAAAATTTTCCCAGAAAGGGTCATTGGGCATTGGAACAGGCTGCCCAGGAAGAGGATTGATTCACCTTCCCTGGAGGTGTTTAGGGCACGGGTGGACGAGGTCCTGAGGGACATGGTTTAGTGTTTGATAGGAATGATTGGACTCTATGATACAGTGGGTCTCTTCCAACCTGGTTTTTCTATGATTCTATGACTCCAGAACTCAGCATAGGGCTCCAAGTGAGGTCTCACCAGAGTGGAGCCGAGGAGCAGAATCACCTCCTATGCTCTGCTGGTCCTACTGCTTTATATTCAGACCAGGACATGGCTAGCTTTCTGAGCTGTGAGCACACTTTGCTGGCTCATGTTGAGCTTCTCATCCTCCAACATGTCAAGCCCTTCTCTTCTGGGCTGCTGGAAACCTTGAACATCCTTTGCGCATGAGAGATATTCAGAAAAATCAGCCTTGCTCCCCTGCCCCCATCTATTTTAATGATTAGATATGTTTAAGAATGGAAAAGTCAGAAAGATACCAGGACAAAAGAGCTGCAGCATTGTTAAGGATGTGGCATTGCAATATTTACCGCTGCTGAGATAGAAAAAAAAAAATGGAGTATGCCAAAAAAACCTCTTAAAGATTGCAGGCTTTAAGTTCAGCAACCCTAGGGTACATTACAGTGACAATTTATAAACAGAATCAAAATCATGTAAAAATTAAGCAAAAAAAAAAAGCTTTCTAACTTAACTCGAAAAGTCTCCAGCCAGTGGCAAAATACGCCACTAGTGGCCTTGGGACAGTGGTGAAAATATCCCCTCCTTACAACTGAACATGCTGGGTGTTGTGGGTTTTTTTTCCATTGTTGTGTGTTGTTGAGCTAAAAATGACAAAGCCCTGGATTTGGTCGTTCTTGCAATCTATTCTTTTCCCATGACTTCCTGTTTTCATGAAATTTTAATCAGGCATTTAAAATAAATAGCTATGCTGAGTCTCTCTGCCTCTCTGAATGCTTGGGATGGATGTTTTGGGTAAAGTGATAGTCCAGAGACCTTGAGAGCATTTAATCCCATTCTAACTTGGCAAGACCAAGTTAGACCAGCATTCTTTCCAATTCTAGCAACTCTGGAGAGATTTTAGGGGGCAGATGTGGAGGTAAGGCCAGTGTGTGGGACAGTACAGTGCAATCATGATTCTGTCTCTGTTCCCTCTTCCATAAATACTGACAGCAACTGGGCCAGCTGAGAAAGGTCCGCATCCCTCGTCTTCACTGCCCTACACCACCTGCACAACATCCCTCATCCTCACTGCCCCACACCACCCATACAGCATCCCTCAGCCTCACATGATGTAAGCTGTATGGCACTGACTACACAATAAAATTTGGAGTAGAATATGCTGCAGTGGAAAAAAGCAAAAAGTAGCTTAGAGTGGAAAAGCCGAGAAGCAGGGAGGAGGTCAGGTTCAAATCCTCAGGCAGTGGGAATCATGCTGCCCCTTAAGAGTTTGTAGCTGACAGAACAACTCCAAACTTTAGGAAAGTTGAGGAAAGCCGCTTGAGTTTCAGGGTCAATGGTTCAGTTATTAATGAAGGTGACATGATTTGATATGAGAGTCAATGACCCCAGATCACAGCCCAGCCTGATCCCTGAGCCTTACACTAATTTAAACTTCTGTGGGATTTTTATTATCATGCATATTAAGAGATAAGTGCTCCATAGTACAGACAATAAAACAATAACTCACAAGTCAGTCAACAAAGGGCTAGTGAGTTAAACCTCCCATCGAGGACTAGTCATCTTCTGGTCATGGTTTCCTGGATAACTGTTTGAATTGGAGGAGTTTAAACACACATGCATCTCCAGTCACCTGTGTGTTTTGGAAACATTTCACTTCCACTGGCATGGGGGTCAAGGTTTTTTGCCCGAACCAGGAGGAAGATAGAAATGTTTACTCTGTAGTTGTGTACACTGCTCATTTTTAACCAGGAAGAAGGAGCTTGCAATCAGCTGCTACCTCCCAAAGAGGTGCGAGCAGCTGAATCACAAAGCCAACTTACAACAGCAGCTTATAAAAATGAGGGAGATGGAGCTGCTTTAGAGATGTGAATGAAAGTAAGACGATTACAGAGTCCTCTTGTGAGGAGACACACTTGGCAGGGCTCATGAGATGGCACAAATAACATCTGTTGAGAGCTATATGAAAGAACAATGATGAAAACTTCCAGGAGACTGTGCTTACAGACCCCAGATTTGGGGGTCCCTTTTCCTTCAGGTCTGCTTGACCCTTGTTTCATCCCAGCTGCTCCATTCAGAGCCCCAGCAGCAGTTTTTTTCTCCTCTTGCCATGCAAACCTTTTGAACTCTCCTTGTAGATGTGGGAAGCCTCGTTTACACAGTGGGACACATATTACTTCTACGCACCCCTGCGAGCCATCCGCAGCAACCTCCACAACGGCCAGCTCACCAGCCTCGCCTTGGCATCTCCCCTGCCTTTCAGAGAGCAAACGAGCAAAAATATTCCAAGCAAAGCAAAACAAAGCAAAGCTTGGCTTCTTGTCCTTTAACATACATATTCAATGTGCAGGAAGCTGGGAAGAGCTATTCACGGGGTTGGCTTGTTTTTGTTGGTTTAGGTTTGGGGGGAGGGGGAGCATTTTCAATGTGCACTGCATCCTCCACATATTTGAATAAGTGCTTCAAGTCACAGTGATCCCTCTCCCTGTCCCTTTCCTTACTTTTTTTTTCTTTCTTGTTTTTTTTTTCTTTTATAGTGTTTAATTTCTGCAAGGACTTTTCACTCTAAAAGGAAGAAAGGGCTGCACCATACAGGCTGTGCAGTGCAAAGCTTTTTCTAGACATTTCCAACAATATATTTTGGAACTGTTCCCAGTAAACAGGCCAGATTAGCTGCCTTTGGTTCACATTTTACATTGTTCCCCAGATAGGGAAGCTCTGAAAAGCAGACTCTGTCCATACTGTTGGGTTGCAATAAAGCTAATTCTATTCATTCCTATAGCGGTATGATAGCACTTGTGTAGGATTTCCCTTCGCTTGCATATTTATAGGGTCTTGTAGAGCTCCACTGTAGCTCAGTGCCAGCATGAAGAAATCAAGCTGTCAGTAGTTTCTATTTTTGTCCCTACCTATAGTTTCAGTAATGACAAGTGAGTGAGGCAACATATGCATTTCCCATCTACAGGAAATATTACTGTCTCCCTTCAGTGTCTTACATCTGTGCTACAACCCATTTTCCTAGGGCTGCAGATTATGTGAGCTGATGGTTAACATGGATAAGTGCTGGTCAGGTGCAGTCGACTCCAGACACCACATTAGTTGAACCACAAGAGGAAAAGTTCTAACAATTCAAAATTCCTGGTACTTTTCCTTTCTGCCCTAAGAAAGAAGGGTGAAAAATCTCTTCCTGGGAAACAGCAGCTACTATACAGCTTCCCAGCTCCTATCATGCTTTGATCAGCACACACATTCAAGCAGATGAGGATTCTTCTCCTAAGATTAAGCAAGCTACTGATTATGTTTAATGTCCTCTTCTTGACCCCAGACAGTTAACTCGATGCTGAAGCTTCTAGGGGAGCTGGTTTGGTGGGAACAAATGACATGAGAGCTGAGCCACAGTCAGCGATGCGATGCCAAACCATTTGATCAGTGCAAAGGGAAGGGATCTGGGGAGCAGGCTCCAATGCTAACACAGAGACAAGGTCCCCCAAAAGCTGCTTATTAAGATGATGCCTGCACCATTAGCAATCCTCCCTCTCCATCTGGTAAAGACGAGTTACGGTCCTCATGCTTCAGTGAAACCAGGGCATGGTCACCCTACAAACGCCATGGAATCTGGGCCAAAATTTGGGAAGCACTGCTCATAAGCCCCAGCATCTGGAAGACTCTGACTCTGAAGGTGGTGCCAGGGATGACAGGCACCCACCCTCACTCACAACTGCTTTGGCTTGACAGCATCGAGGCATTTACAGCCTCTGACATGACGGCATCAGATCTCCAATGACAGTTAATAGAAATGGAACTACACCCCACTGCTTTGTAAAGCTGCAGCTCCAAACTCCTTCAGAGATTATACTTATTTAAATAAGGGAAAGACACTGGCTTTTAACAAAATCTCATAAGGAGAATAGCTTGACAAGTTTGATAACAAGGAACATGCTCTTCTTCATATTCTTTCCATCCTTCCCAGCTCGATCCTCTCCTTTCCTTCCTCACCATCTAGAAAAGCAGATATTTATCACTCACTTGCTTCTACTTAGGCAAGACATAGTGCTTGGAGGGGGATGTGTACACCTCAAAGTTCAGTCTTTATCTGTGCTGCTCCTCCACTTAACCTGAAAGTTTTTTGGACCCTGCTAGGGCTTCAACAGACAGAAAGGAACAGGCAGAGTTAAGATAGGAGAGGAGGGAGGCAGGGGACAAAGCAAGAACTGTTGGGCTAGGCTGTAAATAAAAAGCAGAAAAAATATGTTAAAAAATACAAGGCAATGCTATAAATCCCCCTCTCCTGTGTGAGCGAGGCTCTGTGTTACAGAGCTGGAGGGGCTGTGAGACTTCCCGTTATTTTATAGTCCATGACGATCACCCTCTTACAGAGCCACAGTCGAACAAGCAAATGTCCCGACTTCCATGAAGCTGCTCGTAAAAAGATGTGCTGTAGCCCCTTACCGTCCTCAGAATATGATAAGCAAAAAGAAAGGATTTTTTTTCCATAAACTCATTATTTTGCTAATTTTGTTTGAATCATGGGTTGGGGCAGAGGGTGTTTGAAGATGGGGAGAAGGAGAGGGAGAAGGGGAGGAGGAGGAGGAGGAGAAGAAGGAGGAGGAGGGAGCCTGAAGCCAGGGAGATTGCCTGCTTGTTAATACACAGGCAAAATGATATGCACATATACAGCTCCGAAAGCTACCGTGGGGAGGGAAGGAACACAAAGGAGCCATTTATTGCCTGAAAACTGTCTCTGAACAAACCCATTGTGTTAAAGTAATACAAATTCACAACACCTTCCTGCCTCTTTTTCCATCTGTATCTGGGCTAGTTTGGGTTAAGGACCCAGGCACCCAGCACAAGCCCTGCACCCTCACACCCTGGTGTCCCTGTGACTGCTCAGCATCCTTGGAAGGTCCCCTCTTAGGGTCAAATGCCATGCTGATAACTCAGAGGTGAGGGATAGGGAGGAAGAGAGGGAGAGAGAAAATAATTTTGGCAGAGAGACTCCTAAAAATCCATCAACTCATTGCTGGGCAGGCTGTGGATTTATCTAGAGAGGAAATTTAAATCCAAGAACTAGAAGGAGGTATCTTTTGATGTAACATTTGTTCTTTTCCTGAATACAAAGTTATTCCCAGCAATGCAGTTGGCCTGAAATAGTTATAAGTTACAAAACCAGGACTGTTCCTATCTCCCTTCCTTGTGCAATGCAAAGAAGATCCTCCCGCTGAGCTCCAAAGTAGGGGAAAAGCTATTAATTAAAAATAATTCTCCACATTGAGGCTCGCTGCCTAAAGCTCAGTTAATATTAAGGAAATTCCAGCCGTTCACTCCCTGCTGCTGGGGCCCTTTCTTTCTTGATATTGTTTTGCTAAGCTTTTTGAGAAGAACGGAATATGAATGTTGCCTCAACACCTCCAGCCCCTTCCCTCTACTCCCTGACATTCTCGCTTTCAGGAGCACCCAACCTATAAGACCTGATCTCCCAGAGAGGAGAGCAGGGCTATTGACCTTCCACCTTCTTCTCAAGCTGAAGTGAGGACAAGGGATATCCCCTGATCTTGTGACCAAGTGATTAGCACAAGTCAGAAGTCACAATAGGGCTGTTCCCTGTCCCACCTCCAGCCCCAAGCTCCTGCATTGAATCTCCACTTCTCAAAATACCTGCCCTCAATTTCCAAGACTTTTGTACACACTCCTCAGACAAGTTCAGGCACTGCCTGTTCCCAGAGAACCACTCACATTGTGCAAACTCACATATGCTTCTCTGGCTGATGCTGGAGCCTCCCAGATCCTCTTCCCAAAGTCCTGGAATGCCAGATCTAGATAATAACAGCAAATATAGGAACTGTATCTTTTGGCTTTCCTTATTAATGGCAATGTATTTCATTGTGATGATTTTAAACATCAGGGAAAATCAACCACCACCTTAAAATCCCTTTCACATTTTAGTGGGTATCATCAAAGAATCATAGAATCATGGAATGGTTTGGGTTGGAAAAGACTTTACAGCCCAGGAAGTTCCAACCCCCCTGCCATAGGCAGGGACACCTCCCACTGGATCAGGGGCTCCAAGCCCCATCCAACCTGGCCTTGAACCCCTCCAGGGATGGGGCAACCATCACTGCTCTGGGCAACCTGAGCCAGGGCCTCCCACCCTCACAGCAAAAATATTTCTTTCCAACGTCTCATCTCAGTCCCCACTGTTTCAGCTCAAAACCATTTCCCCCCAACCCATCCCTGCACTCCCTGATTAAGAGATCCCCTCCACCTCTCCTGGAGCCCCTTTCAGTACTGGAGGCTGTTCTAAGGTCTCCCTGGAGTCTTCTCTTCTCCAGGCTGAACAACCCCACCTCTCTCAACCTGTCAACTGATGGGAAGTGCTCCAGCCCTTGGATCATCTTCATCGCCTCCTGTGGACTCACTTCAACAGATCCATGTCCTTCCTGTGTTTGGGAAATGCTGATCGAGTACAAAAATGGAAACCTGAGGAAACCAACAAACTAATCAAACTTCAAAACCCTTCCTTTCTTTACTGGAGAAGGGTTGGAATTACATGTTTGCCTATACCTAAATACTGAGATACTCCAGCAAAGAAGCCGATTTCAACAATGACAATAATACCAGAGTTCTTGCCCTATCTCAGAGCATCTGTAACTGGTACATTTTGCACTCTTATTTTCTTAACAGCTGCATACAGCTGAAAAAAATTCATTTTATTATCATGATTCATGTGTCATGCAGGGTTCTTCCAGTGACCGGGCTCCAAAAGCCTGTTATACTGAATTCTAACTGCTACCATTTCAAACCCCATCACACTGAAAGCTGATATACACATCGTCAGAACAGAAGTCTTGTCTCTTCAGTGTGTGGATTTTAAAGCCATTACCTTCATTTTTCAAACAGAAACAAAAAAGAACTAAAAATACCTTCAGAATTTTTTATGATTCCCAATTTCTTTTTGAAGTCCGCTCAGCCTCAAAAAGTTTCAGTTAAAGCACATCCTGTGTTTTCAGGCAGTAATTTTTGAGCACATATTTTTTAGTGTACTTTTCTAAATGTTCTTCTCTAGAGCCATAAAGGTTAGGAGAGGGCAGTCATAGAGACAGTATGTGATGGGGAAAAGTATTACCTACACCACCGTGAATTTACATATAGCTGTAAAATGTGTTATGCCAAAAAAGGATTCCACTAGGACAGTGGTAATTCACAGGAACAGCCAACTAACCTCTTAACTCTTGACCATTAGCCTTACTAATATGTGAATTTAGATCCTGATTCATTAAGGTGTAAAAGTCCAGATCCGAGTCTCACTGAAATGACATGGGATGGAGATCAATGGAGGTTTTTGTTTACATGGGGATGTTGGTTCACAAAAGCAGCAGAGCCAGCACTGGGAAAAGCGAGTCACCCATTGTAGCCCTGCTACTACAGTGCTAACACATCCAGCAAGCTCAGATGAATGTGTTCCTATAGGAATTTCTGTCAGACTCTGAGTGCTAATTGCCTGGAGCTGACCATGACTCTATTCACTGATGATGCAGGGTTCACCACTGACTATGCATCTCCAAGCTAAGCTAAGAAGGAAAGTGAGGCTTTCAACTACGTAAAGTCAAAACATGGCAACCAATCTCTGCTGATTTTCAGCAGCGAGGATGATGTAGCTCGTGACACTGATTCCTTTTGTTACTGCTGCCACTGCCCCTTTTACAAAGAAAGTGAGGCATTGGCCCAGGTTGCTGAGAGCAGTGGTGGCTGCTCCATCCCTAGAGGGGTTCAAGGCCAGGTTGGATGGGGTTTGGAGCTCGTGATCCAGTGGGAGGTGTCCCTGCCCATGGCAGGGGTGGAACTGGATGAGCTTTGAGATCTCATCAAACCATTCCATGATTCTGTGATAATTACTGCTACATAAATACATTATAAATACTGCTTAGCTTAAAGAGTAGCATTCAAACCTATCTTTCATCCAGCCTTGTGAATTATGCTCTTGATTTTCTAAGTTTTCATCCTTCCCTTCAAACTGACTGTTTACCCAGCCTGCACTCAAACAGATTCACATCGAGTGGCTCAGTGGGTAATCCAGGTTGTTTCGTGGGCCATGTCGAGTCATCAGCAAAACGTGCATGTGAGCTCTTTAGAACCAAAAACCACAGGATGTTTCACTTGAGCTCCAAATCCCAGTTGCAGGATGCGGCGTCCTCTGTGAGCAGAGTCACAGGCAGGCACGCAGCTCCCTCCTCACTTGTCTATCATGGGAAATTCATCCCAAATACCTGCAAGAGGAATTACTGAACACAACACCACTGCCTGTGTTAATTTATTTATATTGCTATAAATACAAATCAAACATCACTTTTGATGTAAAAGCTACCAATTGAGAACTTCACTTCCTTGCGAGGCAGCTTTCTATTTCTACTGTGATATTGACTTCCGATTTTTCCTCCTGTCTCTGCGATTAGTTTTTAAGCTCCTCTATTTCACATCATCAACCTCACTAGTAAGCCTGCAAGTCACTTAGATGCCATCTGTTGAAAAAGTGAGTGATTGAAAGTCTAAATAATCCACTGAGTCAGGGTTATAGTTTCTACATTTTGACATATTCAGAGGCATAAAACTGGGGGAAAGGATTAATAATTACTTTACCTGAAACTAAATCAGTTGGTTTTGATAGGCCTGGTCACACACTGAAGTGAGTTCTATAAATACCTTGGTTTAGTTTGGACTAATTCAAACAAACGGAGTATGCAAATATTCGGCACTCCAACGGCAAGATGCTTTCTCTGATAGCTCTTGCTTTAGTGTGTCAATCTGAAACTCTGATTGCTTTTCTCACACTTCCTTGGATGAAAGGACATAAACAGCTATGAAAACCAGTTCTTTAATATGCTACTCTTCGATTCAATTCAAACATACACTTATTGCAAAAAGAACAACATGAACTGAGAAAAAAAAATAACAACAGAGAGCGCCATAATGTAATAGCAAATGCAAAGCAATTTTCATTCCTGGATCTTGGAGGGTTCAGGTACAGAGCTATTTTTCTACTATACAGCAAAAAAAGAGATGAGGGGGAGGAACACATATTGCTAGGAGAAGTCGGGGAGAGCTTATGAAGAACTAGTTTTCAAATTAAATACAGTATTTTTGCAAGCTTTTTAAACCCACTGCTAATAATTCCTATTTGGTGCAATGGAAAGCCTATCTGTAATATCGCAGAGGACAAAACAAGTCCTAAATATTATTGGCTTGGATTCATTGACCTCAGCAAGTTTAGTCTGAAAACATTTGTTACAGGATGAGAAGCTTTGTGAGAATGCTAATAAAGTTCTTAAAGGGTTAATGATGCCTAACTGATTGGCAGTAAAAACCAGATTTCAATTGGTACAGTGACAGAGGAACTCTGCCACCAAGAGTACACGACCATGCCCACATTATTACAGGACAATTTAGGTCATCTTATTTTAAATTTCATGGCTCTGTAACACAGATGTAAATCAAAGTCAGTGAGGCAAATGATGATTTTTCCATAGTGAGATTTTTATAGTCTTGATCTTGAAAATATGCTTTGGGCTCAAGCTGCCTATCAAACCTCTTGGAATTAGCCAAAGGAGTTAGGGCTGCTGCTAGTGCGCAACTAGAAAATGAAAGAAGAAAGCCTTCAGAACAAGTCATGTCTCATCATTTTAAAAAATTCTGCTATTCTAGTGAGTGCGGTTTTTAAAGGAGTTGGAATCGCGAACTGTTCAGGTCCAGTGCCATGTGAACATTGCAACAGAGAGATCTCAAACTGAAACCCTAGGCACATCATAGACTGAAGTGAATATTGTGTGGGGCTCAGAGCCCTGCGAAGAGACATGTGTGTTTGCTTTGTGTACGCACCCAGAGGCACATGTAGGTACACCTGCACAAATAATTTGTTATTGAAGAAGTTCAAGTATTTAATTGCATGATTGTAGCATGCAGATTCAGTCACAGACAAGAAATTCCTTACTTAAATAAACACTCCATGAATTTGACGCATTGGTTGCTTGTTTTTTCAGACCTGATTTATCCATCAATTCCCTTTCCAGATTTGATTTATTGGCCAACTCCTTTTCAAGATTTGATGTATTGGCTATCTTCTTTTCAAACTTTGATTAAAGCACATTGCATAAGTCCTTTCAGATATGTTTCTAAATATTACATGTACATGTGTATCTAGTATGTGTGTTTAAAATCTAGATTCCTAGACTTTCTCGATTAATAATTCATCTCTTTCTATCCTGGAGTAGTCCTTGTTATACATGAGTGTAATCTGAATTAGATGAAACAAGCAATTACAGTGGACATAAAATACAGTAAGTGTAGTTTTACAATAAATTGCACTCTATGAAGCTTTAAAGAGAGTCTGGAGATTTATTAAGAAGTATGAACAAAAAGCAGGTAAAATTTGAGTTCTAGCTTCAACATTTTTTTATGCTCCAGAATTACAGGCTGCAAAAGCAAAGAAAAGGGAACTGGTGTGGTGCAGTTCCGATTGCCCCAGGGACACCAGCAAGGGAAAAACAGTGTAAGGTGCAGGGCTTCGCTTGCTGGGTTAAAGGGCACTTTGGGGAAACAGGACATGGGCAGGGTCCCAAGAAGGGTCCTCTCCTCCCAGCTTTACACCCACTCAAGCCAGACCAAGGTGAATCCTTTGAGCAGGACGAGAACCTAATGGAGTTACAGACTCCATGGTGAAAGCAACATCAGGAGAGAGGTGAGCCCTAGCTTACTGGCCAAGCTCCAGCAGAAGTAATTAAATTCTGCCTAGCTAAAGTCTCTCTACACCCTCTACAAGATACAGGGTTGTTATCTACATCCTAATCTGCCCCAGACTGCAGGCACTGTTGTTTCATACAGCCAGACAGCTGCTTGGGTCCACTGGTGCATGAAAGGAGCCGTATGCATCCATCTCTGATCTGCTTCACAGGAGTGTTTTGAGGGCTAATTAATAAATATTTGGAAGGATGAAAGGCATCCCGGAAGCATGAGGCATTATTATTTCACACTCACCTCTAAGCAGATCTCTAGATAAACCATATGACCTGGGAATTCAAACAGTTACAGGAAAGTATTTCAGTATCAGCTCCCTGAACAGTTCACCAAACAGAAAAGTCCTGTCCTCTCAATGGCTGAGCACCTCCCAGGAGGAGCTGAGCACCAAAGCTCCCACTGAAGCCAAGAGAGATCCAGAGTACTTCTCATGCAGCAGGTGGTACTCAGCTACACACAAAACAAGGTTACCTTTGAGGAAATGTCATTTGTGCTTTAACACAGCTTTTCTCTGGTTTTGGCAACCTCTCAGGACAACCACCAATAAATCCCAGAGAAGCTTTTCCACTGTGTTTAGTAAGAGTTTGATTTGATCCTGAAAAAGGAGAAACAGAATGAGCAGCGTACAGTGTGCAGTAGCTGGCTCTGAGGTCTTCACACAACTTCCCTTGATCTACACAATGAGCCTTAAAAGTAAAGAGTGCAGAGACGGAGGGGAATATGCCATGGAGATGTCAGGGTCAGAGCAGATGGTGTGTGTCCCTACCTCTGGTCCTGCAAAATTAATAAGATAATAGCAATAAAAAGCACAAAATGGGCAGCTGTTGCTACAACATTTTGCTGTTAATCAAATGCCAGCAGGGATGGTCTGATGGAGCCATGGGGACCAAGAGGATGTAGAACCATTGCCAAAGCTTAAAGGTCTCTGTTCGATTTGGAGGGATAGCTCAGTGCTCCTGACTGTACAATTCAGGGAGATGATCTTGAGGAGAAACTTCTCAGAGGCCTTTTCAAAGCAGGATCGATTTGGCTCCTGGCTGCAGGTGGAAGACAGCGCTCTCATTAAGGTCAACCTATGCTGCACTTGCAGCTCCTCTCTGTTTATTATCAATGCAATGAAGGAAGTTGGCCCTGTATGGCCTGTTCACTTGGTTCCTACCTGGCCTCTAAAAAACAATCTGACACCTAGAAAAATAGATAAAGACTTTGAATTTTAAATCAGTTTCCTTAAAAATTCTGGCCTCAGTGCTGCCAAGGTCCTGGTGCAAAAAGCAAGAAGCTGTAGGAAGAGTGTCCGAAGCCACTTAGTCTGTTCAGCCTGGAAAAGAGGATGCTGAGGGGAGACCTCATCATGGTCTGCAGCTTCCTCACAAGGGGAGGAGGAGCAGGCACTGAGTTCTTCTCTGTGGTGAACAGTGACAGGACCTGAGGGAATGGCAGGAAGATGCCAGAGGAGGATTAGGCTGGACATTAGGAAAAATTGTTTTACAGAAAGGTTCATTAGGCACTGGCAGAGGCTGCCCAGGAAGGGGGTTGAGTCACCTTCCCTGGAGGGGTTTAAGGGATGGGTGGACAAGGTGCTGAGGGACACGGTTTAGTGTTTGATAGGAATGGTTGGACTCGATGATCCGGTGGGTCTCTTCCAACCTGGTTGTTCTATGATTCTATGATAAGGAAGGTGGTGGAGCCTGGAACGGCTTCCCAGGGAAGCTGTCACAGCCTGACAGTGTTCCAGAAGCATTTGGACAAGGCCCTCAGCCACACAGAGTGAATGCTGGGGTTGTCCCATGCAGGGCCAAGAGTTGGACTCAATGATCCTCATGGTCCTTCCAACTCAGGACATTCTATGATTCTATGATTTGAAGCTGCCAGGAGGTCCCTGGCAGGAGCAGCACAACTGTTGTGTAGCCGCACGAGGCTGTCCTGGCACGAGGCTTCTGCGCTGTGCTGACTGCAGATCACTGGGAAGCAGGGCTGCCAAGGAAGCACTTCTCCTACAGAGATGCCTCTGCACGTTGCCTTTGGATACGCATCTCCTGGATATCATGAGCCCAAATATGGTGGCATTAGTGCAAGCAAAGGATCTGTACAAAGCCCATTGAAACTATGGAAAGGAGGGATATAGGAGGAACCCCTACATCCAGACGCTGTCACCTCTCTTCTGCATGACATCTCATGAGAAATGTACCCCAGGAAGTTGTTTTGTGGCTGGATGACTCATCTGCCTCCGCCATTGACTGAGTGCAGCAACATTTTATGTGGGCAAGAAGAAAGCAGAGAAAATAATTTAAAATTATACCTTCCCATACTCAGTCTTTAAGCTGCAAAAGGCACCAACATAGTGCAAAAATTCTTGGGATAGACTACAGGCTGCTATATCTTTGTTACCCAAAATCTCATTAGAGCTTTCTTTTTTTTTTTCCCCAATATAGTGATACAATTACAACATTATTCAACCTTCAGGGAAAACAGAGATTTACGAATGGCTCAATGACTCTATGTATTTGACTGTATTAAAACACAACATAGCATCACAGAAGAATGCAAAGAATTTCTCAGCCCTTTTCTAGAAGAATTAGCAAAGGACAAGTTGTCTGCTCCCCACAGTCAGGTACCTAGAATTTGGTGAGAACTAATTATTCATTTCCCATAAAGCAGAGCAGCCCATTTCCTGGCCCCGCAGAGATCTGGGTGAGGGCAAACCGCTCCTACCAAAGGTCTTGAGCATGAAGTGTCACAGGAAGACACAGTAAGACAAAGGGCAGACCTACACCTCAAAAGATGGTGTCCATAGCCATATGTACAAAAGCAGGCAGATATCAAAGGCTGGGATAGCCTGAGCAGCAAAGGCTTCTGGACTTCCACTGACCTATGTTTTATATGTCTAAAATGATCTGAGCTAATTTTCATGTGCATCCAGTAATGACTTCCTGTGCTCCTCTGCCACTCCAAAAGTCAATGCTGTG
Source organism: Piaya cayana (assembly GCA_013389865.1). Lineage (NCBI taxonomy): Eukaryota > Metazoa > Chordata > Aves > Cuculiformes > Coccyzidae > Piaya > Piaya cayana. The sequence goes on along the minus strand of WAAB01013679.1, from coordinate 40,425 downwards.
CTGTCCAAGACAAACCACCCTCTTCAGAGGAGATAGGAAAAGACTTCTGCCCCAAGTGACTAACATCCAGCCCCCTCTTACTTTCCCAGCAGAGCTTTCCCTTCTCTTTTCCACTATGCCAGTGTTTCCCACGCAGCACAAATCCACATGTGAATAATTCACACAGCAGGGAGCCAATTCTCACACCATGAAATGCCAGATCCTCCAGAACACTTAAAACAAACACTTGCAGTCTGCATCCTGCACTTGTTAGAATGTAAAACGGATCTAATACCTTGTTTTTCATCTGCTGGATTCTCTGAGACAACGTTTCAAGACAAATAGGTTGAGCGTAAGTAAAATGTGGAAGTGGTTTCATTGAGGTTTGATACAACCTAGTTCCCACCACAGTGTGGAGAGCATCCCTCTCTTTCTGAGGTGTCTGTTGATGTTGTGGGTGGCTCGGACAGAAGACGAGGATCTCATTTGTGCTAATCTCATTTGTGCTGACTGGGCTTCCAAGAAGTGGCTCACCACTACTCTGTAACAGCTTACCATGCTTCTAGCAACACCACACAGCATCAAAGCCAGTGACTGTCACTGCTCCCGTGTCAATGGGGCTTGAAATATGCTGCCACAGAAAACCAGAAAGTCACCCTTTCCAAAAATGGACAAGGCTTACTGTCTTATTTGAAAAAAAAAACCAAACCAGAACAAAACAACAAAAAAAAAATTAAAAAATCCAAACCTACATCCCACAACAACAAAAACCCCCAAGCCCCAACATTACAGCTATTGGCTCTCCCTTTGTTCACCTCTTGTTATACATCCAGGAAAACAAGGAACAGATGTTGGTTGATAGACAAACTCAAGCCTTCCATTGCTTTATTGACTTGTCACTACTGAGAAATTAGCTTTAATTTATTTTAAAAGTAAATCACTTGATCTTCATAAAACTGCTTGCAAGTCACAGTTCTTAATGAGGATGTTAAACAAGGATTCTTTTTAACAACCAGAGGCACCAATTCCAAACGCAATGCCTATTTGAACACACACATCTATCTAACCCTTTTGAAACATGCTGGTATATTTTCAAGATGTTCAACATATCCGGGGCAAAAAAAAAAGCCTTTCAGTCCTTGAAAGCTGGTGCAAAAGCTCTAGTCTTTTCGCCCTTCATGATACTTGATTGTATGAGATTGCACCAAGTCACTTCCTTTATGTTTTTCCAAAGACGTAATTCATATCTAGAGATCTTTTGAACCCTATTGTCTAGTATAGTGGTACAATGTTCTTTCAGGTGTGTTCATGGAGAGGGGAAAGGATAAAGAAAGAAACAACCAATCTCTATGTCAGGCAACAGAGCTGGCATGGAGCCAGGGCAGTAGGTAATGCCTACATAGCCATGAGATCCTCACTCAGGAGCAGCAGTAATGCTGGAGTACGCATTTCCCCATTATCCCAAGAAAGTGGCTCTGATTACTCCCAAGCGCTTCTTCCCACAGCTGCCTTGGAGTCACTCACCCAGACACAGGTGATCCCTCAGCAAACTCTGGCAGCCTGAGAAAAGCTCAGCCCAAGGTGTTAATGGCTGTGACTATAATTCAGTTAATTTAATTGCTTTGTCCATCCTTGATATTTGAAAAGTCCCTTTTAAATGTTACAACTTTTTTTAAACAACAGAGTTATTATTTTCTCCAGAACTCCATTTTCATTTTAATGCTGATGTTCGCTTTCTTTTGCAAATTGAGTGAAGGTAAAATTCTCCCAAGGACAAAACTTCCTTTGGAACAACCGATTTCCTTTCAGTGCAGTCTCAAACAGATAGAGCTGTAATGGCCAAAATAAATTTTATCCCAGAAATGCAGAAAGCTAGAAGTTATCTTTAATGTATAAACCTTCTTTAAGAGAGACAAAATCATGGCAGCCTTAGCACCATGACAGTCACAGTTGTTTAGATATATTAAGCAATGGTAATCAGGCTAGACAATAAATTCACTATAGTAATGTATTAATCCCTTTGCAAAGAGAAATGAACTACTGAAAGGAAGACAATACATTTTTCTCTCTCTTCTTCCCCATGGTGAGAACTGGTCCCTAACTCCATTCTTTAGAGAAGGAAGCAAATATTTTCACTTCTGGTACCACAGGTCTGACTTGAGCCAATGGCTCAGCAAGGTCAATCTCATTTCACTTCTTATGGAACTGAGCCCCACAAATATTTCTCAATAGGATCTTCCTTTAAAGCTTGCAAATACTTCAGCTAAAATATCTGCTTGACTTGGGAGCTGCGTTCCCTGGTTCTGTGCACACTCCCATCGTGTACAGAGAATTTGTACTTTTGGATAAGACAACTTTTTAAGCAGGATCTGTGACAGAGATAGACCACTGAGGGAATACAGATGTCCAAAAGTTTTTTTTTTAAGAAAGAGAGTGCTATACAATGTAAATCAGAGGTGGAACATCAGATAAAGCAAGAGACGTTGTATCTCAGATAACTGTGTCACAAGGAGACATTTTTATCTTCCCTTCTCAAATGTTTATGGGTGTGAACCCCCCAGTCATCACCCCCCATCAGGGATAAAATTCATCTGCTATTCATAAAAGCTGTCAGTCCATCTACAGGACTGGTACCAGGTCTGTACGAGTGAGGTGGCAGCATGTGCAACTGAGTCCCTGTTGGCACCTCCCAGCTCAGGGTTTGACTAAGATTGAAGTCAGGAAGCCTGAATCCTTCAGAACTTCAAACCACCTCCCAGAGATGCTCCCTGGAATTCCACAGTGTCTATTTATTCCACAATGCGGCAATTGGTACCAATTTTCCTGAAAGAATCCCTGCAGAATATTTTTCTGCAAACAACTATTTTTGGTTTGCTCCAGGACATCTTCCCCTCCATGCCCTCCCTAACCTCCCAGGAAAGACATCAGAGGACAATGAGAAAAACAGAATTAGCAGGCTCTGCTTCCCCTCATTTTTCCAAGAAGCAAAGAGAATGTTCATGCAAAGAACCCTAATGCCTTTTCCAGCCTTTCAAAAAGCTACTTAGAGTAAAAAGCAAAGGCCAGGTCTGTGCAGATGACTGAAAAACCCTCTTCGGTCCACTTGCATTGATAGCATTTGGAGAAAAAATCTGCCTACCACAAAGAAAAGCTGCATTTACCCAAAACTATGGCAAAGCTGGAAGCTTTTGAAACACCACAGCCTAGCAGCAACACCAGCAAAGGGAAAGGCAGAGTGGAGTTTGCTGTAGCTCCTTGGCTGCTAGTGCAATGAATGAAACTAGTGTGACAATATCTGCATGTAGTCCCTTGAAGGGACACCCTGAAGAGTTACCTGTAGCCACATAGTTGCAGCCTCTTCCATTCTTACTTTTATATATAAAATTATCACAGAACTATAGAATGGCTTGGGTTGGAAGGGCCCTCAAAGCCCATCCAATTCCACCTCCTGCCATCAAACCCACATTCAACCTGGCCTTGAATATAAAATGTTAAAATATGTTTCCTAATGCCTGTCAGTAAACTCTGGCTGTGCACTGCACTAGATTCCTCCTGGGTGACTCCGTGGAGAGGCTGCAGTTAACATGCCCAGGTACAGAAATGCTCCATACCCTCCATCCGCAGAAGAAAAAATATCAGAGTAAGACTTAAATTGTTCCCCTTTCAGATGCTGTAAAGCCTCCAGGCAGCATCCTCGCAGCCCTTTTCAACACAGGTAAATTGAATTCCAGCAAGTTTACTATACATGGACTCTTCAGATGAGATATTTAATAGCAAAGTCACAACCATAAGCTATGAAGAAAGACTGAAAGCCGTGGAGCTGTTTAGTCTGGAGAAAAAGAGGCTGCCAGAGCCATAACAACAGCCTTCAAAGATGCAAAGAGTCAGCAACAACAGCAACGGGCTGTCCTCGGTGGCTGTGGGGACTAGGACAGATGGGACCCACACCGAGTGAGCCAAGAAGAAAAGCTTTTGAGAAGGGGTAGTGGTGAAGGTCTGCCAGGGAGGCTCCTGGGAGGTGTCATGCTCTCCACGGGGGTTTTAAGGACACATTATGCAAATATCTGTCAGGCATAACACAGATCTGCCCGACCCGGCCTCCTGGCACAGGGCTGGATTGCATCGCTCCTGAGATTTCCTGCAACCCTATTGCATTTCTGATTTTACCAAGGGTCATTCTCCCCACTGCCCAAGCTTTCATCTTATCTATTCAGTGCTGGCACATCAGTTCTTCACACCACACACTTATAGGATTCGGGATGTTTAAAGGAACAGGCTGGTGTCTGCAAGGGCTGCAGTGCTCAGCTCTGCCACAGAATTTTCATGGAAATCAGTAAACGCATGGGAAAATGGTTGGTGTAACTATGTAAGAATTTGGCCCAAAGTCTGAGGATTACTTTGAGATGAATTGTGCTAAAAATACATAAATAACTCTAAAATTTTGGGCAGCTTTGCCTGGCATTTTCAAGGGTACATGTCTTTCTGCTGAACAGGGCACGTGCTTGGCCTCCCTGCACCTGGCCAGGCTTTTCTCACTGGGGACAGGGCAGCAGCCCTCCAGACCCTGTCACTGTTCACCCCCAGAACTGAGCAGATGGGTAAGGAAGTGATGCTGGCTGTATCCCTGTGACTGCTTGGGAAGATATGGAACAACCCCACAGAAGCCACCGTGAGGGATCCTGCCAGCAGCAGCAAGATCTGCTCCCGTGTCCCCAGAACTCACAAGCATCACAGGAGGGACTGACCTCGGGCAGGTCTAAACCCCAGCGCTACAGAAGAAACAGCCTTGCCAAAGCAAGCTCCTAAACTCACTCAAGTCTGCAAAGCCCCTCAAAACCAGGGGTGTGAGCCACCGAGCTGGGATGTGCTGCCAAGGAGTGGGACCTCCTGCTGGGCGACAGTGGCAGCCCACTCTCCAACAGACACTTTGCTGGGAGGAGCAGAGACTCTTGGGTTCCCCCTCCTTGGATTAAATTTAATTTGAAAAAGCACAAAGCTTCCCTAACTGCAAAACAATTCCTTGAAGAAAAAATGTGGAAAAAAATAAAAAAGAAGAAAAGTGAAAAAAATTAAACCAAAGCCTCCCTTTCCTGCTGTATCCACCGTGGTAACCCATGATCCAAACTTTTTCAGTGCATCCTGTCACCAAAGTGGAGTATTTATTTTGTAGATTCAATTAACTGTCTTGATTGCAGACTGGGAAAACTAAAAATATGGAATAAATTGTAAGAAATGCTTAAGTGGATGATCTGTCAGTTAATAATCCTTGTACTTCAGCTGAAAAGCAGGAGGCAGTTGGACTGATGGCTGATTTAACGCCACCCATTCAGTTTACCTGCAATAACGTGTTATTTCAATTCCAGACCTTATATTAAGTACAATCTGGGCTCAACCCTTCATTTGGAAGTGATTGCAAAACTTGAAAGTTTTTGACATTTTTCTTTTTTTTAAAAAAAGGATTTAATTAAAAGAACAAGATGAAATAAATATTTTAGGCAACCAGCAACAAAATGGGAAAATACCATGTGTTTGGAGTTTTAGTGCCCTCCGAGTGCTGGAATTTATTTGCAGCAGGCAGAAAATAGACAGCAAGCATAAAAATTCAGCAGATTCCCGCTAGTAAAATTATTTATCAAGCTAACAAGGGAGGAAACCTTCTAGTAGCAACAAGCCAGCAAGGAAAAGATGTGCCTTTATATTTTACCTTTGGGTTAGCACACCAGTAAAAATGCCAACTGACAAGCACTTCACATAAACATTTCTTTCTAAATGAGCTGCCTTGTTAGAAAAAAAATCCAAGCAAAGCAGCGCTACAGTCAACAGACAGAAAGAACCAGGCTGAATGTTACACTGCTCCATATCACCAAAAAATATAAATAAAGACATAAAAGTAATGTTGATGCATAAATGACTTTAATAAATTAACACTTCATTTTGCATTTAAAATAACTGTTTGGGCTATAAATCTATCTCAGCTTCAATTCTAGTAAGAAAGACTATATCCCAGTTATCTATTATTTAGATTTTTCTTACCTTTGGAACTAAATGTATACACACACACACACAAAAAAAAAAAAGAGTGTGTGTACATGTATTCTCTGTGCTGCTGTTCGCTGTGCTGCTCTAGCCCCATTGCAATATTTATCGCATATTTATTTTACGACTGAAACCCTGAAGTCAGTTTTACAGTTTAGTTTAACGACACCAAACTTTGATTATAAATTATAAGTGGCTTTATTGCAGCCTGAAGAGGCAAAAAATTGGGAGACACTTGATTGCCTGATCCAAATTAAATGTTAAAGAAATAGTAAAGCGCCACACAGGCACCAGAGCTGGAAGGAGAACTGAAAATTGCTGCTGTCAGTGGTACAGCGGGCTCTGCCCTCCAAGCACTTCTTTGCTAGAAAGAGCATTTGACAATTGTCAGCAAGCTTTAAAATAAACCCAACCTAAACAAAAGAAAACAACAACAAAAAATTCCCAAGGATCTTTCTCAAGCGTTATTTCCATGGCAGAAAAAAACACCTCACGGGAGGGTAGGGGCAAAGCCAGACTCAGCATTTTAGCTGACTTAGTAACTCAGGAAGGAAAACCTGCCACAGTTGTTGACAAATTTTTTGGGGGGGGAGGAAGGGAAGTTTTACACTAAACTGAGCGGTCAGAGGGATGCATAGGTCGGAGTAACATTTCAGACTGCTCTCAGATGATTTTCTGGCTGCTGTTGTAAGGCAGACTTTATAGTACTGATGTGAAACTCCAAAGGCAGGCAAGAAAATGGGGAAAGGTAGAGGAAAAAAACCCAAATAACTGAAAAAAAAAGGAGGTGTTCTTTGCACTTGTGCTCCCCTCAAAGCCTGGTATTTGTCCGGCCTCTGCAGCATCTCAGTGCAGGCAGAGAATGCAATGTCTCCCACCCCAGCACCAGCACACAGGCTGCTGCTCCAGCCAACTCCGTGCATTGCTGGGGCTGGGGGAGAAAGGCTCCGGCTCTGACATTCCCACCCAAGGGCCCGATCCTGCATTCTTCTCACACCCAAAAGTCCTGCAAAAACAATGGGAGTTTTGGCTGCATGGCAAATGCTGAAGTGAGTTGGCATTTGTTAACTGCTGAGGGATGACATGAATATGAATATTTGTCTGTAGGGGACAAACACTTTTGAGCACAACAGTATGGGCAAAACAGCAGCAGTAATAACAAAAAAGGGTAGAGAGAAACATCATTGATGTAAACCATGAAATAAATAATATATGTCAACTTTTATGTTCCTTGCCTTTGATCTGGGTACAGCTGACATGAAGTCCAGGAACCAATACTTTTTCAGCTGAGAAGACGCAAGATGTCAAGTTATACTTTTCAGTGCAAGGCCAACATGTGAAAGCAAAGCTAAAGGAGCTGAAGAAGTGAGTATAACAGAAAACATATTGATTATTTCTTATCATTCAGAAAGAAATCAATGGGAGTTTCCATGGAAGCTGAATGGTTAATGCAATGCTGTCTTTGCTTTGCCACTCTTTCCTTATTAGAATATAACTTGGGTCCAAGTGATAAGGAAAAAGATTGTTACTGCACATGGCAGGAGAGAGCTGCAGGTACAGCCAATGCAAAGAGAGGTCTGTAAGATGTACATGTGCCCGTATGCCTCACTCCTTTCTCCCTGCCTGCCTCTCATTTAACTGTGTCATAAAGCTGTTTGGAAGTGCACCTAAAAGCATCCATTAAAGGCAATACATTAAAACTCCACTGGATCCTGCCCAGGTGATACAGGGGCAAGCTGGAGCACCACCGTGGATCGCAGGGAAGCAGCTCGTGCCTTGGCTTTGACAAATTTGGTCTGCTATTTCTTTTTTGCTTTTCACTGGCACCAGCCCCCAGGCGCAGGTCTAAGCCCAGAGACCCTCCATCCCCATGCTCCTGACCATTTGCATCAGGTAATCACAAGCAGAATTTGGCCCTGTTTACACAGAAGTTGAAATTGGGTAAGTGGTTTGTTCCCATCCACACTTTCAGCTGTTGTGGTCTAAAACAACAGCCAGAAAATCACAGGCACAGCAGAGAAATGCCACAAGTTACTTTCTCCTCTTTAAAACATTCACCCCTTCCCACGGACCCAGCCCTTCCTCTGGGAGGCACAGGGTACACCACCACATGCTCCTTCCCCTCCTAGCCTGGCCTCATAAATCATTCTCATGGTTTCACACCCTCTTTCCTTAATTTAGCCTGGACCTTCATCAACATGACTTCAGCGGGCTGGTCTCTGTGCAGAAGGGCTGGGGAGCCTGGTTCCGGGATGTCAATAACCCAGCACAATGCTGCGCACAACACAGAGCAAGCTATTTAATTACCTATCACTGCTAACAAAAGCTCTCTTTATTTTGATTAACTTTGAGGGAATGAAGTTCCCCACCATCAGAGTATGTTTAAATAATTACACAGTACAGACTAACATGCCTGGAAACACTAAAAGAGGTGGAATAGAAGTGGGAGAGAAGAAAGGGAAGGCAGAAGCTCAGCTATACTTCCCAATTTAAACTAGGAATGACCTCGGGGTCAATTTTTCAGAATATCTCAGATCAATTCAATTCTCACCTCCGCTGCCTACCTGCTAGCAAATGAACTTACTGTGCCTTCCCATAGACAGAAATGACTAAAAGGGAATCACATTTAGCTGCATCTGAATAACCATGGTTATTAGATGGTGTGTGCAGAGGAAAAATTACCATTTCCCTTCTCCTTCTCCTCCTCATGATTGTCATTCTCACCTCACTGGTGATTAAGATGTAGGATGCTCTCACAGATTGTTAATTAGGTGTTAATATCTGCAAGGGGCCACAGCAAGCTCCTACACCTGAGGTCATTTCTCAGAAGTCAGGCTGTCTCCGGTGACAGTACCTGTAATTCCCAGAGCTAGTTTGATTCCCACTCAACAGCTGGAGCTAGTGTTTCTTTCATGTCTGGTTTCATTTCCTATCTGAAATTATATGAGTGCTAATATCTTTATTATCTTTCCTGCAGAAGAGCAACACCGGAGCACCTCACAGCATGTTGTTCATGGGCGTTCTTTTTTTTCCCCCCCCACAGCATTTTCAAAACATTTCAAGTCAAAATCTTTACAGTTAGCGAATTTACAGCTTAGGATCCCATTATGGATTGGGAGGGAAATAATAATAATTTGGGGAGGGAAGGAAAGGAAAGCTGCACAACTGCTGAATGGTAATGGCTCAAAACTCGGGAAATAAAGGTAATGGCAGGAAAGGGAGGAATTACAAGGACAGTGTGACCTCTACATATCTTATAGGGGCACATGAGTTGTTCCGCATATATGTGTGCACACATAGGTATTAAGAACACATTTGGTTTAAGAGAGAGATGGGGCACATAACCGAGTCATGGGTTTGCTCACGTTTCGGCTCACTCAAAACCAGATAAAGCTACGTTATGTGTAATTTGGAACATTTCTAGCTCACAGAGCACCCCATCCTTGTACTCGTGCCCTGACATGCTCAGAAGACTGAATTCTCACACCTGCAGAAACAGTGCATGGGACATGGGCAACACCAATGATTCCTCATCCCAGGGTATGAGCAGAGGTGAGTGACAAGCATTTCAATCCACCACCTTTCATTAAAGGGCTTCAAGGAACATTATAGCTATTTCTTAACTCCCACAAAAGCCTGGAAGGTAAGAATTAATTATCTAGGTTTATAACTGTGTAAACTGAGATATAAAGAGATCAACGGTAACAGACCTTTAGAAGAAACCCAAGATAACAAGTTTAAAGTGCTTCAGTATTTTGCTGAATCTCGAATCAAATAACTGGGTCAAAGTCTCACAAGTGAGTCAGACTGCAACTCCCAGCACCAGCTCCTTCCCTCTCTAAACATCAGCACTCTGTGTGGAAGCCTGAGAAGTAATTCTATATGTGGGATGTTAAATCAGTACTTTTCCTGTCTTATCAGTCTCCTGTATTTGGGTACAGAGTGAATCATTTGGCAAGTGGCACAGATTAGAAAACCTAGAAGAGATGGTAAAAATACTTCTATTTTTTTTTTAGCCCTTAACCTTAAGTCCTACGTTAGAACTAAACAACAGCAAAAGCCACAGCATTGGGAAACAACTTAGAGCTTATTCTAAACACAGGGAAAATGATTAAATTTACTTTGCTGGGAATTTTGGGGTAGTAAAAGCTTTCATGGATGACATGGACATTGCTCAGAAAGCATCAATATGTTTTCATATTTCACATTCATAGGAATGAGCTAGAAAAGCGTTTGAGACAGAGCAAAGTTGTGCATTTTTTAAAATGCTTGAGAATATTTTTTTTTACCTATATAAACTGACCTGTAAATTGTACAAAATACATTTGGGGACAGGAAAAAAAAAGGAAAAGAGGTTACTGTCCTCTTTTTTTATCAAGAATAACACATTGCATCCCATTTGAATTAAAAGATTCTCATTTAGACTTAATACAGCACATCTGCTTGAAAATACATACAGAGCTCTCATTGACTGCAATGGGAAAGTCGCCAATAATATTTCATGGAGGTTATCTTGACATCAGCTTTGGAAAATAACACATTTTAAAGGGAACACTAAATCAACAATGGGAAGTTAAAAATAACTCGCTCATACACTAAGAAATCTGATTGTTTTCATCTTTCTTGACTTTAATTTTCAATTTTATCAGATGTGTGGTCTGAAAATAAACTGTAGGTGATGAGGTCTAGTTTATGGTGAAGCTGAATGGTTTGACACCACAGGCTGTTGCCATGAAAAGAAAAAAGATGTTACGAACAACAGCCAGACTTGATTGCACATCAAAAATACACGTGAACAGTATGAGGATGCAAAAGGTCTTGCAGAAAACACAAATCTCTTTTAAAAATGCATGTGCGGCTGCAGGAATAACAGTGAAAAGTAAGTAAATGTATACTTTCAGAGTGCCCTGATTTCCCCTGTGTGAAAGGTCTTAGAGGTAAACAGGAAAGGGAACAGAAAATATATTTCTGTTCTTTACTGCTCCTTATTCTCCCCTTAGTTTTAGGACTCATCCATACGGGGAAATTATGTAGTAAACTATGCCACAGCACAGTAAGAATGGATTTTCCTGGTTAATTTATTTTATTTTGAAAGCAGCTTAAGCTGTAACAGGGTGGGTGGGAGTGGAAATCCACCCTTACTCCTGAATAAAAACATCCATCCAGGGAATTCACAGCCCAGCTACTGCGCTGTGAGTTCAGATGGTGCTTTTTATTGGTACGACACTCCCTCCCCCCAACCATTCCCTTTGTGGTGAAAGTGCAGGACCCAGGAATGCAAAAAAGGACTTCACCAATGTCAGGAGCCCGCCTAGGGCTTTTCCTCTCACCTGAGACGCAGGGAGGATGCAGTTTAGATCCCAGCATCCATCACTGCCCCATCCTGCCGTTGGAACTCTGCAAAAGTTCTTCAGAACCTCTTTGGAAACTGAAATATTGTTACACACAGTGATAAAAACATAAGTTTTTTTCCCCTCACACCTAGAAAGCTGGGGGGGGGGGGGGGGGTTTTGGTTTTGTTTGTTTGTTTGTTTTGTTTGGGGGTTTTTTTATATGTCAGAATCAAATTCTGCTTTCCAGCATTATCGTGCTGATCAGGACAGGGTAAGAATCATAGCACTGTTTGGGTTGGCAGGGACCTTTGCAGGTCATCCAGTTCAATCCCCACGCAAGAGCAGGGACATATTTAACCAGATCAGGTTTCTCAGAGCCCCATCCAACCTGACTTTGAATGTTTGCAGAGATGGAGACTCCCACCTCACTGGGCAACCTGTGCCAGTGCCTCACCAACCTCACTGTAAAAAATTTCTTCCTTACAGCCAGTCTAAATCTCCCCTTCCTTAGTTAAAAGCAATTTTTCCTTATCCTGCCACAACAGGCCTTGCTAAAAAGTCCCTCCCCAGCTTTCCTGGAGCCTCTTTCAGCATTGGAAGGCCACTACAAGGTCTGCCCGCAGCCATCTCTTCTCCAGGCTGGACAACCCCAGCTCTATAATAATTAGAGGGATTTTTCTGTTCCTATTGGTTCTATGACATCAGAAGATGGAAAAGCTCTTCTGCACCAAACAAAATACACTACAGTAGGGTAAAACATGCCTTGGGTTTCATACATATTACAAGGGATGGTCGCTGGAGCTGCTAGGAGGTGGAAAAGGCCCTTACAAAAAGAAAAAAGTTGCCTTGTAAAATACCACAAGGTACCCTTGGAGGTATTTTATGGAATGGCTACTAATTTTGTTATTGGTATAACAGTTTGTATCATAAACATCAATTTCATCCTGCAGTGCTTACTCTGAAAACTGCTGGCAGTGACCCCAGTCTGGAGGTCATGGAGCAACACCACCAACCAACCTCTGCAATCCTGCCCCACCAGAACCAGAGTGGTGAGAACCTCTGAACCAGCAACCGCCAGCTATTCCTGTCAAACTCATAAAATGAACTGCCTTAAAACACTAAAAGTGTGCCAGAAATAACATAATTCCTTCAAAGGAGTCAAGTTGGGAAGTTGGACCATGGAGACTACTGCCCACTGCCAGAAATACAGAGTCTTGAATTCCCCTGACCGGCCAGCCTCCATGAATACCAAGTAAGTTTGCCTCCAGAGAGCACAGGGTAGTGGAGTTTTCATATCTAAGCTTATTATTCCTAATATCACAGAGACACTTCCCTGAATTGTCCTTCTCCTTCCCAAATTCCCCATCTGACCAGATGTCTTTCTCTCTCTCACTTTCACCTGTCAATCACATTCACAGCTGAAATTTGATTTCTCTCCCAACAGTAACCCTAGATGAAATATTACCATAGGGGTCAGAGCTGTCTGAACCTTGCCATAGAGTTCATTAACTCTTCCGAGACCCAAGAGTTATTTGCTTAAAAGCAATGGAGTTTGCTACTGGTTTGGTTTGGTTTGTTTTTTCTTTTCTATGATATGGGAAAGTTTAACCATGAAATATTGGGAAGAAAGCACAAAGAATTGTCCTAGAGAAAAGCAGGGTAAGCGAGTCCTGTGATCACAACTGTCCATCAGGGGAAAAGCTTTGGCTTTTTTATTATATGGATAACAAAAATGTTCTGTATATAAATCTAATAGTCACATGTATAAATTACAGGAACCATGGAAGTTCTCCTATGAGATTATTGAAATTAGAACCGTTTCACTAGGAACAAGGTGGTGGAAGATGTGCTGGATCTTTGCAATGAAAATACACACTTAATGTGTTCACTTCTCCTGAATCATGATTTAGCTCTGCTCCTGTAAAAAGCAAATTACATTGCAGTCTTTCACAAAAACCAAGCAGTCTGGTTTCCCTCTTATTGACAGTGGTGGAACAGAGGAGGAAAAAATGCATTGTGGGCAGAACCTCTCCCTGAGCGATGCAAGAGGAGCATCAGACTCAAAATGAAACCCACCCCTGGAGCTCCTGGCAAATCCTGTTCCTGCAGCACAGACACAAACATAAACTCCTCTTGCAGCTATTTAACACAGAGTTCAGAGCACTCTTTACATCTTCCCCACTCTCACACAGATTTTAAATAATAAATAATAATAATTTAAAATAATAAAGCTTAATTCCACAAGCAAATAAACCAGAACTGATTTACAATAGCTCATGACTTGGTCACAGTGCGGTGGGCTGCACGGCAGCCCACGATCTGAGCTAAACGAGGAGGGTTCATAACAAAATGTGCACAGGAGTCTCTGTCATTGCAACCTTGACAGTCATTGATGCCACTTAGTATTTTTTTGTAGTTGAGGTCAATAAAAATCAGATTCCACAGAAAAAAAAAGTCCCCGTGTGAGTCGAGCAGGGGAACAGATGAGAGTTGAACTCCCTCATTTTCATTAGCAGCACAGTTTTCTGTCAGTGTTGACAGACTGCAAGAACAGGAATTTCCAGAGGAAAGCAGGGCTGTGAATTAAACTCCGATGTAATTTGTAAGTACAGGAGCGGTCTAACCCAGACCAAAGATTTCCATCACAAACAGAGGGGATCTTCAGCAGACCTATCTGTAATCCCCACAGCTGATGCTGGGATGTGAGCATTTAAAGACAAAGAAAACATTTGCAAAGGATTACACTGAGAGGTAGGACACGGAGAGCTGCCTTGCTGACACACGTACAAAGCTCCATCATTGCGAGTGCTTCTTGCGAGCACCTGAAAGCCTTCCTCACCCTAGTGCCCAGGAAACTGCCCTTTGACCACAGGGCATTGGCTGAGCAGCAAAATCCACCCCCTAACCCCCCCCGCCCCAGCTGTGAAATGTGTCAGATAGTGGAGGAAAACGAAAACATACCTTCTCTTTTTTGACCTCATGTAATGGGGATTTTCACATCACTGTTGTAGATGATTCTCTCGGGTACCTAAATTAGTAAATATATTAAAATAAACCATTATTAAAAAGAATTTTTAACATGGTAAAGCATGTTGTTGTGCCATTATTGAATCCTAACATTTACAAGCCTCTCACACTGTTTATTAACAGTCAGTGAGTGAAGAAGAGATTAACACAACCTGAAGTGACACATTTCTAGCTCTCACATTTAGTCTTTACTTCACATTCATAACAGGAGACTGGTGGACAAATTACCTTGAAAACATATATTTTGCCTCACCGGTGAATATCAGCTTCTAAGACCTGAAAGCATGCAGCTTCCTGTATTTCCTTCTTAATGATTGTTATTAGCTGCACTAATGTAATTGGCAAAATACTAATCAATTTTTGTACACACTCCATTATTTCCTGGCCAGTAGTTTAATAACAGAAGCAGCACTGTCATTTCTCCCCGCGGTTACTCCCACTGTACAAATTCAGCCTGTCAACATGTATTTAAAATCTAATTTAAAAAAAATTCAACACAGAACAAATCTTTGCACAATCAGTGAGATCAGTCAGTGAGTCACTCCGTGTTTCTTAAATATGGATATTTCATTGTCCCTTATAGTTTACTTTCTCTCTCCACGTATGCATACCCATATATATTTTCTATAAACTGCCTGCAGGAATGCTGCAGCTCCATTCATTTCTTGTAACTGTATAGCATAATCAGAGCAAGGAGAAACCCCAAGTCTGATCTGTTTGAGAACAAAAAAAAAGCAAGACAAACTACAGGCGCTTTTTCAGCATCTTGATTCCAAAATAGCTCTGCTGCCCTGAAAAGCGCATTAGGTGCCAGCTGAAAGGTCCCTCTCCCACATCCCACCCCAAGCTGGGGAACATCCCCACCTGCTGAAAGCAACCTTCCCTTTTGTTTGTTTGTTTCTTGGAGAAAGGGGATGCTGCTTCCTTACATGCAATCCTTGGCACATGGCCCAGGATCTCTTAAAGCAAAGGGCGCCTGTAGACCTTTGGGTCTACCATTCACCTCAAGATGCCCTCTGCTCTCATGCCAACCACTGGATACTTCCTGTTACGAACACACAGGGCTGGGAGGAATGCGGACTCCAGCCTCACACCTGAGAGCATCCAGAAAGCGATGCAGTCAGCCTGCTGTTAGCAGGCACAGCCTCTGCCATCCCTTCTCCAAACCCACCACTGTTCAGCCACAGCTCAGGACAGCCGAACCAGGATGGCACCTACCCGCTTTCACCAGCAAGCTGTATTGACTCATTTAGCAGCTCTGTTTAACTATTAGGTTATTAATAAGTGCAGAGTCAAAGAAAGTAAGACAGCATGAAGGCAGCCAGAGACACTGAGCAAATTTATTAATTTAAGAAGGCTGATCACTTCCCTTCATTTTCTCTGACTGAGTAGGTGCAACAGAGTTCTATTTCAATAAGTTTTCTACTCTAAACTATGCTATTTTAAAAGGATTTCACAATAAAAGAAGCTGAAAGACTGTGCACAGTCTGGAGACTGTATCTGGTGTGACAAGAATATAGTATTTTAACCATATTTAATCTTACAGCATTCCCTTCTCGACAGTGACTTTGCAGGAGGAAACCCTACAGAAAGGAAAATCTGTTCATCCCACACCACAAAACACTGCATCGCTGTGTGGGCTCCAGCAGTAATTCCTACATATTAAAATGCCTTCATTGGGGAATGGGGAAACGCTTGGTGGGGAAGAAGAGAAAGAAAAAATACTGGATCTGATTTGGTTTAATTTTGGGCTCATTTTTGGTGTCACCAAGGTCTCACTGCAATGGCTCTGAGCGCTGGAAGGAGCAGGGGCTGTCTGCAATGGAGAACACCGTGGCTTTAGAAGCTGAGCCCAACAAATGCAACTCATTTTATCCCTTTTAGCATCATGACAGCCCACCATCGTGGCCTTGGCAAGAACTTTTTTTTGCTTCAAAATCAGAGAAGTGGAGTTCAGGCTGCAGGAAAGTGCATCTGCCTGCTTTCTTATAGCAAAGGGCTTTAAGGTCAGTCACGCAACTCGCTCTGAGATACATCTGCATGTATTTGGGAAATGCAGTCTCTGAACATGCTGTTCGCTGTACTGCAGGTTCTCCAAAACCCGTGAAATGTAAATCCTGTTGTACCTGTCCCACCTTCCCCCCCAACCCTGGTAGAGGTTTCAGGGCCCGGACACATATGTCATATAAGAGCTCCGTTAGGTTGCAGCGGGATTGAGATCAGTTTGTGAGAGCAAAGGTGGAAAGGGAAAAGGGAGGGGAAAGGCAGGTAAGGGAAGAAACAATAAGAAAAAATGAGAAATGAGGAGAGGAGAGGTCAGTCCACTGAAGCCGCAAGGGTGACACGGGGCTAAGCTTTAGATGCAGGGATGGATCCTTTAGGTGGGCACCGACTACCCTTATGTTCCAGGAATTGAATTTAGAAACAATCAGACAGGCAAACAAACAAACCTGCTGCCCCCACCCCTCCCGGTCCCTGTCCCCTTTTCCCCATTGGGCGCGGTGGGACCGGGCTGGGGTTGAGCCCTGGGGTCCCCTCCCTCCCGCTGCCCCCAGGTCTTTTCAGCCTGGGGGTTAAAATCTTTTCCAGTGTTCTCCAGCTGAGGCGGCTGCAAACGTGTCACCCGTGTCCGGCCATGCCAGCAGCCCCTGAGGATGCTCCAGTTGAACTGCAGCCTCACGGGGTGAGGGCAGTGAGATGCCAGGCTGGAGGATGCACTTGTCATTTGGGAGCAGCAACCAGCAACCCTCCGCTCCCTACCCTGCTGGGACCTTGAGGACACCGCTCGATCTGTTGTTCACTGGGTGTGTTTTTTATTGTGTGGTGAAGAAACACCACTTGCATCAGTTTTGATTTCCTCCATGCACCACAACTTAGAGAGAGGCATTAAAAAAAATAACAAAATAAAATAAATAAAATAAAACAAAACAAAAGAAAATATAAAATTAAAAAAAATATAGGAAACTCTGTCCCCATGTGCACAGGGCCTCAAACCCAAGCAGTGAGCAAGGCAGGGCAACATCCACACCCGTAACTCACTGCATCACAGCTGCAGGCCTGCACTCTTTGCTGCTGCTCGGTAGCGGCACCGGTTTAAAACTCAGGCTTTGGTGGGGGGGAGGAAAGTGGGTACAGCAACAGTGAAAGCAAATTATCAGTTCAGAGAGCGTAAGATATGGGCAGCTTGCATCAGGGGCACAGAGACGCTATCGCACTGTGCTGGGTCAACCCAATACAGTGGGAGATAGGAGTGGGAGCTGCATATCTGCTGGTCTGCCGGCTGCAGTCCCGCTGATCCCTGGCTTTTTGCTTTTCACTTGAAAAGTTAAGTCACATACTGGACTATTTTTGCTTCGTGTCGTCTTTGAGCTCACAAATCTGAATGCATCCAGCCCTCAGCAAGTGACAAATGTTATTCTCGGTCCTCCCCCACAATTTCAAGCAGTTGAGAATCAGGCGCGGCAGAGGGTACAGTATTTTAATCTATTGATTTGTATCTGCTGTGCCAGAAAAATTCATTAGAGGGGCCTTAAAAGTGGGAAGTGCCTGAGTGCTCAGATCCCTCTTGAAAAGACGAATCCTTTCAGCAGCCGCTCACCTCTGCCGTGTCCCGGTGTGTGCTACCCCGCATTATTCACACTGAGACTTGTGCTTAAAACAGATATCTGAAGTGTTTGACTACAGACAGCTCGAGTGTGTGTATACAAGCAAGACTGGGTTTTGTCCCAGTTGAGCAAGCAAAATCTATCCCACTCTCCATAGCTGCCCCTGGAATGCCCAAGCCTCATGGCAGCCACTCACAACCCAGTGACTCAGAAAGAGGGAGGGAACAAAGTTGATTAAAAAATCTTAATTCCTAACATTGAGGTATGGAGGATTATTATTTTTTTTCTCTGTGTGAAATTTGAAATTCAGGCATCTGAACAGGTGTCAGAAACAGAGGGGCCATTGAGCGTCTCTGATGATCGGCATCATAAATACAGAGGATTTCCTTTCAGTGCAGCACATGCTGAAATGACACTGATGTACTTCTGGCATCTGAGCAGATAATTCTGATATATGCATCATTTCCTCCCTAAATCCAGGAAGCAGCCACACTCTCTATCTGATATTAGTATATTATGTCAAATAGAAATTGGTATTAAAAGTATGAATGATTCTAGATCAAGATCTTCCTACACATCACGCAGAGGGAGGGGGAGAAAACAGCTGCGCAAAGGCTTTCACAAGGGAAAGGAAAAAAAGAGCTGGGGAAGTTCATTTTTTAAAAGAAAAATGTGCTGCCCTGTTTCACGTGGGGGCAGTTTTTAAGTGGCATTTTGATTCAGCGCAGGCGTTTTTGATTTAAAAGGGTGAAAAAGGCTTTCTAATAAACAGGAGCTCTCACCGCTCTGTTTGCAAACAAGCGAGAAATTGTCCAAGAAATAAATATACATGGGTATGACCGGGATATTTCCCCTCCCTTCTCCCCTCTTTTCTTTAAGAAGCAGTTTGGGGTAGCATTTCTTCAGGAGGGAAAACACTGTAGCACAAACGCAAAAATACTCTTAGCCTCTGCTCAGTATGAGCCCGGAGGTTGGGCTGAGGGATTATGTTTCATTTTAGGGGGGTGTGTGAATAAAAAAGGCTGAGAGGTGTCCTGGGGAGAAGGGGCCGAACCTCTGTGCACACTATTTCCCAGCCGCTCTCCGTCCACCTGCCTCCCAGCACCGGTCACATCAAAATTCGTTGTAATGTTAATAAATGAGAAAGTGCCCTAGGACTACAGAGCACTAGCATGTTGTTAGTGATAAGGAGATGAAGACCACGCATGCCTTTGGACACGACTGTCCAGTATGGGCAGCATTTCCCCTGCTTCAGCCAGAGAGGTATCTGCACAAGGGCAGTGGGATCCTGCTCCCCTTTGAAATTCCTGTACCTCGGAGCTCATGGGGAGCAGGATGAAGGCCAGAGCCAAGCACGGGGTGATTAATGGATGGAGGTTATTCAGAGCAGAGCAGTTCCAATTAGTCCTCAGCAAGCAGTACTACAGCAAAGGTAGGCACTCCCCTGCAGTATCTCACACAGAGAACCCCAACAATCGCTTCAGTGCAGGGAACATGAAAACCTGCATCTATTTGCCATTATCCCCCTTCCCCCTAGCTGGGGCAGTCACCATGCTTCAGGCTGAAATTCAAGTGCAGCCCAAGCAAGGCAGCATTTTTTTTTTGTTTGTTTGCAAAGGACAATTGCAATGTGTAAGAATGATGTCAGCCTGGGAGAGAGCGTGTTTCATCTCTCAGGTTAGGTGTATGATGGGAATGTTCCCTTTTGCATCTAGGAAGGATTTCTCCTATTGCTGTTCCAACAGGGTGAGTATTTTTCTCTCTGGGAAAGAAGACAATTGAGGGAGGCAGCCGTGCTCCTCTCGTGCTGCACTACTCAGCCGATTCACACTACTTTTAAAATCCTAGTGCCTACTCCTAACTTCACCTGCAAAGAAACCTGGAGCTGCAGAGGCGCACAGGGATGAGGCTGGACAAGACGTGGGTCCTGCTCCGTGCCCTCAGGGCTATGCTCTCCCTTGAGGTTCCAGTGCCACCTTTGAAGGGACTTCGCAGAGGACAGGCTGTGTCCCTTCCCAAGCACAGGGCTCCTCTGCGCCCGCTCAGCATGGGTGACCTCCTGCCAACAAACGTGGCCATCAGCAAAGACTCAGCCAGGGCAAAGGAGCTGGGAGAAGAAACATAGAGCAGGTCTGTCTTTACGAGAGGAGATAATTCTCTGCTCCGCCAATGGTAACCAGTTTACCCATAGATTACACATTAACCAGCAAATGGAGCTCAAATTAACCAGAATCTGGAGCTTGAACCATTACTCAAACCCTGGTGCAACAGGAGGTCAGATGCCAAAGGGCAGGTTGGTGCCTCAGCGCTGGGGAGGGGCGAGGTGCAGCATCAGGGACCATGGGCACCGGCACCCACAGCAGTGCTGGATGTCCATTCCCTCCGTGGGGACCTCTGAAGGAGTAGGGTGACCTCCAGTAGCTCTCGTGGGTGTTGGTGGCTGCAGGGGGTCTCAGGGCCACATTCTGACCCCAGCACACAGGGAGGGATGGGGACCGAGCCATGGACTGGACCCAGCGGCAGAGGAACGACAACAGATCCTCTCCTCTCAGGGCCACCAGCGCCCAAGAAGGTTGACCAACAGTGGGAATGGCACCAACAGTGGGAGGGGTTAAAAATAAAGGAATAAAAAAAGTGCTGGGGTTTGTGGGCCTGGGTCTAGAGATAAAGCCCCCCATCCTGGAGTGGCTGAGCACCCTTCGGAGAGGCCTCAACCTCTGGAACAAATTAGGCAGATAATCCTACTCAAAGGGTGGGAGAGGACTCTGCAAACAGACCTGGGCCAAGGGTTTGTGGAGCCTTTTGTGGTCAAAATGCCCCTTGGGATGGAGAACGGCAGCGAAGAGGGGTTCAGAGACCTGAATACGTCTCGCACATTAACCTTGGGATAGAGACTCTCTAAAGCTGGAGGCAGAACTTGGACTCTGCTTTAACTCCACTCCTCCGCTCGCTCTGGGCTTTCTAAGGCCNTAAAAAAAGTGCTGGGGTTTGTGGGCCTGGGTCTAGAGATAAAGACCCCCATCCTGGAGTGGCTGAGCACCCTTCGGAGAGGCCTCAACCTCTGGAACAAATTGGGCAGATAATCCTACTCAAAGGGTGGGAGAGGACTCTGCAAACAGACCTGGGCCAAGGGTTTGTGGAGCCTTTTGTGGTCAAAATGCCCCTTGGGATGGAGAACGGCAGCGAAGAGGGGTTCAGAGACCTGAATACGTCTCGCACATTAACCTTGGGTTAGTGACTCTCTAAAGCTGGAGGCAGTTCTTGGACTCTGCTTTAACTCCACTCCTCCGCTCGCTCTGGGCTTTCAAAGGCAAGAAAAAAAAAAAAAAAAATTAAATAAAAGGGAAAAAAAAAAAAAAGAAAACCACAAGGCAAATGAAAGAAGATGGGGGCAAAAAGCAAAGAAAAGACAAAAAGGAGGCAGCGTGGACCCCAATGGCGAGAACTCTTTGGATCAGCGTTAGGCGGCTCCCTGACAGTCGAGCCTGACACAGTGTCACCTCGGACTAGAGACAGGCACGCTGTGCCGGGATCAGACGGAGAGAGGATGGGAAGCCTGTCCATTTCCCTCGCTCCATCATTAAATCATAAGACTACAGGGCTGGAGCATGTTGTCGGGTTTTTGAGCTGCCCCCACCTCAGAGATCTCCTAGCCCTGGCCGGGTGATCTGAGTCCCTGCTACTGCGCTCGGGCAATGATGAGAACTCAGAGGCAGCACCTGAAAGCTCCCGTTTTTCATCTACCTGAAAGAGAACTTCATTTCTAGTAGGTGGCAATTTCCCGTCTTACACGATGCTATCCTTTCCCTTCTCCCTCCTGGATTTATCAAGTCCGGCTCTCGCACCAGCATCGTCCCTTGGCCAGGGCTGCCCTCGGAGTTACGAACTTTACACTACGGACTAAGAAACTGAGTACAGAATCAAAAAAATGCAGTTTATTATTGTAGATTATTCTCTCTTTTGATATAACCATAGAGTCGAAAATGAAAGAAAAGCACATAGGAACATCACACGTGGTTAGTTAGGAACTCAAGATATAAAACAATTTTGCACAGCAAAATATGTAAAAGAAAAAGTAACTGACAAGATTTTTTTATATTTATTGTGGTAAGATTTACTTTCCATTTTTTTTAAAAGACAGGATATCAGTCCCTGAAAATAAAATTTACTGATTATTGCCTTTAAAAGTGTGGAATTTTTGAAGTTACAGAAAATCCAGTTCTGCACCACAATACAACTGTAAAAAAATCTGCATCATTTTAAAACTGTGCAGTAATGCCATCTTTATAACTGCATAAATGGTATTAGCGTTCTAAACAGGTTCATCATTTCTTTTTGTTGTTGTTTTTTTCTTTTTAATTATATGCTTGCAGGTTATATCTTAGTGCAATTCAGTCCCAAATACTTCAATTTTGAGGAAAAAAAAAAAACCCAGCCCGTACATTTTGAATGTAAAATACCCCTCTAGGTATAAACAGGGGTGCTTCCCCCTTGTAATACTTTGGTTTTCAAATACAGTCAGTGGTATAGCAAGGACTACATATACCCAACTTATATTGAAATTGCAAGCACATGCTGCATAAACTACTTTTTAAAACAGTCCCATTGCAAATTCTACCCCCCTTTACATCACGACAGTAAACAATTTAGTGCATCAATCTTAAAAAAAAAAAAATCTACATCTAAACAGACCTAACTCTTTTGAATTTATCTATAACATTCCTTTATCTGTAGCATACATTTGAACTGGGCTAACAGATGACAGAAACTAGAATTAAATTAGAGACTAGGAACCCAGAGCATTCCACATTTGACAATGACCAAATGCAAAAGGAAAAAAGAAAAATATGGGGCAGACCACTTAAAATTAAGTTTTTAGACTGTTTTAGCCAACAGCATGGGTTCAATGTCCCCTTCCCCCCCCAGTGGGATGTGAATTTTGGTTTTGAACAACTTTCTAAAGTTCTTTTTGTGGTTTTCTTTTATATATATATATTTGCCACATTAGGCTATCAAACTCCATTCTGGCAGGGGTTTTGGGAATGCTTCAGTGCATTTAAAAGAAAGTTTGAAGTTTTGAGTAACTCAAAGCAGTTTTAGATCAGATGCAAACTTTAATGGGGAGGAAGAGGAGGAAGATCAAAGGTTGCACTTTTTTGCTTTCAACCCAAAAAAGTGATGAGGCAATAAAACAAAAGGATGAATGCCATGCCATAATAGTCTCCAAAAGTCCATTTCCAAGCAAAAGAAAAAAAAAATAATTATACCATACATGACCAGCATGCAGGGTTTTTTATTAATATAATGTCTCTTTTTCATAGTCTTTTGAAACAGTTATAGTTCATCGTTGCTAAGACAAAATAGCAAGCATAATGCATGAGATGAGAATGGGATTCTAATGGCAGACTAAAGTCTCACGTTTGGCAGATTAAGGCCAAAACTCACATGGACACAGAGGGCTGATGCAGGCTGGATTCTGGCAGGTTGAGCTACGCTTATCTCTAGTTTCGCACAACAACGCTAAAAATTGATGGAACTCAGCAAGCTGGAGTCTAAAAATTTCACATTGTTTTTGTAANAAAGAAAAAAAAAATAAAACAAAACCACAACAGCAAAGCCCCCACGAAATAAAAAAAATAATAATAATAAACAGAAAAGAAACTCATGGAGAACTTTCGGGCGGCCAACGCGGAACCAGCCCACCTTAAAAAGGGCAAAAAAACAGAACCCCGAGCGACCCGCAGGGCGCCGCGGGAGCGCCGGGAGGACTCGGGGAGGCGGCGGGGCGGTGGGAACTCACATGAAAAACTCTGGAGAGGAGGGGTTGTCGCTGCTGGATCCGTTTTCTCTGAAGCCGTTGCTGACCAGCTTCTCGTACTTTTCCTTGTAGGCGTCCCTCTCCCGGACCAGCCTGGAGATCTCCTGCTTTAGGTGCTCCACTTGCTGCAGCAGCTGGTTCTTCTCCGACTCCAGGACGTGCCGCTGCTGGACCCTCTTGAAGCGGCAGGACTGGGCATAGCCCCTGTTTTTGAGGGTCCTCCTCTTCTGCTTCAGCCGGATCACCTCTTCCTTGCTGACGCCCCGCAGCTGCCGGTTCAGCTCCCGCACCGACATGGTCACCAGCTGCTCGTCCGAGAACCGCTCGTCGAAGTGCAGCCCCGCGCCGCCGCCGTGGTGCGGGTGGTGCAGCCCCGCCGAGCCGCCGCCGCCGCC
>WAAB01013679.1:0-11843 GCA_013389865.1 Piaya cayana | reverse complement strand
GGAGCGGGATTGGAGCTGGGACGGAGCGGGGATGGAGCGGAAATGGATCGGGAATGGAGCGGGGACGAAGCGGGTACTGAGCGGGGACGAAGCGGGTACTGAGCGGGGATGGAGCGGTACTGGAGCGGGGACAGAGTGGGACTGGAGCGGGGACGGAGCGGGACTGGAGCGGGGACGGAGCGGGACTGCGGGACTGTAGTGGCTGCGGGGGTTGGAGCGGGACTGCGGGGGCCGGGCATCCCCGTCCCCCCTTTCCCCCCCGCACTATCCCCGCACCAGCCCGGAACCCATGGCTTTTGGGGTGTCCCACACCGTCCCCACACTCCGTATCACCCCCGCACCTCACACTTCTCCCGGTCCCGCACCATCCCCGCATCCTGCTCTTTCCCGGGGAACCTGCCGCCTCCGGGACTGCCGGCCTTGATTTTCCAACTAGGTTTTATGGGAGTATCGATAGAATTAAAGTTAGTTGTAATTCCGTGATAAATTAGATGTCTCTGGTAAGTAAGATTAAGTGCGGTGCTATAAAGTTGTTTATCTGAAAAGTAATTCTCAGAACCCTGACTCCTGACACTCGGTCATACATTAAACCAGCTGCGTGAACGTTGCTCTGCCTGTGCCCCTCGCCAGCCCTTCCCCGCAGAGTTCACTCTCTAACTGTGCAGGGATGCTCTGCGGGTTCGGGCTAGTCACAGGGTGATTTCTCACCGGCTGTAGAAATGATCATTTGCAAGAGCCAGGGAACCTCTGCTGGGGAAACAGGGCTTGGCCAGTGGGTTTGCGGATGGATTGAACCTCCTGGCCACAGTATTGTCCACACGAGTGCCAGGACGAACATTTGACAGTCATAGAGCGCGTGCTGCTCCTGGCAGCTCTCTCTGACAGGCACTCTGCAAGGTTAACTGCATCTAGAATTGATCGTAGAGGCAATTCTGTGAACCTACCAAGATCACTAACACCACTAAGGTACAGTTCTGCACGGCTGCACAACACACCCGCACATGGAGCCGGGGACGCCTGCTGGCATTGTCCCGCTGGCAAAGTTAATACAACCTCACTCTCGGGCTTGTCTTCTCATTTCTTCACATTGCTGGAATCTACAAAACCTCTAGGCTCACAAAGCATAAATCCTAGCCCCCGCAGCCCCCCCCAGCCCCTGACAGTCCAATCCTGTATTTTTTTTTCGCCAAGCTAGATGAATGTGGCACTGTACATCCCTTACCGTGCTCACCTGTGAGAGACATAACGTGTGTGCTAGTATATTTTAATGAAAAGGCTATTGCTTTTCATAGCATACAATTGTAGTATTTCATTTGCCCTCTGGATAGCTGGCTGTGGCAACGCGGCTCCAGCCCCATGAAACAGTTTGAGAGTGAGGATTCCAAGTGCTACGTTTGTAAAGGAGTAAATTTCCCAAGTAAACTCTGAACTCCAGACAAAGAGCATGGAATTGTGTGAGCTAATGGGGGCTGTCTCTTAATTGATACCAATGTAAGCAAGTGCTGCAAATTAATTGAAGCTCTGACCTACCGGAACAGCCAGTGCAATTATTAGTTGTACAATATTGTTTTTGTGTGATTGTTAGACAGAATTGCTGCACCAAAATGTTTCTGCTGTTCAGCACAGTGGAGAGAAAAAGATTATTAGCAATTTTTGGATAACCTTCAGAAGCACCATTCTCCTCCCTACGCTGTGTAATTCTCATTTTAGTAGTATTTTTCTTTATTATTTGGCTATTCACAATGCGTGTCTAAACATTTACAGTCCTTTATTAACAGCATTTCTTCCCTAACAATCGCACACTTTCATTTCAATTAGAGCTATTCAGCCTTCAGTTTTTCCACAATTATCGCAGGGCAATTCCCCTAGTCTGATCCCCTTTTCCCAGCGTTGTTTGTAACAATCCTGCCCAGAGCTAGGCAGAGGGGAAACTCCAGTGTCTCTCTGTAGCCCCTTGCTCCGGTTTGGTTTTAAGCATCTCTGATGACAAGCTCTGCTGCTGCCCTGGTTCCTAAGCTTTCCAACTAATGTATGTTTATTGTGGGAGAGTTTTCTGACAAATCCCGTGGGGGGATGTGAAACATTAACTCCAGATACACCCAACTCGCCCTGTGTTTCAGCCTGTGCAAGACCTTCAGTCGCTGAAGTGTGCGTGTGTGTGTATCTGCCACAGAAGCGAACGTGCAGGTTATGAGTTATATGGAATCAGAGCCTAATTTGTTATAACTTAAACCCACACCAAGAGCAACACATTCAGTACAGTTACTGCTCCTTTTGTTTATCTAGTGCCTGATTTTATGACGCAGAACTAAACAGTGTCCGCTGAATTTAACTATGAAACCAGCCAAATTGATTTCAGAAAGACTTCTTCAGGGTAACAGAGTGATAAGGCATAAACTGCTCCTAGGTGCAGTGCTAGATAAATCCTTTTAACAGTCTTCAGATCAGTTAACAGGGTAAGTAAATCACACATCACTGTTAGCAGATTTATGGGAGAGAATTAATAGAATCAGACGAGATAATCTGGTAGGGATAAAATTGCTGAGGAAACAGTCCTGCCTTATATTGGCGGGTATGAAACAACAGTCTGATTACTGGGAGTCATTATGGATTGGTGAATTTTGAGCTAAATCATCATAAGAGTAATTTGGTATTTATTAATTCTTTTCTCTTTAAACAACTCGCAGACGCAAATAAAAGCCTCTCTCTCTTTGAAGACACATTCTTTATATATTTTTATTGGATGCAATTTACTATTTGCATTACCTGTATTTACTTCATAATTGAACATTTTACATTCAAATTTATGTAACGCATTATGCTTGAGAATATATTTCTGCCTTATTAGCATAAATAGTCACTTCATGAATTACTAACAAAGTTTATCTGAAAATATAGGTATATTTTTTATTAAGTGGAACACAAACGTATGTATGATAAATTCTGATTTGCCAGTAGTGTTACAGAAATACCAAACAACCTTGTGCTGGAGAAGAGGGAAAGGGAGCAGCAGAGAAGTAGCAGAATCAATTACTGTGTGTGTATGTGTGACGATAATTTCTTCTGTCAATGTTTTGTTTGGTTTTAATAAAGAATAAGTGACTTGAAGGTTTGCTTTGTAAGGAGCAGCTGAAAAAGGGTCTCAGAGGATCTCTGGAGTGAATGTCTTCTCCCTGTTCCCCCCAGTGCTTTCTGAACTTGGTTTGGAGAGGCTGTGCCACTGCAGGCTTTGCTCCCACTCAGCTCCCACACACTAGGAACGTGCGCTGCTCGAAACTCACTTTCTCAAACATTTCTCTCTCTCTACCAATCCTGGTTTTAGGCTTGGCTTTAAATCCAAATGTTTGATATCATGTAGGTGCATTCTGCAGTATTAACACAACCTTACTTATGCAGAGAAAACCCCAAGCCTACTGAATTCAAGAACTGCAGGACTGAATCCTTGATCCCACTGAAGCCAGTGACAAAACTGGTATTGATTTCAGTGGCAGCAGGATCGGGTCTTTGATGTCAGTGATCTGTTTGTGTCAGAGGCCAGTGCTCCAAGAAATGAAAGATCTGCCAGATCTGCTGGCAGGAATTCAGGTCTGCTCCCCAAAATCCAAAGGCCAAATCTGCAGTTAATTTTACACTTAGGTTTTGGCATCGGGATGCTGCATGCTGGGATGCCTGTATATGGTGTCTGGGTGTATAAAACTGGGTGTATAAAGCTGGTCCTCCTGGGAGCATTTAAATGAGCACATCTATAAATGTACCACAGCAAAATGAGCTGCTTTTGCCACTCTCGCATTTCTCGAGCCTGGTACAATCCATTTCTGTGACGACAGTATGCTGCCCCATACGCATCTGATACTGCTCTTTTATTTTAAGGCTGAGAAAATCTTCCCTTTAAACTCATGCTGAGCATCAGATTGGACTCCATTTGCAGCTGAACATCTTGGCTGTCTCTTCCTTTCCTTCATCAGCTGCAGAATATTTTATGTAGCATTCTTCCTTTTAATGAAACTTGCTTCCCCTCTCTCTTCCCTTCCCCATTCTGCACTAGTGTAACCCAATCCACTGGCCTTGCTGCCTTTCAAAACTGTGCAAAAGGAGAGAAAAAAGAAGTGTTTTATTTTCCCATCCACTCTCCTATTTGCTGCTTTGCACAGACCCTGAATACATAATCCCTGTTCATTTGTACGTGAAGTTGCTATTGCTAAATTAGAAAATAGACTTTTGGAAATGCAGGCTTACACACATGTCTTGGTTGCTTTTGTGACGCAGCCAAGAGGGCTTCTGTTCTAGCTCTCAGAATTGTGAGGTATTTGCAACCTGCTTTGGTTTTATCCTCCTGGAAGTGCCTGACAGTCGCTGTGCAAAAAAGGCAGTGTTGGTGCTGCACCGGAACGACAGTTTGCTTCAGGTGCCCTGAGTCCAAATGAAGTCAGAGTCAGAATATTTTCATTGCTTCTAATGTTCATAAAATGCTAGAAATATTCCAAATAATGGTGTGTGATAGTGAAACAATTTCTCTGTCTGAAGGGAAGGCAGCACAGAGCTACAGGTGACCATAAGACATGGTCGGAGGTTTAGTACCACAAGCTTTGTGCTTTACTGATGCATCTCCTAGTTTACTAATTTTCATGAATGGCTTTGCCTAAATGTAAAAATCAATTAGGACATTTTGATGCTAAAAAAAAATCTGAAAGATATAAAACCTGATATTGCAATAAAGATTTTTACTAAGTTTTATGGTGGAATTTATCATTTATAACTTGGATGCTCATATTAAGTTATATTATAGTGTTTGTTCTGAAGTTAGCTAGAGAGAACCCAGTAAAAACTCATGCACAATTTTTTTTAAGGGAAGAGAATAGAGCAATCGCATTAATGTTATATGTCTGAGCTGTCCTGACCGTGTCCTGTGATACACACACTGTATTTGTATCTATTTTAGCTCAGAAAAATTACTGCTGCTTTCCTCACTTCTCCTCTGCAGTAAAGTTGCTGCAGCAGTGAGGAACGGTGGCAGTTTGAAAAACTGAGTGAATTTTATGTACCGTCTCTCCCTTAAAGTAAGTGGTGAGGAGGGCATGATTCTGATGTGATGCTTTGATGTGTGACTGTGAAGGTGGAGATGGTCTTTATTAAGAGTTATGAACTTCAGAACATTCTAAACCACTCTGTGATTTACTGTCCAGAAGTGAGAGATGGCACAGACTCATTAATTTTAGTGACCCTCTGCGCTGCGTGGATGGGCTGAGCGCTGTGCTTTAGATTTACTCTGTGTAAACAGTAAAACACGATAACTGCTTACAGTAACAGATGGGTCTGCAGCAGCACAAGGGGTTCTGGCTTACATGACCTAAAAAGGTTGATTATAACAGAGGAGGCTGGCGGTGAGCCCTCGCCGGCTCTCACAGCTCTCGGTGTGAGGAGGAGTGTGTAAAGTGAAGCCAATTCTGAGCAGCAGCTTTCCCCTGACCGTGCACTCGAGTGGTGCTGATGGAAACAGCTATGGGAGGTGGAAGGGGAAAGAAATCAGCTTTGTATGGCAATGATAAGCAGAGACCCTTCAAATAAAGACAGCTGGGGGGGTTGATGACTGCGGCATAGATGGGGAGGGAGCTCTGAGCCCCAAACCCCCTGGCAGGACTGCTGGTTCTCTCTCGGTCCATCTCTGGAGTCAGTAGGGTGCTTGCCCACATGGCAAAGATTTCTCAGATGTTAGGAGAGCTGGAGAATGAAAGGTGATTGTAAATGCCATGTATCATAAATCCAAACCCCCGATGAGCTGTATGTATAAGAACACATAAGGACCTTGTGTTATGTCCAACCTTTAATTATCTGGCTGAACCTGGCCTAACCTGCTTATCTTCTGAGCATTACTCATGGTGCTCTGGCAGGAGGAGGTGTCAATGAGTATGGGCAGGTTTGGAGCTGACACCTTCACCAGCTGAACTGGCAGGAGTTGGGGCTTAATCATAGGCAGAAACAGGGGAGGAGGTGTGTAGGGTGTTTCACCCTTCCCAGCCTGCCCCTCTGTAATGGATCCAGCTTATTACATCTCCTGTCCACTACAGCCAAGGTGAGCTCTCTCCCCTGCCAGCTGTTCCCCTCTCATTCCCCAAATTCAAGAGCCCAACTCCACCTCTGGTTAACGACGCTGGGCTTGATTTCTGTGGCAGAAGCTTGGCTGCTGGCGCTGTCTTCTTGACGATGGAGAAATAGCAGC
Organism: Piaya cayana; assembly: GCA_013389865.1. NCBI lineage: Eukaryota > Metazoa > Chordata > Aves > Cuculiformes > Coccyzidae > Piaya > Piaya cayana. Next base: position 5,626 of record WAAB01013679.1, on the reverse strand, counting down.
ATCTGTCAGAAAATCTATGTGAAAACAGTACCGGTGCCAGCAGATGGAAACTGTAGCTTTCTAATCAGCTACATTTGATTTGGTTTGATATATTTAACTTCTCATTTTTCTCCCACTATTGGCAAATGTGTTATTCTTCCACTGAAATGAAAACAACCTACAATTTACTGGATTGCCTTACAGAGTCATGGTGCAAAGAAGTGTATGTCATGATGACATCTGATATCTTTCAGTGCCATTAACTGTTTTCACCCAGCAAGGAATGGAAAGTCTTATACCTCATTTTTCCCCCTCCTACTCCATCAGAATTAGTTCACTGTTTTAGGAGCACTGGGTAGACTCGGTTCAGATTTGCCTCCATCTGGATCATTCAGAAATTTGAATCCTTAAATTAAAGGAAATGATAAAAATACCCATGAAATTAATTTTCACACCTGCAATTGGAATTAATAATGGCAACCATTGTGGCATCCTGTTTCAGGTCCCTCGAGATGACTAACAGTTCTGGTCATTAATATAATCCCAACCACGAGAGGAATTCACTGTCTGAGGGATCTACCATAGAAAATAAATGATCCCCAGAGCTATGCCTGCACAATGGAAAATGTCTTTACTCATCTATTAGTCATTTTATCACTAGATTGTATTTTTGCACGCGGAAGTTGGCTCTCTGATATTAAAAAAGAACAGAACAACATTTGACTTGGTAATTTGCACACAGAGTTTGATTATGTTTGAGCTTCCTGTCTTTAGAAGGATGCATGTAAGTGACTGAGAGCAACAAATGAAGTCTTGTGTGAGGCTTGCTCATGCAAAGTTCACACATGTTCACTATTTGTGCTCAGCATCAGTCCTGCTTGTGTCTGTGGGCAATTCTTGTTCTTCATCTTTATGCAGGACTGGTCTATTGCTAAAATGCTGCTTGAATTTCCCCCCCAATTCTGCTTTTCTCCCTTAATTGCAAGGGTTGAAATGTGTCAAGTGTCTGCTTCACTCGGCTGGGAATCACGACACTGCCACTGCAGTTTCCCAGCCTTCAAAGATGACATGCAGCCAGCAAACTATAAAGCTAAGCGACTGCACGGGGGCTCTGAACTGCCTTCAAAAGGCATTTGATTCTAGCAGTGGAGCAGCGTTAGTACTTCAAGCAGGGCAAAGAATAGGTGTGCACTTGAATCCTTTTGCAGAACCATCTTTCAGAAGGAATATCTCTAATTATGTTTGTTTAAGCCTGCCCTAATGGCCACACGTGACATGCTCTGAGTGAAATATAAGTACCAATTCCAGCTTTACTTTCTGCTAAGCGCAAGACCAGCTTGGCTTATAAAAATCCAAAACCTATTGCCTGTGCCCCAGGAGCCATCCGCACAGGGTGTGAGCGAGTTTCTACAGTCACTTGTATTCCTAAAAAAATAGAAGGCGGTTGGTTGCCTCTCAGTGATGCAAAGCCTGTGATGTTTTTCAAGACAATACACACCTCTCCCACCCTCACTGCATTTATTGTTCTGGGAAACAGCAACCACATCCCAGTGCTGCTGGGAGGGGTGTCTACATACCCGAAGCTGTTCTAGTTCCATATTTACTATGTTGTATATAGGGGCTTAAAGGTCTTTAGCAAGGGCAGTTCTGATTTATTTGCCCAGCACAGGAGTTAGACTGAGAGAGAGAGCTGGTCCTACAGAGTTGTCTCCCTGTAATTTGCACAGAGATATCAGCCACAGCTCTTTTCTCTCCATTTAGAGCATTTACTTGGATCAGTTACTGTGAATGTAGCTTGCGTTATTCCCTGTGGAGTAGGAGACAGGTAGGGCAGTTTCTCTCTTTATTCTTTCTCTCCCCTCTACAGATTTACACCTTTTATAGCTGTTAAGGTAACTACCAAACAACTTAGAGACTGGCCTCGTGTAGTGGCAGGCTAGCACTTTCTGGGGTTAGTTTAGCCCCAGCAGGTTTAGATTCCATCCCCTGCCAGCTCTTCTAACAGGGATTTATCTTTTTTTTTTTTTCTAATCTACCTGAAATTCAAGGTTCAGCCTGAAGTTGATTCTAGCAGCACTTGGCTATGTCCTTTCGCAAGCAATGATCCAAATCAAGTGCTCAGAGCCACAAATAAAAGGGCTGGTATACCACAAGGTTTCTGTAGTTTTCCAGATGACTCAAATAGACTGCTATCAGTAAATCTGTCCTTGCAAAGTTAAAGGAAAGATATCCATCGTGCCACATTATTCTGCAAGTACAGCTGGGAATGCAAGGTTCTCTGTAGCTGGATGGGCACCCTTGCAGAGAAGAATTGGGATACCAACAACTTCACATTGCCAAAATTAAACAAGTCAGTGCAAAAAAGGGTGCTTGACTCCACAGAGGTCAGGTAGAGCCTCTAGTTGTATGGGTCAAGCTAGCACATGTGAACTCTGGTGCTCCTGGTCACTCCACTGCTACCTAACATTCTTGGTATCAGAAAAAATTTGCACCACTATGTCAACTTGCTCCAGCAGTTGCCAGCTGCAAAGATTAATTTTTAACGTCCTTTTCATTTCCCAGTGCTCAGGGAGATGAGTAAACAACTCACACCGAGCCTCAGCTGGGCAAACTGCTGATAGATCTGGGGAGGTGACAGGTCCTGAGGGTCTGTCCTTTCATTTCCCCAGAGCACCCTTCTCGAGAGAATATTTTTTCTCTCTGTATGGAAATTGCATCTGTACTGCTGGCCAGGATGCCACCGTGGATTCCCACGGTGCCCTTTTGCAGTGAAGGTGCTGCAAAGCTGCAGTTAGTGCAGCAGGGCAGGGCTGGTACAGGATTTCCTTATGGAAAATGAGAAGTTCAGTTTTAGGCTTCTTGTGGTCTCTCTGGAAGATAGCTAAACTTTACAGATGTCGCTATCTGGAACTTGATCTTGGGGTCAGAAGTACAAGCTTGTAATGAGGCTGCATGGGGAATGACTCAACCCACCCTTGTTAACTTCCCTATCATCTGCATTTAACAATACCCAATCTGGAAACAGTTGCCCTCATTCTTTAGACTCTGCTGGCAGCTGGCAGGCTTAGAAATGGGGGGAGCCTGAGCTTCTTTATGATGTTAAACATAGAGTTCAAGCCCAACATGAATGAATTTCCTCGATGGGGGTCCTGCAGATCCAGGCTGGGGGTCCAGAAACCAAGACCTCTAATGTTGCCACACAGAATGGAAGTCTGATGCCAAGAACTTAACAAATACCTAATATAGAACAATTGAATGGTTTGGATTGGAAGGACCTCACAAACTCATCCAGTTCCAACCCCTGCTATGGGCAGGGGCACCTCTCACAGGATCCCATTGCTCAAAGGCACATCCAGCCTGGCCTTGAACTCCTCCAGGGATGGGGCAGCCACCACTGCTCTAGGCAACCTGGGCCAGGGCCTCCCCACCCTCGTGAGAAAACATTTCTTCCTAAAATCTCATCTCAATCTCCTCTCTTTCAGTTGAAATCTGTTCCTCTCCTATCCCTGCACTCCCTGTTCAAGATCCCCTCCCCAACTTTTCTGGAGCCCCTTTCAGTACTGGGAGTCTGCTCTAAGGTCTCTCTGGAGCCTTCTCTTCTCCAGGCTGAACAACTCCAGCTCCCTCAGCCTGTCCTCATACAGGATTTGCTCCAGCCCTCAGATCATCTCCGTGGCCTCCTCTGGACTTGCTCCAACAGCTCCTTGTCCTTCTCGTGCTGAGGACTCAAGAACTGGTGAAGTCTCATGAGAGCATGTGGGCAGAAACCCTCCCTCTCTCTACTGGTCACACTTCTTTTGTTTTCATTAGTTAGCTGATAACTATTTATTGATGCTCCATGAGCATTTTGCTTCAGCTGAGACTGAATAAAAGCAGGGGAGATTTCTCAGCATTTGGCCCTTCATTTGGGAATTTCAACTAAAAATTCACTGTCCTTCCTCTGTTTCACAAGTCCCCTAACTAATATACCAGGATGTGTCAGAATATTGCTGTGACTCATAACCATGGTTGCAAAGTCCAAATTCTAACTTCTTTAGAGGCTTGGAGTGGTTGGGGCAAGGGCAAAAATACAAAAATGAAGATGAGATGTGGAAGACTTCCTCTGAGTAGGGAACACCTGCAGCATATCAATGCACTTCAGCATCAGCAGCCAGGTAGTTGTGAACAGACACAAGAAGAGTGATTGGTATATCAGTCTTTCTGGTCAGGAGCAATTTTCATCATGATGCTCCCAAATTAACAGGGCGGAAAGATTATTTCCCAATGTACAATTGTAGGTCTTGGTCTGATCAGAAAACTGAGCAGAAAGCTGAGGGAAGGGACTTCAGTGAGGTGAGCAGTCTACAGGACAAATCCGAGAGGAAATGAGTGGTACCTGGTTCTTAATTTCACCACGTGTTAAGTATTCTTTCTTCACAGTTCATACTTACAACTAATCTGTGTTTCTGGAAAATATAAGAACTGGTGAGATGGAAAGAGCTATCCCGCTGAACAGCAGAACAGCACCAGGTTTCCTTTCCCACATGTCCAGTCACAGGTGATTAGAGGACTTGGTGGTAACCACATGTGTAATGCAGAACAATGCAAGTCATTTCCACCACAGCTGAGGTGAGCGCGTTTATGAAGAGTGTGCCATGAATGTTTTATCAAGACTGCGATGATCTGATGGTTTTAGGAACCAGTCTTTCAAAGAACCGAAGACATTGACATGAAATTGAGGTGCCACAAAAAAGGCCAGATGTTCAACTTCTAGGTCTTTATAGGGCATGCAAATGTTTTCTTATGACTGAATGTGCATATTACCCATTGATGTCATCACTTATGCATCCAGCTCATCATCTGAATAAGCAAATATCTTCTGTTCTGCAGCAACCATACTTTGAATTTAATGCAAAATTCATTCTTTTTAAAAATCAGTTCCTTAGAACACAATGGTAAATCATGCGCAATGAAGAGATACGAGAAAAGATGCTGCACCCTTTTTCTGAAGTCTTTATTTCTTTTCTCCAGAAAAATGTCTCCACCTTCCTGCTGAAAGCCACAATTATTTCTTCATATTCACACTGCGTTACAGCTCAGCAGTTCACATCATTGATTGGGCTCCATTATGCTGAATTCTGGAATGCCCAAAGAGCTAGATATAAAGCAGAAGACAACAGATACAAAAATAGATGTGGACCACAAGGTAACCATCAGCTGCAGGGACACCCTGCAGTGGATTTCTCTTCCGGGCAGAGCTGGGGTGAGTCAGTACAGCATGGGAGATTACAGAGGATGAACTTAGTGGTGATTCTCACATCAATGAATTACCTCCATTAAAACAATTATCCCACCTTGTGTTAGACAACACAGCAGCTTTCATGAAACTTATGACTGTATCACATGCACAAATGAGGGTTCTGATACCTGATGAAATTACTTACCCTTCTTGCTCTGTCTCTTTTTTCTCTTACCAGAGGTAAGGCCAGTCTCCCGGGAGCAGTTGTCTCAGCTATGCCATGGCCCTTTGCCTTGCCTATTGTTTCCTGGCAAATCCAACCACTGTCGAGTTCCTGACTTGTTCCCTTTCCAACCACACAATGTTTGCAGTTATTGAGTGTGAACAAATGGAGCAAATTTAATTGCAGATGATGTATAATATAATATA
>WAAB01013678.1:0-17235 GCA_013389865.1 Piaya cayana | reverse complement strand
ATTCCATGATTCTATGATTACATTGCAGTGGTTATGTGTGTTCTATTCTGAAAACACTTTTATTGGACTTGGAGTCTAAAGCCCAGAGGCAAAGTGTATTTTTCCTCTCAGACAGAACCCTATAGCAATGGTAAGTTAGGTGTGACACAGAATACAGTCATTACTGTCTCCTTGGGATTCACCAGGCTTCATTTCAGCATTTTTCCAACCCTTGCAATTCTACATTTTCTTCTGTCTCTGTCTTCTCTTTCCTCTCTGGGTGGAGATTTGACTTTTCCCACTACTTGACCTTGTCCCAGTGTTCAGGTTTTTTTTGTCTTAGTGTCACTTCATGCTAGCTGATTTACATATTTAAGCTTTCTTGTCAAATTGTAATATCAAACAGGAATAGGTTTCCCAGAAACTACGGTACCTTTCCCAAGTGAAGCCATCCTCCTCAATGATCTAGGAATCTTCCTAGTACCTAGAATGACGTGCTTACATGACGATCTCAGCTTCTATTTGATAACTGACTTTTCTTCATTGTAAAATTCAAATTTAAATAGTAAAAAATATAAATAGCATTTTAAAAAGTTAAGAATTTTTAAGATTAGAAACTTTATGTGTGAATTGTGGACTTTTTCTGTACAGCTTGTGTAGCAGCAAACCACTTTGAAGGCTAAGGCTTCTTTCTGTAACTTTTTCCTGACAAAAAGAGTTACTGGGCAATTTTCCTTCATTAGCTTCAGAAGCTGGCATATCATATAATAACAAATCAATGAACTAAACACATTCTAATTAATCACTTCAGGGTTACTTGATTGACCACACCATTAATTCCTTCAATAAAACAGCACAAGGTTAGAATGTATTTCAAGTTAAGCTTTCTGGGGACTATTGGCTGGAATTCAGAGGAAAGAAGAGCCACTAAAAATCGCTGAACTAGGAAAAGCAACTACCTTACTCTTTGTTAGCAAATTACATGCTTGATATTGCAAACAATTGCTACCTCTTGACTTTAACACAACTACTTTAGGAAAAAGCACTTGGTCTGCAGTAACTAATATTATTGACACTTGTGATATTTTCAACACAATACCTTGTTAACTGTAATACATGCAGGTGGAAACAGGCAATCTTTCTTAAACTGACAGAGTGTTGAGTTCTGCTGCAATTTTGTTAGCTTTGTGTGTGCAACAAAATCACAAGAGCACATCCTGCAGCCTAGAAATAGCCTCAGTTTTACGGGCTAGTGAGTTGATCACTCCAGCTCTTCAGCTAGGCTAATGCACTGATTCCATCATGGTTTCTTTGCTCACTGCTCTAACCTGAACAACAGGACTAGCTTTGGCATCCAGCCTACAGAGAGATCTTGGCGTAGGGCAGAAGCTCAGTCACTTTGTGACACTAATTTTTAGGGGAGCTTGGGATCATATTAAAGAACGGGACCACGGTTCCATGCTCTTGCTCGGCTTCTTTTATGTCCTGCTCTGAGACAGACTGCTCTGAATCAGTGCAGACCTTAGTTCTAGTTTGTGAGGAAAAAAAGCTATTTTTTTAATCGTGACACCTTATGGTTTCTAATCAGGGAGGGAAAGTAGCGTATAATGGAGAGATATTTGCCCTCCTTTCAGCTTCACAGCAGCTTCTCAGACAAAAAATAAAAAGTGACTAAAGTGGCAGAATTAAAGCATGTAACTTTATTTAAAAGTGTTATTGTGCAAGTAACCTCTCAGAAATCAGCTGGTACTTTAACAATACTAAAATCAGCTACTATGGCTTTGGCTGTTCCCTAGATGACTCTGAAGGGGTGCTTACATATATAGAGTTGTCTGGCAATGTGTTTCCAACACTGAAAAGAGTTTATAGTTCCGGTGTGTATGGAGAACTGTTGATGACCAAAGCTGGACCCTTTTTTTGTCACCTTTTAATAGAATTGTAGAATCATAGATTCTATGAAACCATGCTTGGTTGTAAGACTTTTGGAATCAAGTCCAAATACATCTCTCTGAGGATTTCATCTATCTCTCTTCTGATTGGCTCCAGGGATGGTGAATCAACTACCTCCCTGGGCAACCTGTTCCAGTTCCTGATAAGCTTTTTGGTGAAGGAATTTTCTCCCCACATTTTTCATCAGCAAGATTAAATTTAATAGCACAAAAGAAGGAATCATGGAAAGATTGACACCAAAAGTTTTAATATGTCCTGGGTTGCATCAAGCACCGCATGGCTTTGGGAACTTATTCTCCCACTCTATACTGCATTGCAGTGACTCCACCTCATGTATTATGTGCAGTTTCAGGTGCCTTGATATAAGAAGGACATCAGACTTTTCAGGTATATCTGGAGGAGGGTGACTGAGATGGTGAAAAGTCTTGGGGTCAAGACTTACAAGGAGCAGCTTAGGTCACTTAGTTTGTTCAGCCTGGAGAACGAAAGACTGAACTCATCACAGTCTAAAACTTCCTTAAGGAGAGACAGTGGAGTGCTGATCTCATCTCTGTGATGACCTGCAATAGGATGTGGGGAAATGGACTGCAGCTCCACCAGGGAAAGTTCAGATTGCATATGAGGAAAAGGTGCTTCACTAAGAACAGGCTTTATCAGTGCTTCATCAGTAGAACAGTCTCACTGGTGAAGCAGTCAAAGCAACAATCCTGTCTGAGTTCAAGGAGCTTCTGGGCAATGCTGTTAGAGATATTCCATAATTGCAGTAGTTCTCAATACTTCTTTTGAAAACTTCTTGTTGTTGTTGGTTTCTTAAAGTGAGTCCCATGGTCTATGTAGCCAAGCTCCTGGCTCTAGTCCCTGCCCTGCAGCCATTTCTTGATTTTCCAGAATCAACTGGCCTTTTCAAATCCCCTACCATTGACTGATGAAAAAATTACCTTTGCTGCAGTGACCCTTACTGCTGCTCCCAGGGCTCCATAATCCCTCTTGACTGTCCATTATGTGTCTCCAATTATGTAATCAGTGCCTGTTCTGGGAATTTCTTGGGAGTTTATCATGTAAACACAGTATGGATTGGATTAGCCAAAAATTTCTGTGTACTGATTCAATACAAAGAACACTAGATCTTAATTCATGGTCATATATGTCATACTTTTATTCAGATTGTCATTAAACTGGTGAAGAGATAAGATGCAGACAAATGAGGTCTGAGGGAAATGGAATCCTCTGCATGCCATCTTCTGCTACTCATTCTTCCTGCTTTACTGTTCCACAAGACACTAGTAGGTTGGAAGGGTCAATTTCATCTGAACAGATCTAAAAATGTTAAGTTTAATTTGATGACTCAATTGTAGGTCTAGACATGTAAAAATGCCTGCATTTTAAATAACTTAATTTTGCTACTTTTCTTGATTTTTTTTAAAGTCAGTGGAAAGAAATAGGGATTTGAGGAGTATGATTCATCTCATCTTGTTAAGGGATCAATTGACTGTCATCTCCTCCCCACCACTGACTATGTCTTTGCAAATGGAGACTAGCATAAAGAGTTCATGAGTGAACTGCTCTGTGGACAGGTGTCCTGACACATTTCGGCAAGTGAGACCCAAAAGAAGACTGTAAACAGCATTGAATGCACATCTAGTGTTTGCTTAGCACCTAAAGCATACTAAGGAGAAACAAGAGACACCACAGTTTACTCTAGAGGACTCCAATATGTGAAATCTGGGGATGCTGGGACCACTCATCTCTCAGACTCTTTGAGATCTCCATCTCACTTACACTTTCTTTGTCATTAACCTGTCTTCTGATGTAAATACATTTTGTTTATTCATGAAAATAAAAACAGTGGAGCCTTACAGTAAATTTACACTACTTGCAGGCTTTCCAAGGCATGGAAACATCATGGCATATATTATAGGTATTACAGATTAAAGTAGCTGTAAGGGAACTATATTACTGTTCTTGTCTGCAAATATATGCCTGCAGAGCTGTGCAAGAAAGCATAAAAGATTTGACAATGATCAGTCTCTCAGGTAAGAAGATAAACACACAGTCATTTTTTCCCTTCCTAATTGCACATAGCTTCTATATTTACTTATTCAAGAATGACTCTGGGAGCTTTTTCTAGCCCCATGAATAAACAGATGGGGTTCTACTTCCTTTTTTCAGAAACTAGTTATGCTTTTTGGAAAAACAGTAAAATGTATCTTAGAAGAAAACATGCCTAGAAGAGCAAAGACAGCCCCATGGAAAATGTCTACTTAAGAATACAAATGTTTGTTTTGCAGATTTGTAAAAGCTATGAATAAAAAAAGCTAACTAAACCACTTTGCATTTCTACCTTCCACTGCATTAGTTTCTGGGTTGCAGACCCCTCTTTGGGGTTCCTGACCTTCAAATCAAAAGAATGAGAATCCTCCTTTCAGTTTACTGTAGTTGGAGAAGAGTTCATATGCTTTTCCTTCACTGGATGCTGAGAACTGTTGAGGATCTGCAACTGAGCTCATATTCCTAGGCACCCACAGTAATTTTCAGCTTTCTTAGTATCTTCTGCATNCTTCCGCCCAAGGGGCCAAGCTGGAAACTAAGTATCTAAATGTTTCTACACGGGAGGGCCCATGGAAAGTAAGCTTAAAAGGTGGTAGAGCTTGGGGGTGGGGTAGGGGGGTGGGAAGAACTGTACTATTTTCACACAGAAGTTCTGTAACAATTGCTGAAATCATGTGAGCTGTTCTTAGGTCCCATTTCAAAGTTAGAATGGACACATAATGATATAAAACATGATCAGAATTCAAATAAAAACATATTTACTATGAAATTTCACCATATCAAAACAATTGTGAACCTAAGGTCTGAACTACTGGTTTGGGTGTATAATATATATATGTGCTTATATGCATGTGTATGCTTATTATGTTAGCGTGAGTACATATATACATACTTATGAAAAACTGGAGTGGGATTAGCAGACAAGAAAACAAATTTGTGACACAGGAGCTGTGGGAGAACAATAACAGTAATTGCAGCAATCCTACACCAGCATGTGCAGGATGCAATTACAAACTGACCTTTACCACCCACGTGACATGGCTACACGGAAGGGGAGAGACAAGTTGAGTGTCTGTGATCTCTACTAGCTTCCTACTGGAGAAGCCCTTCCACAGGCCTTAGCCTTTCTAGAAAAGATGCAGTCTTCGAACTTATTGCAGAAGATACCCGAGTTGAGTATTTGGCAGGTGTAAGTCACATCAATTGACTTTAGATTCTTCTCATTGAATTTTTTGCTGATTGAAGATGGAAAATTCTGCTTATCTTCTATACAAATTATGTAGTTTTATGAAATGCCATGTGGAAAAGATGATTGAGTGTCCATGTACATATGTATTGTGGGTAATATCTGCAGTTCTTATAAGCTGCCTGAATTAGAGTAATTCAGCTATTTCAGGCATTTTTTCAGTGCTGTATAAAGATTTGTGCAGCTGCAAGACATTGGATAGGCAGATATCCCTGTACCCCAGTAAGAAGGGAGAACATTGGCTAAAAATCCCTGAATTTGTCAGTCATCTCTGAAACAACATGCACATCAGAGAAATGACACTTCTGAGAGAAGCTTAAAATAGGAGCTCTACAATGATTAATTTTTAAAGTGCAGATTGTTAGACTGCATTTCTAATAACTGTAATTTGAAGCCATCTGTCTGACATAGTTCATCCTATCATTAAATTCTTTGTAAAAATGGTTATGTTATTCAAAAACCAGATAAAGTGATAAACTGATGGAATGCAAGGAAAGAAATGAATAACAAAATCTGTCCTTCAAATATACTCAGTCCTAGGGCTGAGTGGTTTANACCAAACTCTGCAGTCAGATCAGCAAGCCTTGTGCACAGGACTTCATGAACCACTGGTACAGCCCTCGTTTGACAGAGGAGGAAAACAACAGTCTTCAAAACAATAAAGAACTGAAGAGCAGGTAAAAAGCAAAATAATGGGAATGAGAAAACTATGCTAACTTTTTTGGCAAGCAGAATATACTTAGCAGTAAAGGCAGAAAAAAAGGATGCAGAGTTCTTAGTATTGCCAGCTGTGGGAAATATTGCCACCTAATAAGATATTGCTTTAAAGATACTGCTAATCAATGTTATAAGGAATCTAGACAGCAACTTCTTTCATCTAGAAAGGGGCATGTGACAGTATTCATTAATGTTGAGACACTACTGCAGTAATATTGCATCAGTACAGCTTAGGTTTTGATCTGCTGAAAAGCAGTTAGGTGAGGAAGGACATGGGAGTCCTAGTGGATAACAAGCTAACCATGAGCCAGCAGTGTGCTCATGTGGACAAGAAGACCAAACGTATCTTGGGGTGCATTAAGAAATTCTGGCTAGCAGGTTGAGGGAGGTTATCCTCCTCCTCTCCTCTTCTCTGCTGAGATCCTACCTTGAGTACTGTGTCCAGTTCTGGGTTCCCCAGTTCAAGAAAGACAAGGTACAAGTAGAGAGTGTCCAGTGGAGGGCCATTAAGATGACTAGGAGACTGAAGCAACTCTCATTAGGAAAGGCTGAGAGACCTGGGCCTGTTTAGCCTGGAGAAGACAAGAATGAGACGGGATACTTATAAATACCAAAAGAGAGGGCATCAAGAGGATGGGGCCGGACTCTTTCCAAGGGTGCCCAGTGACAGGACAAGGGGAAAAAGACATCAGATGGAGCACAGGAATTCCACTTTAACATGAAGAAATACTTCTTTACTGTGAGGGTGATGGAGCAGTGGAACAGTTTCTCAGAGAAATTGTGGAATCTCCTTCTCTGGAGATCTTCAAACCCCTCCAGATGAATTACTAGGCAACTTGCTCTAGGTAAACCTGATTTAGCAGGGGGTTGGACTAGGTGATCTCCACAGGTCCTATGCAACACCAACTGTTTTGTGATTCTGTGAAAATTATCTGTAGAATAAGGAATAGTATGAGTAAAAACATGGGAATTTATACATACGTACACATACAGGCTTATATACTCCCCACATGGAAATAGTCTTGTACACTGTTTTCTTAATACATCCTTCTTCACTTCAGTACTTGTCAGTCTTGTGGGAATGTTCATACCTGAATCCTGGTAATTGTCTAAACTGAAGAATTAAGGCATTTTATTTTCTCTGTGTGCTATTTTTAGCCATCAGAAACAGCTCCCTAAATCTTCTAGACCAGAACCAAAACATGCATTTTCAGCATTTCCCGATTAGTTGAAAAGCATTGATCTGGGGATTTTTTTCAAGGGTTTTCACTTCAGACTGTTACTTTTAATGTAATGTGAATGAGTCTAGCTTAGGTTAACTGGACTCACGTGAGTATTTTGTGTAGTTTCACCTTATTTATCCTTTGAATCTGCTGTTAAAGCTCTGTTGCTTTGTTATAAAGACTAGATTTAATGTTTGAAATTATGAAAATTGTAGAATGTTATTTTCTGATCTGTTCATATGTTAAAAATGCTGTGTTTTTCATACCGCTAATGTAAAAGTCACCATGGCCTCCTATACTGAAAATAGCACTTAAAGCCATGGTCATATTAATAGTACATGTATGATCATTGGCTCCTTTCTGATTATGACCCCATGCAGAAGCAGCATTTTCACACTGAATAGATAACATAATCTGAACCACATCATGGCATTTCTGGTTTACAGTTTCTTTCCTGTTTTATCTAAGATATTTTACTATGTGGAAGAGTAAAATGACCAGGGAATTACATGTTCATTCCTCCTCCCATCTGCACTCAAAGTTTCTGGCAGCCAGCCTGTGTAGTCAGCAGAGACACCATGGAGTGGGGGAAATAACCAGATAAAAACATACAGTTAGAAACTGAAAACGAGCAAGCTGAATACTGGGTTAAAGAAGAACAGGGTAAAATTAGGACTTGAACACAGCTGGATGGAGCTATGCTGGGTTGGGATTTGGGCTACAGGCCTGCAGGGTATTTTTGAGACCAAGCAAAGTCATGAAACCCTGCTAGAGCAAGATCTACATAGTCTTCAAGATGTGTATGGAAATGTTACTATTCCTAAAGCTCCATGGGAATACCTTAAAAAATTCTGGCCTGCATCACAACTGTGCAGTACAGCTGCCAGCAAAGGCTGCTGTGCCTTTCACTGGTCACATTTTCCATTCTTAATTGGTTAACACCCTTGCATTTCAAGTTTGCAAAATCTTTTCTCTCTATGAACCTGAACCTAAGTAAACAATGTTTCATAATTCTTCTCTCTGATATAACATAAAAGCAGAGCTAGATGCTACTGAGTCTTATTGTACTATGTGCAATGAATATGTTAATTTTTGTTTTGTTTGGTTTATTGCATAGGCATCTTCCCTTCCTCCTACTGCCTCTTGGAATATTTAATTTTCTGGTTTTGGGGGGTTTTGGGGTTTTTTAAAGTCTTTCCTACAAAGGGATTGCCTGATTGGCAGACAGCTGACAGTTTGGACTGCTGTGAACACAGGCTTCTCACCAGCTTAGAGCACAATTGTCTGTTCCTCTATTCCTCTTCACTTCATGCTGCTTATTCAAAATGAAACCACAGAATGGCCTTTAGTTTTCCTTTTGGGCTATATGTAAGGGATTACACAAAAAGCACACCAGGCTCTTGGGACAGCATGGAGGGGCCTCTCATGGCAAAGGAATAAGAAGAATTTCTCTGCTTCACTGATTTTTAGTAGACTCTAACACATAATAATTATAGGATCCACAAGGACAAAAGGGAGATATTAGAGGATGTAGGAATCAATGTTGAAACACTGAAAAAAGAGTCACATTTTTCTCTTTGGGATTTTTTTCATTTTATCAGGGGAAATGAATAGGGAATTAGAATTGGCACTGCTAGGTTGATTGTGCATTACACTTTGTGTGTACTGTATTTTGCTTGGGAATCTCCGCCCCAAAGACGTTGTCGAGGTTAAACGCTGCCTCTGCCTGAAAGTTTCTTTTTTTCTCTTTTATTTGAGAATTTATTAGGGTGCCTTCTCAACAATTACCATTCTCCTCCTTTCAGAAATTGTTATAAGCGATTCTTCAAAGGTCTAGTTCTCATTTGCATTTGTGTCACTTTGACACTTTCACTCCATTTTTTAATGAACACGATTTAGACTCTCACCTTTTCCTCACTAGTAGCAAATTCATGGGCATGAGCCATGGGTCCTCAAGCCATGCCATTAACACAAATAATTTACAATGTCATGGTCATCACATCATGTTCATGTTGTCTCATGATAAGTATTTTAACCCAAAAATGTTGTTTGATATGATTAAGTCATTAAATGTTCTTAATGATGTGTGTGTATGCATTTTCTTAGATGATTCATGCCTGTGAATTATTTGCAAGATTAACACTGAAAGGATCAGTAACCTCTATGTAAACATAGTTTTTACATATATAAAAGTACATGTAAATACCTATGAATGTTATTCGTAGATGAAACGTGTAAATACATACGAATTTTCAGAATTCTTGATTATTTTGGGGTTAGAATTCTCTCATAACTTATATCTAAAATAATATTGATATTATTGTTATGATAGTCTTTAATAATTGGTGCATGTGTGTGTGATATGTATATTCCTTACCTACAGAAGGCTGCTTTATCTTTGGCCAAATTTTGTTTTCTCCATATTTTTTTTTTCAACTAATTTATGCCATAAGAAAATCTTATTGGAACAAACCTCTTAAAAATAATTGCAGGTTTTTCATGATGGCTGAGGAAATGCAAGAGGAAAAGTGTTAGTAGAAAGATGATTTTAAAAAAAAATCAGATGATTGTCATAGTTGGAAAAGGGTTTAGGGGTCCATCATCAAATTTTTGAAGCTTTTTATTCATAGCTGCTATTCAACCAATTAATAGAAATATATTACAAAGTTAATTGTAAGTGCCATCTATGACATTCATATCCAGAATGCCAAACAAGAATTTTATTTAAGTCATTTTATTTAACTTTATTCACAATGTTTTGATATGTTGGAGCTTGAGGATGTTACCTCTGCTTTCTCATGTTCAGGATATCCTTTCTAAATTGCCTAAGAAATATGAAAAGGCTAGTTTCCACATTAAGAACAAAATTAACAGCACTGGTTTGACGTATGTATAAAAGCTAAATTATTCAAGCTTTGGTGGAAACTGTCATAAGACATCTACCTTAGTCATTTCTGACATGTCTTTCAAATGCAGTCTCTTAGTCTCTGCTCTACATCATTAGCAAGCAAGACAAAAATGCAGAACATCCAAGTAGCTGACAAGTACAAGCTCACACAGCTCTTGTCAGTTATTTGTCAAACCAGGTTGCTAAAGTTATCAAAGCTACTTTAATTATGTTTTATGGTATTTCCCTATTATTTTTGCTGCAGTTGTCACAGATCTCTGCCTATTTAGGGCTTCAAGTTCGAACAATTTTATTTTCCTATTAGAAATTTGACCACAATATATGGGACTGTAGTGTTCTTTTCCAGTGCCTGTTTCAGAAAATCTCACTTATAAACTCAAAATCTACCTTAAATATGTGTATCTTGTATTAGCAAGCTTTGCTCTGCATAATTACAGGCAAGTTGAAACATATTTTAAACAGTTGAGCTGTGATCTGATTTTCTGTTCATTCAGGGTTATATTTTCAAATGGGGGAAGGGCCGATATCAAACATTAGAAATGTCACTTCCAGTTGAGGATCTTTTGTAGTACATAAGACATGCTCATTGTAACAGATCTTAATGTGGGAAATGTGAGAAACATGTTTTCTACTATGATGCTCCCAAACAGACTCACCTGATTATCGCTGGAGCCTGTGATGAAGCTTTGAATTGACTGCAGTATCCAGTGCCATCTCTGTTTTTAAATCACCCTTCAAATCATACTGGAGAATATTTTATTTGCAACAGAAAGACTCTGAAAAGAAACTCTTCTAGCACTTTAAAAAGTACACTAGAATACTTGTCTCTAAAAGCATTCAATTTAACATGAAATCCAAATACATTTTAAAGAAAATCAACAATAAGAATGTGACTGAAGAGAAAGTAAGTGGTAAAGGCTTGGGAAGACACATAAAGATACTTCAACAAGTTCTGCTAAGAGAAAATTTGTTCATGCATTATGAACTTGATGTATTAAAATTTTATTTGTAAAATCTAAATGTGCTACTTCAAGATGTTTCTGAAGGACATGTGCAGTACTGTGATCATTTTTTAAAAGTGATGGTTTCTATTCAGTCCAGCAAATAATTCAGATTTTTTTTAGTACTGACAATATGTCAATATGTAAATTCTCCAAAATCCATCTCAAGCAAGATCATTGTTTCCTATGAAAAGCTACTATGGGAAGAGAGAGAAGTAGGAGAAGGTATTTCTTTTTTTTTTTATTAGTTTGGGACTTTTTTTAAGAAAGATGTTCACTTATTTCCCAGTATGTCAAAGATGAAAATGTGCACAAAGAATGAAGAGATGGCTTTTATATGCAGAAAATTTTACTTTAGGTTTCAATACTGCCATCTCATTTTAATCTAAAATTTGTCTTACATTAGGCAAGGAGCAGAAAAAAAAAGAAATTTAAGTTTTATCTTCACAGAGCTTTTGTCACATGCTGTAGATTAATGAAGATAATATTAATGGTAAAATTTCACAGCACCAGCGGCAAGAGATATCATAAACTGTGCATTTCCACAATTTTACTACAAAGGATATCAGTATTGTACGCGAAATAAACCCTTTTAGTAGCCTTTTTGCACTTTAAATTAGTTTATATTTTAAATGTCTTTGATATATATAGTTACAAAAAGCTAATCTTTTTGTATACTGTTCTATATCTTTTTGGTAATTATCATATGCCAGAAATATTCCATATCTTTGAGGTTTTTTAGATGCCAATATTCTATTAATTCAGTTAAATGTCTAAGATTTCAGGGTAGCTGGTTTCTTTTTCAGTTTAATAGGAAAATCCCTCTGCTTTCAGAATGCTTAATGCATAATTACCTCATCCACTAAAGGCAAGAAAGAGCAGGAAAGGAAAAAGCAAAATTAATGGTTCAGGACCACCAGCACTGGGTATGCCGTGCTGTTATAAGTAATTGTTCTGCCGCTGCTTCAGGGAGCTCTTTGGAGGTGCTTCCCTGAAAGACGTGGCTCCCATTGCCATCACCGTCTATCCTCGCACCAAAATAAGGTCGCTTCCTAGAAGGGAAATCCAGCTAGTCTGCATCCCCTCTGCACATATGGTAGCGTGTCTTCCCTCATGAGGTTTGGCACAGCCTCCTGGCAAAGCCCCATTAACATTCACCTGGGCCATGTTAAATTTCCATCTGGCAGACATACGAAATGGCACCATCTGCCTCAACAAGTTTATAGGCCACATAAAGTGATGCGAGTTGCTAACCTCTGGCAGCACTTTGTCATGTGGATCTTCGAGATGATATCTGGGCACAATCTAGCAAACATCCTGAAGACAGCATTCTCCTAAATTCTCAAACCTACAACAACTACTGGAGTATCTTTTGAGCAGTCTAAACCTTTTCCAAAGGCTGGATGATTCAGAAGTTTCAGTTTCAGGGTCACTGACAGCAATGCTGCAGCAGGCTACCGCAAACAGAATAAGAATCAGTTAAAGCGGTGAAAATGCTCTACTGCCAGACTGGCCTCAGAGTAATTCTAAATATTTATTTCCAAACTGCTAAAAGACATAGAAAGAGGAAAGAAACGCAGTCATGTTCAAATGTCAGCACAGCAATATGTTGGTGAACAAGCATGGTACATGACTAAATTTCATGCTTCCCTGAACTGCAAATAACTAAAAGAGCTATCAGGCCAGTGATTTAATTATAGCATTGAACTGGCAGCCTCTTGAACCAAGAATTTGCCATTTAACATGTTAAAAAGATCCCTTCATTAAGGGATTTCATACTTTTTTTGCATTTACTCCCCAAAAAATCAGATTATGCAAAAAGTTATAACTTCTAAATTGAGAGCTTTATTATATGCATCATATCTGATTTTTTTTTCATTGTAGGACTCGTACTTAAAGGTTGTACATGTATAGAAATAGCAGCCCAGTGATCTCCTTTGGAGATTGTTTAAGGAAGCTTTTTCCCCTTAAAAGGATGAACTAAACCAAAACAAAAAATACCAAACTAAACCAAACAAAAAACCCCATAGAATAGCCTATGAGGAAAACCACCATATTACTCATACTGTAAACTCAATAGTCTAAGTTGCTAAGAGTAATGTTGAGATAATTGTAGAAAATCTAGTATTTTGTGTAAAAGAAGGTATTTCTATAGGCAAGGAGCAGACCTAAATAAGATGCCTAAAGTTCCAAGGGGTTGTGGACATCTCCTCAGACTGTCCCTTTTGTATGGCAAGATCAACAAAATTCAGGTCATCCTTGAGAGATCTCATGCTGTTTTGTTCTTTAATATCTGTAAGGGTGGAGACTCCACAACTTATTTAGGCAACCTAATCCACTTTTTCCCTATTCTTACCATTTGAAAGCACTTTTTTCCCTTCTTCTGAATGCCTGAATTCCCCTCGCCACCATTTAATTTTGTTCTATCTCCTAGGATTATAAAGAGGAGGGTCTGAAATTGCTTTTAATGTTTACAAATTAAAAATTTCTAAAGAGAAATCTGGTTTTGGACTTCAACATAATAAAAAGTTCATCTAACTCCCTCTTCTTTAGTGGTATAAACCTGCTAACAAAACCCCTGAAGGTTTCAAAGTATTCCTTAACATCTGTCTCACTCACCGACAGCCATCCTTTTCAAGCCATCCACCTAAAAACATTCTGAAACACATTAACCCAGAAAGCCTACAGAAATACTTTTAAAAATCCCCACAGGCCTCTCATTCCCTAAGAGAGCAAACTAAGGAAACAGAAAGTTGCCAAAGTCTCTGAAAATTTTTTTGCTAGAAGTATTAAAACATGAGAATGGCCATATTGCAGGTCTTCCCAAGGGCCTGTGTAAACTATCATCTTGGTTGTGATGGTGCCCAGCAGCCAGTATAGCAAAATTGTTTAAATCTGTGGCAGCTACACAGTGGTATCTCCCTTGATTGGTCAATCAGTCAGTCACCCACTCTTCAACAGTTTGCAGCAGTGGGTGCATATGGTAAGTATTCAAAATGGGATGAAGAGATATTTAATTGGTAGAATAGGGAAGTAGAAGTTTTATTGATGAGATCAAATCAGCAATAAGATTATTAAAAACTGTACTGAACTTCATCTCTTGCTGGAGAATTACCTGAGATTTATTTCACTGGATTTCAGTACAGCATTGAGCATGTGGGCTTTACTTTTGAGTAACAAGAGTAATAAGGTTCATAGTTGGACTTAACTGAATCAGGCTGGCCAAGATGGATCCTCTTAGTACCAAATTCTTTGAAGTACAGAGGAAAAAAAAGAATGAAATGCCACCGTCTGCTGGCTGGAATTAGAAGAGTAAGTATTGCAGCCCTTTCTTACTCCTCAGGTCCTCAACCTACGTTAAAGTCCTCAAAGAGGTAGAAAAGAGACTGAGACTAGGCAGAGTCCCAGCTCTGCAATGCCTTTGATAGGAGGGAGAAGGTTCTGCCCTAAACTGCTAAACTAATTAGTAGACTGCAGTTCACTTTAAAGAGTTGTGGTACAAAGCTCTATAGGGCTGGCCAGCTGAGAAAGTTTGGTTTCCTGCTGCACCTTTAAAGGACATTGTGTGTTCTTGGTAAAGCAAATGTTACCCATTTCAGAGGCACTTATTCCCAGTGGCACCTCTGGGACAGTGCAGTTATGTACAGCCCTGAAAGCAGGAAAATGTTGAAGTAGAACAAGTCAATCCCATGATAAATTTTTGAGTTTTTCAGTTGCACCCTTCCCTCTTATTTTCTTGTTTCCCTTTACTCAACACTGAACAGCTATGACCAGAAAAGGAATCAGTCCACTTAGGTCAACAGCAAAACCACCACCAAGCATTAAACATTCTCACACTTACCCCTACTCCATAACCTTTTCTCTCTCAATGTGGGCACAGTTTCTCAAAGGTCTGTCCCAACACTTTAAGGCAAATTATTGTTTTATTTAACTAGGGTCTCCCTTCTGTATGCTCTGAGTGCTCATGCATTTGCCAAGCATCAAGTAAGCTCCTACTTGCTTTGAGCTGTCTTGAAATCAAAGATGACTAACACAATGAGTAGGAGAGAGGGTTTATTTTTGCCTTGTATTTGCATCATGTCAGGCTTGAATGCAAATTTTCCCAAGGATATCTCAGAAGTAAGAGGAAGGGGGAAAAAAAAGTATCTACAGTGCTTTACTGGCCATATGCAAAACACACATGGCTGAGTGGGATATGTCAATAGTAAAATATGTCCCAAATTTATAGTAGATTAGTGGCCAGTACCAGGAGTAGCATAAAGGATGATATCTCTGTTACATTCACCTTGGATGTATATTATCATCAGTACCGTTCTGATAGTGATGTATAATGCCTTGCAAGTCATTGGGAGCTGCAAATTCATTTAGAGAGATATTTTACAATAGAGAACATTTTTATAGTCTGTAGTACTGTAAACTTTTATTCCATCATAAAATATTTTTAAATTATGTAAACAAGGCCCAAAAGTCTCAAAGAGATTTGCCTCTGCATGTATTCAATTACACATGGTATAACACATATTAAAATATAGGAGACAGAAGGGAAGGACTCCTGCCTGCAACAATTACATGTCAAATAAAAGGAGATTAATACTGCTCAATTTTCACATCAGTGACTTTATATAAATTCATGGAAAACTGCCACAGCAAATAGTTATTACTGCTACTAGTGGTCAAGAAAAAAAAAAAGGAAGCTTTTGACACAGAAGTAGTCTGCATCATACAGGACTTCACTGACAGGATTTCATTCAGTTGCCTGTTCTACAATGTACAAAATAAGATGATATGATGAAATACAACAGAATTGACTGTTATTTGTTAGTAGATGCATAAGTATAAAAATGAATTAAATTAATAGTTTAACAAGTCAAATAATATATCCTCTTCTCTGTGCCTTTAATGGTTTGACATGCTGAACTGATGGTTTTTTGTGTTTTCTTTGCATTGTAGATTAAGGTTTTTAAAGGAGATAGAGGAATTAACTCCTAATTTGTGGGCTGCAAATTACATGCTAAGTTTACACACATGGGCGAAAGACTATTGATCACATCACACTTCCCTGGACAAGACATCAAGGACACTCCTCTGAAAGACCCAGGATAAACTCATAGCAGGAAGCAGAGAAGTTGCATGGAAACACTGATCATCACCAAAACAACTTGGCAAATCTGCCAAAAAGGTGTTCCAGCCCTCACTTCTAACCTGAATAAGAGCATGGGAACACAATCACTGCAAACAATTTTGCTGATGGGGCCAACCTGTGCAAGCATATATATATATATATAATGAATGCAAAGATCCTGAAAGAATCACAGAGAAGATATTCAGCTGCATGCTGTGAAAATTTGTTGCATTCAACATAAAATAGCTACCTCCGTTTCTTAATGGATGGATCAAATATTATGTACCTGCATTTGAGTAGTAACAACTACGGCAAAGCTCATCTTGTTGTTAGTGCTTAAGCAGCAGGGTAGAAAGGATCAATAGTATGGATCATCACTGGCAATAACTTTTTTGAAAGAACAATTGCATTTCCTGAAAGTACAGTGTGAGCCAGAGTCTGGGTACAGGGATGCATCTACTGCTTAGGCTGAGGCAGATACCTCCATCATGGCAGTGAGTGCATCTATCACTATCACTAATCATACCTAAAATGCATCCTTTTCTCACATTTCACTCCCTTGTCCACCCAGCAATTTTTATTGCCAGAGGTCTGCATGGACCTGGCCTGGCATGAGTTGAATGGCACAAAGTAGGTGGGTTCACCAGCCTCAGTGGCAAGGCTAGAAGTGCTGGAGATCATTTCTGGAGTTGTCTAGGGAGGAGGGACATGCCTGAACCTGTTACCTGTCCCCCTACCTGATCAAGTGAGGCATGGGGACAGAGAGTTTAAAAATCCCTGCTAAGGCCTCTGCAACAAAGGTTCTCTGCAACTCTCTGTTTTCTCTGTTTCCTCTCTGTTCCATCTGCGTGTCTCTGTTTGACTTGTCCCTCTCTGTTTGTCTTGTCTTGTGTTTGTGTTGTGTGGACACCCTCCATCTATCTTCTAGATCCACTGGAAAAAGAAACACGTGCTACTAAATGTGGAGTTCCTAAGGTGGTGACAATCTTCCCTATTTCTTTTGTTACATTTTAACCTTCCCTCCTTTTCTTCTTTTTTTT
>WAAB01013677.1:59004-75213 GCA_013389865.1 Piaya cayana | reverse complement strand
CCTCCTCTTCTCCAGGCTAAACACCCCCAGCTCTCTCAGCCGTTCCTCATCAGGCCTGTTCTCCAGCCCCTTCCCCAGCTTCATTGCTCTTCTCTGGACTCGCTCCAGAGCCTCAACATCCTTCTTGTGCTGAGGGGCCCACAACTGAACACAGGATTCAAGGAGCAGTCTCACCAGTGCCGAGTACAGAGGGAGAAGAACCTCCCTGGCCCTGCTGGTCACACTGTTTCTGATACAAGCCAAGATGCCATTGGCCTTATATCCCTAAATGATTAGTTTTAAGCCAAGATGATTTGATACGAAAAGAACCAAACCCAAAACCTGACCTAAACCTGTTTAAGTTAGATATTATACGAAAGGAGTATGAACACATACTATGTCTCCTCATTCAGCGAAACTAGAGTTCTCACTGTATCTATAACATTTATTTCAGCATCCATACTGTGTTGTGGTATGAGTGTTTCTAATATTAGTAAAAATATTCCTAAGACATATTTAAACTGGAACCCACATTTAAAGGATTTGTACAAGCATCCTGTCACTTTATGAACAGAGCAAATGCTTCATGGAACAGGGGATATCTTCACACATCAAACCACATCATTTTCAGATGCTCCTCAGATATACTTGAGATGCTTCTTATACATATGTATATATATATAAAATAAACTTGAAAAAGTCTCATTTAAATGCGATTATCACTGTCCTGTATGGTTCATTAACAAAAAGAAAAAAAAACAATCCTCCAAACTGCCAAACCAGTGCTTTTCTTAATCTTCATTTTAACTGTAATCTTAATTACCTATGTTTCAAATCCCCATCTTCAACTTCATTTATTTTATTTTTTTGAAGTTACTTTGAAAAGTGAAAACCAACTGCCTTATTCAATCTGGTGTTCAGGTTTAATATATAACAAAGCCTTTCTTATTTCTACCATCATCTTCTTTCCATTTGCATTCAACATAATTTGTACTATCTTCTTAGTCTTTTATTTGACTGAACATCTCATTAATCCCTCCAAGTGAAATTTCATACTTAATTTTATAAACAGATGGACTATAAGAAAACTGTTTTGATTACGGTATTTAAAGCACAATTATTGTGTAATATATAACCGCAAACTAAGTTGCATCTGTTTCCTGCTGAAGTTTTGAACCTACATTGCAACTGACAAGATATTAAAAAGAAACATTTCGCAAATAATTATTTACTGTCATTCTTTGCAAAAAACCCCCAACAACTTAGTGGAATTGTGTTTTAGGGCTGAAACAAGATTTTTACATCTCGGATCTCAATGCTGACTCCAGGACAGGCTACCATACATGTAAGTTAAATTGTTCCTACCAAGAGGTTTTAGCATGCACTCCAAAGTTTAAAATATTTTCCAGCCTATCCAAGGCCACAGTTTGGTAGAAGAACCTGAAAGCAAACCTGCCTTGGTTAATTCTAGTACCCAACTGCACCAATTCTGACACAGGGTAAAGCTGCAGAGGATTAAGCTGAAACAAACCATAAAGACAGAAGGAATTGACTCTTCAGGGTGATCATTATGGCAACATAGGAGTTGTTGTTGAGAATTATAACCAAATATAGTGTAAGAATTGTTGTTGCAACCTTGGAAAATTACAGAGTCATAAACTATAGAAGAAGAGTTATAGTTGTAATGAGCTTTGGTCAGAATGGGTAAGTACTTACTTGGGATTATGACTGCACAAAGACACTGGAGATACGGACTTGACATTGATCCCTCAGCTTCTTTTCAACTTGAAATGAATTCTCAAATGCTTGTTGAGATTCGGTTCCCATCCGATGGCAAGTATGTATCTGCAATTTAGTTCATTTTATGGCTGTTTCAAATAAACAAACAAAAAAAAAATCAAAATTTTTTTCAAAACCAAACACAACCCTTCTAAACAGCAGTCCAGAAGATCAGGTGGTTATTCATTTACTGTATCAGAAGATCTATTCAACCTTTCACAAAACTGAAAACATATTTTTTATAATCAAAGCACTTTAAATGCTCCCCTTTAAGGACACGTCATCCACATGTTTAATGGATGGGTGGATGAGGTGCTGAGGGACATGGTTTAGAGATTGGTGGGAATGGTTGGACTCAATGATCCGGTGGGTCTCTTCCACCCTGGTGATTCTATGATTCTATGACAACAGCAGAAATTGTCATTAATTTCTCAATGTTTCTAATTGTGGATTTTACCTAATTACTGTCTACAGCACACAATAAAAAATAAATTAATGTTTAATACACGCCACGAGCAGAAAAAGCAGTCGGAAAATAGAATTTAATTAATCACAGTGCAGTTATCTCTAGCTAAGTTAACTTTATTGGCTTTATCATAGGCAAAATCTGTTACACAGTCCGACGGATCATATGTTTGAACTTAATAAGCAAACAGTAAACATATGAAGCTCACTCTATCTGGGTAAATTCAAGGCAGTATGTGTCTAAAATCTGCCTTTTATTATGCTGAAAATAGACATATTTCCACAATGAAAATGAAAGTTTTTGGAAGCCAAACGTTTGTCGTTATGACAAAACTGTGTTCAAATCCTGAAGGTATCAGATGGTTTGCAGAGCATCTTTTTTATAGCCTTTTTTTTTTTGAGTATGAAAAAAGGCACAGAATGGATGAGGATAAAGGTTATTAATTTTTTTGTAGTTTACTGCTGGAAGTTGCATCATTTTCAGACTGGTAGAAAAATCACCTACAGCTACTTACAGGAGTACAGGTCTTACCTGAAAAGCTGATGAAACCAATAATTTTAAAGTATAATGATATCTTGACCCTAAGTTATGCAAAAGCAGTATTTTCTCTGCTGATCCTTTTCTTTAAATCTTCTAGAATTTCAGCACCTTAGGACAAGAACTTCGCAGATGACTCCTATCTCTGTATCTTTTCACTGCAAAATACTGCTCAAAATCAAAGCATGAACTGTCTCCACAGTCATTCCAAACACTCTATGGAAAAGTAAATTCTGTTCCATTTATCTGATAAACAAGCTGTATGCTGAGATTGTCCTTCCTTGGTTTGGTCATGTTCTCCAGCTCCCAACCTGCTACTTCTGCCTTCTATTTTCTCCTTTTCCCCTTTTTAACTCAACAGCTTTAGTGAGGTTTCAACTCTGCTGTTCACACTCATTCAATCCCAGATTAATATTATTAAAAAAACCCATAATTAAGCTTTTACGTGACAGGAAAAAGAGTGATAAAAGAGTTGCAGAGAATTTGAGAAAACCACATCACTGATACATTGATTTTAGAACCTTAAGTGCCTCCAGCATTCTGTAACGTGCTTGTGCAGAGTCTCTCCGAAGACAGAAACTGAAAACAGTATGGATACTTTCATAGAACACATTAAAGAGAACAAATCTAAAGACACAGACCTTTGCTAGAAGCAAAACTGCTGATGTGAATTACCTTTGACTTCTCTTTCACTTCATTGGCAACACATGATAACGCAAGGTTCTGACAGGAAAATAAAAGGGATTAACAGCACGATAACTGAAGACATCTTCCAACTTCGGATCCCAATTATAGCCCACGTTGCTTAAAGCTAGGAAATGTGCAAACATCCAACAGAAGTGAAGAAGAGAAATCTAATGCAAAAGACAATGTGACATGGGAAAACCAGAGCAGAAGCAGCTAATTAAACCTATGCAGCCATAATGCAGAATAATTCTGGAGAGGTAGAAGTTAGTGATGAACTTGAAGCACTCTCATGCTGAAAGATTGAAAATTAATCAATCTGAGAAACACAAGATACATGTAAGTTTGGGGGTACTGAGTAGCTAGCATTGCATTTTTTATCTCAGCTGTAACCTATGATGCTGTCCAATCTACACACCAAAAATCGCACTGGACAGGTTTGCTTCTGATGCAGGGGTTAACAGGCTGGCTAGAACCTTATAAAATATCTTTTCTTTTAAGACAAAACAATTACCATCACCATCAACAACAACAAAGCATAAGACTATTTAAAAGGTCACATGGCTTTCACTTACTCTGAAAGCTCATTCCGTAATTAAAAGAACCTGCAAAACTTCCTACTTAATGTTAAAGCATCTCCCACTCGCCTACAACCTCGCTAAAGAATAAAGAAGCCTGTGCAGCAGAATGAACCAGATACCAAGAAATGAGGGGCCTGTCATGGATTATTACTGTTAATTTTTGGGATGTGGAGAGAAACAGCAATGAAGTAAGAGGGTAAGAAGACTCATCTGATTTCTACAGGTAGAATGTAATAGAAAAGGGCAAGCAAAGGATCGTGCTCGGGTCCCTCTGAATGGGAAGATCCACATCTCTGTGCAGAATGGGAACGTAGGCTCTGGATTTGGAAGGACAAAAGCAGGAGAGCAGTTCTCCCCTCTGCAGACTGTACTGGCCAGTGTCACTGCAAACCAGGAATGGAAAAATGTGGGGAGAAACTGACTTAACACATCACCACGTCCCCTGAGATGTTCTAGAAGTCGTCTTTCTGTGAGTGACCCTCTATCATGTTGTTCTTCTTTTTCCCTCTCCATATTTCTTAAAATTTAGATGGAACTGAACATATTCTAGATTCTACAAACCATCCATTAATTTTCTGACAATTTGCTGTAAAGTGGGAGAAAACAATAAAGAGTTGCACAAATAATAAATCCCTATAACCTAAGCCTTTGTATATACTCGACCTGCCTTCCCACAACTACACGCAAATATTTTTATGTGAAGAAGTCTCTGCAATAAATTTCTTTTTAGCTCGAGCGAAAAATCCATACTTGACTACTAGGCTTCACTGACTCGACAGATATGACCTTCTCCCTTTCTTCCTTACAAATTAAGTATTTCTCTATTTGATGAAACAAAAGATTGAGCAGAATAGGAAAATAGTCTCCTTTGTAATTCACTGCTGTGCAACTCACTGAACTTTAAAATCCATCACAGATTAAAGTCCCCCTCCCCTCCCCAGATGACAGACAACATGTCTGTGTTTACAACGTAGATTTAACTCCTAAAACATCATTAAGTCTTCTGTAAATCTTCTTTTCTTCAAACATTAATTTTCTTCAGGAGAGATTTAGAGTTCACACTGGAAGAAGCTATAAGAAGTCTGGGAATATCCTGAAAAACCTTTTCTATATCTATGAAGCAGTCACCTGCCAGTCAGATGAGGTAACTTTACAATCTTTTATCAGGCAGCTAAGCACTGTGCCTTTATTTTTGAAAAATAATTCAACTCAAGGACTTGGCCAGAAATGGCCTGCTGGTAGTTAGACAAGTATCAAAAAGTATCAAACCTCCTGTTTGTCCAAGGAATTAATACTGATAATGATCGTGTATGAATCTGAAGGCTGGAGGTCACTATTCAAACTGGCTTTCCATAATAGCTTAGAAGAAACCAGCATCTTAGGATGCTGTTTTGACATAAACAACGATGAGATATTATGGAAATATATCAAGCATTTAACAGTTGAGCTGTGTCTTTTTAAATAAGACCTTTGACATATTAGATCGGTTTGGAAATAAAAGCAAATATTGAGACAAGACAAAGAAAAACTGACAACCAAAACAACCTGACAGACGTTCTTAACATGAACAGAGAAGGGTACAGCACAGAAAGAGACTGATTTTTTATTTTTCTAGCATCCATCGCTTTTAACAGCGGATTCCTTCGTCTGACTTTGTAACTTTGTACGGCGGCATCTCTAAATGAGAAAAAGCCGAGCTCAAAGGGCCTTTCAAAGGTCATCTCGTCCCTTCCCTGCAGATCAACTCTAACTACGTTACAGATGTTTGTCTAGCTTATTCCAAAGAGCTGCCAGAAACAATCAGCAAACTACACCGACGCTTCAGCATCTTTACCACTAACAAACTTTCTTCATATCAACTCTGAATCTCTCCTGCAGCTAAGCCCCATTATTATTTATCTCTGCAGGATAAACATGGGAAATAGCTTACTTCTTTTCTCTGAGAAAAAAAAAATTCAACTTTACTTTTTTTTCCATTTGAAGACTCTTATCACATTCCTGCTTCATCTTATCCTCTTTAACCCAAATAATCGCAGCTCCTTTAATCTTTCCTCCCTGTTGTGTCTCCCAAATGATTCTCAGAGTGTCAAATCTGGAGAAAGGCCTCCAGCTGAGCCCCCGTGACAGCTGAGAGCAGGAAAAAGGTTGCTTTGTGCATCTAGCAAAACACAAATTCGTATTCTTATGTGCCACAGCACCCGTCGCCTTGCTGGTAATAACACGCCATAATTGATTGTGTTTAGCTTGCCAGTGATAAGCAGTTCTCAGCCTTTCCCACCCAAAGAGCTGTCGTTTAGACAATTACTCTTATCCCAGCGGAAGACCTACCCCTTTTAACAGATTACAGCAAGTTCATTTGGAATTCCAACCCTGGGTTACTCACAGTTTTTTCCAGCATTATGTCACACACAGTATAAATATACCCAAAGTTTATATTTTTTTTATTTACAAGGTTTAGATTGATCTCACAGAATAACTTTTCCACCGATTCTGTAAGAATGGAAAAGGTTTAGAGTTCCAAAGCATTAAAAACAATGGATCCAAAGCATTCTCTGTGGTGTCCAGTCAATATATTATCCAGAAAGCTCGGGGAGTTGTCATCCCTCCAGAACTACAAACTTGGACTGGACACAGCCCCGATCAACCTGCTTTAGGTGACATCTTTCTGAGTACTTGATGATCTCCAGAGCTCCTTAGAATTCAACTACTCTGTATTTCTTTTTTTTAACTCTCAACTGGTTGATCTTTTTTTACGGGCCTCTGAAACCGTGGCTTGCTTTCCACAGAAGAACCCATTACGAGTATTTTTTATTAGTAATAAAATCCTTTATCAAGACCTATTTCATTTAAGCTGAGTAGAGCCAAAGACATCGCAATTACAGATAAATGCAAAATCGTCATTTCTCTGATAATCATAATATTTATAATTAATGTTTTATTCAGTTATTAGATATGACTCAGGTGCAAAACCCAACCCAAACCAAAATATCCCTTGTAACTAGGTGAGCAGCATGAAATTAACTTCCATTATTAAGCAGTTTCTTGATAATTTTACTGAATTTCAAAAAAAAGCAAAACATTCACAGCCCCCTACATCCATCTAATCTTATTGCCAGTTGAGGCTGTTGCAATTTATTCTTTAATAGGATATACTTAATTATCTTTATAATGTGCCTGAGTAAAGACTGAAGAAAAAATTTCAGTACCTGAAATATAAAATATTAACAATGACCACAGCTCGCTGAAGTCTGAGCAGCCCTTTAGATTCATGGCAGGTATCAACTAAGTTAATATTTGAGCAAATGCTGCCCAGCGTTCAGTAGGTATTTGGAACGCTCCGTTCTGGGGCCCTAGTCTGAAAGAGAAAGTCCAAACCGAAGAACACGGCAAAGAGTTATGGAAGGGACCCATCTCAGGAACTCACCTGGAGAAGGTCATGAGCCACATGATTTACCTTTGAAGTTCTATTAACAGAAATTGAATGAGCATACCTTTATTTAAATTAATATCAGTATTTAGCCCTGGTTTGAGAAGGAGGCTGAAATAGGGGAATCCTATGTGTCACCTCAACCTACTTTTCTTCTCCCGGTTGCAGCTCCATGATGATATATAATCAAATATTTCTGAAATACTGCAGTCTGCACTGTATTTGAGATTCCTCTTTAAATCTTGATAATTTTATAGTTCACTTCCTATTCTGAAGCGTTTTCATTGAAACTAATACACATTTTACATTCAATTTAAGAGACATTCTTCCACAGCACATCTCACCATGGCCACTACATTTAAATACATCATATTATTTTTGTTTCAAAACTTCCTTTTTTAAAAAAACACGCATATTTCTTTAAGATTTCTCCTTCTATGTTCATTTCTTCTTGATGAAATGAGCAAGAATCTTAATTTTGGGGCTTTTTATTTTACTTTTCAAGGTATAACGCATCATTTAAAAAGGAAATATAGCCCTAAGAGTTGCTGTTAAGGACCATAAAGCAGAGGAATAACATGCGGCTCCTTTGCAAGGTTTTTATCTTAACAGCATTACTAACTGTGACATTTATCCTGCTTAACCTCACCAAATGTACCCTAGGGAAATGTCAACAGAGTCTTATGGTTTTAATACAAATGAATTATCAAAGAGGTTGAATAATGTAATCATCTTAATGTATTCAGTTTTTATAATGAACATCTGTTACGGGGATAGAGAAGCAAAGTGACTGGTTAATGTAACAATTAAATAAACAATTAAATCAAAAAATAATAAAACCCATTTTACAGCGTTAACTGTTTGAGTAACAACCTGAGGTAACTGTTATTGAACTATTCCTTACGTCCATTATTTCTGCTGGATACATTTTTTTTAAATGGAATTTATATATGCTTGCTAGACGCTTGTTATGAATATAATCCTGTTTACAAAGACAGCCTGCTCCCTCGATAGGAATCTTCTCCCTTGAGTGATGCATATTTTTTGTTCTTAAAGTTCCTGCCAAATCTCTTGCTTTACATGCCTCTGCCAATAATCCTTTTGTGGCGTATTTTCTGTCAAGTCCGTTTATTAAGAGAGTTGTTTTCAAACATCTTGCTAGCATACATTACAGTAATTCTACCCTCATGAGAAGACATCCTCTAATTATTGAGATGGTCTAACAAATGTCTCTGATATTTACTGCTATTATATTTTATTATACGTTACGACCTGAATATAAATTTTGGAAAACTTACATGCACGATACATAATTTTGCAATCTATATTCTTTCAAGCTAAGTTTAACGAGTAATTCCAAGAAATCATGAATATTTTTTTAAGAAGATCATGGCGTCATTTACATTTCAGAAAACAAATATCCCCAATTTTATCTGAGCTTGCGAATGACACTTCACTCAAACTCCGTGCTCTGAGCCTTGTTTATATACTGTAACCAGTTTGTTCTTTTGCTCCAGAAATGCAGAAATTTGAATATATTTGAGGCACATTTGTCAGCTTGTCACGGCACATCCACGCAGCCAGGACATTTGAAGTCCTCAGTATGCAAATCTCGATATACTGCAATTATACTCTAAGACATCCCTTGCCAGGTTGGTTCAAGGCTTGATTCATTCACTTTTCTCCGATGCCATTCGCTTGGCAGCTACTATTTGCTATTCACTATTTGTTAGATAGTGCGAGCTGCGTTCAGAGTTATATTACAATGAAAGGGAAAGTTCTCACATGATTAAAGGTCTTAATTACTCATAGCTTAACCACAGAAACACAGTAACTCTGAGAGAAGTAAGTTACCACAATTATGATTTAACTGGATTTTACCACGTGATGTTTTTTACTGCTATTATAACACTTGGCTCTTAGTTTTCTCACCAAAACCCACACCCTCAATGTAAATGACTGCATGTGGCATGTCCCATTCAGGGGGTTATAGACCTCACCATGGTATGCGCAGCTCCTGGAGTACTGACTGGGAAAAAAACATAAAAGGTTATATCTGAATTTTGAAGGAAAACAGGTCTGTACTCTTGAGCCTTACACATTAAGCTCAGGTCTCCAAAGAGTTCTCCGTCTCCTTTTATGATTTAGAATTTACAATTAGCATCAGAGTAACTGCCAGTTTCTTTACTTAGCAAGAACAAGTGTGGCAATATACATTAGAAATCCAGATACTTAATGGTATTTCCCCTTGCTGTATGGAACTGTTGTACTCAAAACCTATTAGATACAGTTGGGATGTTCAAATCTGATATTAAATATATATTTGTAGCTCTTCTAGAGAATACTTCATGCCATCCTAAAAATCTTCCTATTGGAAGTCTCTCACAAGAAAGGGAAGATTACAGAAATCACAGTTAGGAAGAGTATGATAATTATTTATGAAAATCAGTGAAGAAGGCCCTCGGAAGTGAGGAATCCTGGCTCTGCTGGTTGCTCACCCTTTCAGTAGCCGAGGGAATAACCGTGTCTCACACATGACAACTCTGAAACCCGGGCACATAAGCAAGTTTTCTCACGGGGAGAATCAGTCATTTCAGTCAACAGCTAATGCAGAAGTTGCTGCTGTCAACATCACAAGAACATATGCATAATTTTTGCTCTCACATTCATATTCATCTTTATTAAGAAGGCTGCATAGCAACCAAAACAGATGCCTGCGACTCTGAATGTAACACAGTTTACTGTCTGGTGGGTTTGATTATTTCATTGAGGATGCCCTCACCTACCTGGCTCATAAAGGTTCTCCTTCCGCTTCACTGTCTGGTTACCACAATCAACCCTGAATTTAACTACGCTCCATGTTCCCTTACTTATCCCACTATTCAGCCTCAATCCTTTTCAAATCACCAAACTATCTAAACCCTTTCAGTTTGACCAGTTTCAACAGAGGAAAACAACAACATACGTTTCCTGAGATCTTCTATGCAGTTTTCTTCCTTATTTTAACCCTATACCCAGACGATGCTGAATTCCTTTAGGAATGGTGACACTACCATTACCCAGGGTCTGTATCTATTTCTTGTGATGCAGCAGACAAGCTACTCTAGGTGTCATGTCTGGTTTGAGCATGGCTAGTCTTTCCTTTTAGAATCACCAGGTAGGAAGAGACCCATCGGATCATCGAGTCCAACCATTCCTATCAAACACTAAACCATGTCCCTCAGGACCTCATCCACTCTTGCCTTAAACACCTCCAGGGAAGGCGAATCAACCACCTCCCTGGGCAGCATATTCCAATGCCTAATGACCCTTTCCGTAAAAAACTTCCTCCTAATCTCTAGCCTAAATCTCCCCTGGCGGAGCTTGAGGCCATTTTAGATAGTACGGACCTGGAATAACTAGGCAGAGGGTCTCTCCTAGGGCAGGGTGGGAAACAGAGGCAAGCAGTGACACAGGAATAACAATCTTGCATATGAAAATTGAGCAGCATTTAGATAAATCTTCCCGGAGTGCGTGAAAGCACTAGTTGATTGTCGTATTTTCGCATTCAGGCAGCAAATGGCAGGATTACACTCCTTGACATAAAATGCCTCAATCCTGCCCCAGTTACACCTTAAAAGCCCTTCATGAACTAAGCCGTGATCTTTTAAAATTAATTACCTTTAATTGCCAGGTTCACTCTCTGTCCTCTGAAAATTGTCGCTTCATTTGCTTTGTTCTAATATTTACTTACCTTCCCAGTTAAACATGACTTTTCATGAAGAAATTCTCAGTTGTACAGCAGGATATTTCTAGCTAATTTCCTTAATACCCAAAGGATGCACATAATCTGGACTTGGAGAAATGAGTATTAATTTTTTTTTTGTGTGCGTGTGTGTATTCCCTTCTTTGATCTTAGTCATTTTTACAAGGTCAGTTCCAAGCACAACTTCATAAATTTTCAGATGCCTCCTTTAATTTCATCTTCCGTGTCCTTCAGCATTAGCAGGCAGAAGTAAATCATAACTCAGCAATTTTTTTGTTTTTTTTCTGTGCATTATTTTCCACTTCCTAAAGATTTCGGTGCTGTGTTCCCTGGAGTTTCATTTTGCAGAAACCAAGATTACTTTGACATAAAACTACCTCTCCAAATCTCACCTTTGCATGGCTCCTTGAGTTACTCATATAGGAACCGGCACATTAGATTTCAGTAACGCAGAGAAAATCACAATTGGTGTCACCTGCTTTGCTTTCGCAGCTCACTGCTTCTGTTTGTTTCTTCTCTTTCCATAAATCCATTTTAATACATCAACATAGAGACTCTGTTTTCCTTCTAATCAGATTTCTCTTTCAGATAATATATTTCTGAGTAAACTAAAATCACCTCGCATGTCTTAGTTCAGGTGCCACTTGAACTCTCCTCTCCGTCACTATCTCCTCTCCCCAGAACAGGTCTCGAAGGCATTAGGGTTCATGCAGACCGTGAAATAGACTGTTATTCAGAAAGGGTTTGCTGCTAAAAGACTATTTGTCCAGGTAAGTTTTGAGTCCCTTTGTGCTTTGCTTTTTTAGCGAGTGCTTTAAATTGCAGAGGGGAAAGGGTCTCCAAGATTCTGACAGTTACAAGTATAATTATTAAAGATGAATTGAAGTTCTTTTAAAAATCTAATACTTTAGTTTAAATTAAAAACAATAGCTATGGTAGTAATTGTCTATATAATGGAATATATATATAGATTAAAAATAATGGCAGAGAACCCAAGAATTCTGTGCTAATGAGTCTGCAACTCTAACTGACGGTCAACTCTTGTTTAAACATTAGCCTACTGAACTGGAAGTCTCCCTATTTAATTGAGTTTTATACTAAAATAGGGAAGATGTTTTAATTTTAAACGTGGCCACAGAGAAACCCCCTAAATTAAAGCGATACAGACTGACATCTCAGGGAATTTAGAAGTGAGCTTTTCTGATCTTAGTAAAATTGACTTTACAGGGCCGACTCTTTTTGAGGACCTGATGATCCACACACCATTTTCACTATTGTATTTTGCATATTTGTGGGGTTTTTACTATTTTTTTCTTTCCTTTCTTGAAAGCAGAGTTAAATTTACTTTCCAAAATCATGTAAGAGGTCAACATATTTTCTAAATTAAGAAAGTCGTTTGCTTTAGGGCTGCCAAGGCTATGAAAGGAGGGAAAAAGACACAGACTTTTCACCCTTTTTACAAAGTTAAGCTAATGAATATTTGGCAGGAGAAACAGCTTTATCTTTACCAAAAACTTCCCTTAAAAACCTATATTTTTACTTACAGAGTCATCCAAAGTTCATCTCTTAATGCTTTTAAGAAGTATTTCCTATATAAATATTCACTATTTCCCAAATTAATCAGCTCAATACGAAGACAATTCTACCTCTGGATTCCACACACATACTTCCCTCATAAATAATTTCTTTGAAATATTGTATGACTGTTTAGTGTTAGATACAAGGAGATAAAACAGTCAAGGAAACAGTTATCACTTTCATATTGGAAAAATAAACAGTCACTAAACGTCTGATGGACACCTAAGTTATTTTGACTAACGTAACTTTTAAGAATGCATATAATTCTACTCTGTCTTCCACAGAAACCTGGACCTCATTCCAAGTCTTTCTCTTTGAAACAACATAGAAATTTGTCTTACATTTGAAACGGGTCCATCAAGAAATTGAGTTACGATGCAGAACCAAACTTACAAAACTTCCACGCATTTCAGAGCCTGCTTCTTAAGATGAAAATCGAGCGCCGAAAAGCAGCGTTCTCCAAACAAACTGTTTTTTTCTGGCTATTACTAAAATCTGGCAAAAGCAAATGTCCAAATATGTTAGATTATAGAACACGCAATTAATCCATTCCATTCTCAATGTTTGATGTTGTTTTCTTCCAAAAGAAAATTTACATCTGGGAGTAAAGAGAAAAATAACTCTTCTCAGTTACGGATAAACAGATAATTAGAAGCAAACTAGGTTTGTAATATGCTTATATACTTTTACAAGAGGCGGTATACCTAAAGAACGATAAACTAATTGCGGAGGAAGAGAGGTAGGCTTTCATGTTTTGAAGCGCAGGATGAGGCAAACTTTCAGAGCCTGAGCCTGAAATGAGAGCCTTTTGTAGTACAAAAACACGATGAGACAGCCTTTCATAGCATTTCAAGCTTTTCCATAATGTATTGTCATCGCAGCCGAAGAACCCGTCATATATGATAATTTTCACGCAGTTTCGAATAAGAACCTCAACCAGATCAAAAGGAACTTTCAAGTTGCTTTGTGGCTTGTAAATATATTTATGAATTACTTCGCATCATAAACAATAGCTCCCTAAGCACTTCAAAAAGAAAGCTCTTTGTTAAGTTACCTAACAAAAGTAACGTTATTTATTAATACTATTTTACGACGCTTACACTGGATAGAAACATTTATGTAAACAGCAAAATACCCGAACGACTTTGTAAAGCATCCTTGTACAACAACCATATTGATTAAAGCGATGGTGGGATTTTCTGTTTCATTGCTTTAGGTTCTCTTAATATACCGAAAAACAAATTTTCATAGAATCATAGAACGGCTTGGTTGCAAAAGACCATTGAGATCATTCGAGTCCAACCATAGTCCTGAATTGTCTCAGCCCAAGGAAGACGCGACCTGTTAATATTTGAAAGTGTATAAATGTTAGATGGCACAAACCTTATTGTTTCCCCTGATGAATANCTGTCCAGCTGCTGCTTTAACACGCTGCTGCGTGGCCAGTCTGCTCTCATGGCTCTTAAGTCATCTCCAAAGATCCTACAGTCCTAGAACTGTCACCAATTGATAAGAGTAATTTAGAAGGTAGATTGAAAAACTTGGGGCTTTATATAACGATGGTTTGAAAATGAACACGAGACGTATTTTTCCCTTCGAACTATTTTCATAGGACAAATATTGTGTTGAAAGAAGCACACAAAGTAACTCATTTAGGGTATGTGCAACAGCGCGAAGTGCTTTTCTTTATTAAAAAAAAATTATAAAAGCTGATTTTTCCCCATTACGACTAGATTCAAATCCTTATTTCATTTAATGACAAATGCTGGAGGAATTTGCACTCTTAGATTCCCCTAAAAGCCGCACATCGAAAGACACTGCGCTAGCCATATAATCTTTATCGCTGCTACACAGGGAGGTTTTATTCCTTTTAAATCATACCGATCCCAAAACAATAATCCAAAAGGCAGACTTAACTGAGTTCCCTCGGAAGCACACCACTCAGATTATTTTCTCTAAATCTCTAAGGCCATTAGCAGAGACCTGATAAATGAGAAATAGTACAGAATAATAAGAAAAAAAAAGTTACTGCAAAGCTATGATTTCATTTTATAGAATTTTTCTAATATTTTAAGTTTTTAATAGTGCCGAGATTAACTGAGTCACACCATTATATTACCATGCTTCAAGTATTTGGCCTCTTTTCATTTCATTAATGGAAAGTATTCTTCTCTTCTGTGAACACTATAATCATTGTTATTTCACGCATTTCCCAGCTTTTATAGTACAACAGTGTTTACATAAACCATCCATATAATTACCAGCTTTACTCACATTATTTTTTGATACTGCTGGATATTCCCAAACTCGCATTTACAAATCAATAACCACCTGTATTGTAGAGCTATACATTCATCGAAGAAAAATCACACCTTCTCAATTATTCTTGGTTGGGCGGTTCCGTGGCTACGCACACAGAAAACAAATACGCCAAAGTAATGAAAAACAAATCTAAATAAACACCTCCCTGCAAGGACTTGCATAATCTTCCTTTGCAAAATAAATATCTACCAGGAGCAGCTCCAGAAATATCCCATTAGTTTACTTTATCAGCATTATTCAGTTTTGAATATTCATTTGGAGGGCGTGATTTCCTCGTAAGCAATATTCTCTATTCCTAGTGGATAACAAACTACATAACAGGATTCCTGCTATAAAACTAGTAATTCTTGGCTTTTACCAGGTGGTCTCATTTAATTTGAATTTCACCTTTGAAAGAGGGACTTCCATCCTTGTCCAGCTGAAGAACTTTTTATTACGAAAATACATTATTTTGCTGTCTCATGTATTAACAACTTTATTGCACTTAAAATTTGATCTGCTTTTAAGGCCTTTCTAATAATAAAACCAAAACCATCTTAAAACCGTAATTGCTTGTTCAAATACGGACTTACAAAATACTTGTACATTCCCTTTCTGGCAAAGCCCTCGTAATTAAGAGTTGGACAGCATTTAATTAGCTTGTCAAGCCCAGCTAGAAGCTCTTACATATACTTTTATTTTTCTTCAAAAGAACCGTATCAAAATTTCGTAATCAGCCTCTTCACAGACTGAACCTTCCCCCACAGAAAACAAATGATTTTCTTCCTTCTTGAAATGTGAATCGCGTCCTAAATCCCACGCCACATAAATAATACCTCCTGGACACAGACAGATCAAACATTAAAAAGTCTAAGCCTTAATCCTCGTCCCCAGACAACGCCAGCAACTTCGGAAAGCAAAACATATTGTGCCTGAAAAAGGCTGGTTCTGCTCCAAAGTCAGCACTGTAAAACCACCCCTGAATACTATTGTCGCTATTGTCACCAGTTTATTCCTCCATTTCACAAAAAGATACTCACGGTCTATAACAATGATGTGTTTTCGAGTGCCCTACAAATTACAGAATCACTGGGTTGGAAGAGACCCATCGGATCATCGAGTCCAACCATTC
>WAAB01013677.1:0-58963 GCA_013389865.1 Piaya cayana | reverse complement strand
CCAGTTTCATTGCTCTTCTCTGGACTCGCTCCAGAGCCTCAACATCCTTCTTATTACTTCTAAGATGCTCAGCTAAACTGAGAAAAAGCTATTTTTACATAATTCTTCCTTTATTATATGAGTATGCACACAAATGCATGCACATACACACACTTTTCACACGACCTACCACCTTTTTTTTTTTTTGATGTAAAATGTGCTGCGTATGTTTTGAGCTGCAAAGAGCTGATCTTTCAGGTAATTTTAGCAGCTTAAAAGCTTTATTAAAACCTCATTAAGAAAAGTAGCAACAATTCTTGGCTGCGACCATACTGCAAATGAAGAATATCACCATTCAGAGGTGGATTAATCATGTCCAAGGTCTTTCGAAATGCTTAATGCTGTTGGTTTTTTTTTTTGCTTGAGAGTCATTCTTGGCATACCAGCCCTCCATTCCATATCACGTTCTTTACTAAGACAATGAATAATCCTTACCTAAAGAGCAATTACAGATCCCTAATTTCAACTCTTTCATTTCCCTTAATTAGAGAAAGTACCAAGGGCAGAACATATAGGCAAGCCCCAGCTGCCATTAACAGTAAATGAGATTTGTATAAGTAACTTGAGTCTTAAAGCTCTCCACCTGCACTGCATGTGAGTGCTGCATAATTAGTTTATGTGTCTTTATAGATGCCACACCTACCCCTGTTTCTCCAGAAGTGAAATGTTTTTCCTTATTTAGGGACCACATCAAAAAGTTAAGAAGCACCCATCCAACAGTTGCCATGTTTCCACTTTCCTAAGAATTAAAGCTGATGCAAATATCATGGTTTAAAAGGTGCTGTCCAGATTGCAGGACCTGCTGCACGCTGCATCCAGCTCTGTCCCTGTGCACTAACTCTGATTTTCCCCTAGAAGAACTGCGCACACAGTCATGGTCTGAAACCATGCGAGAAAAACGTGGGACTTATTCCCACATTCTTCATTCAACCATGTTCCTTGTAAACCATCCAGTCACTTTTTACCGTGCTAGCAAGCTTGATTTCGCTTAGGAAGGATTTTTGTATGCTAATGTTACACATCATAGTTTTCAGAGTACAATAAAACATACGGGAGCAGCAACTTAATGAATTTCATAAATGTAAATGCTCATCGCAAACAACATTACGGAGCTTCGAATCTTATAACTTTATCTCCTCCGCTGTTAGCTGGGAACGTGGCTGTGAATGCACAGATTTTAAATAGTAGATTTTGATTTTTTTTACATTTTTCATATTAAAGATTAACAGTATGTGACCCTGATTGGTAATACAACATGATCTGGCACTATCTTTGAAGTGATTTGTTGGATAGACTAATGACAAGCAAGTTATTAGCAAAAAAAAAGTCTTTTTTTTCCAGATCTTTTAAAAAGCTTTGTAATTTTCAGAGAGAATCTGCAGTCCTACTTACTCATCTGTTTTAGCTTTTCCTGTTGCAGAACATGAAAGGATAGGAAGATAAATTTTCAAAAGATTTTTCTTGGGGTAATTTCTTACCATGCACTGTAGGTGGTAATTCAGAGTGTCTAGACTAAAAAAGAGATGTTATCTCAGGGACTCTAATAAAAACTATCCGTACAGGCTTGTCTGTGCTTAAAAAAATTATGTTTTTAATGGTAGAAATTAATGCTTCTTAATAAGCTGTCGTCTTTGACTCTCTTAGATTTCTTCGGGGCAATCACGGACACAGTTTCTCCAGCAGAAAGAATCCTGTCCCTCATCTCTCCTCTCCATTTAAAAAAAAAATACTAGAAGACTATTCGAGAGTTAAACTCTGCCACTGGGCAAGAGACTGGTAAAATATGAACTTGTTAATCATCCCTAAAATTCACAGATCTGAAAAGTACAAACTTTTACGATGACCTAAAAAAGATGAATCCGTCTCACTGAGTTACCCGATAGTATTTTCAGTTGTTTATTCTCCTCTTCATCATCGGTACAAACATCTTGATATGTAGAAGTGAAATGATCTTTGGGTGACCTGCAGATACCCTTTGGCAGGTGGAGTCGTCGTCTCTCTGAACCGCGTATGTTATTTGCCCGCGTTTTACATACAACTTCCCCCTGACATCTTAGAGTTCAAAAGAGGTTACAGATCAGAACAGAGGACACCATCCTACATCAAATCCAGACTGAGATAGTAGAAAAAACAAGACAAACAAATGTTTGGGGGTTTGGGGAGGAAACTCAACACTGCAAATTGACAGTAATTTATTTCTATGAGTATGTAAAGATGCAAATAGAAGATAAAGGGTAAAAAAAATAAAGGCAAAGAAAATTTTGGCCAGTCACCTTCTACAAAAGTCTTCCTAGAATTGCTGTTATAGAATTTAATGTATATAAAAAATGTAACAGCATGAAACTGTGCCTGGGATTTTCTCAGAGCCTGTTTTTTTTGCACTGCTTTTCCGGTATCTGATAAATTTAACTGTAATGTTACAACTCTCAGTCATGCTAGAGGGAAAAAAAAGGAACGAGCAAAGAAAACCCCCTGATAATACCATAATGTAATGGTTAAATCAGAAAATGCGATCAAACTTTGGTGGAAGCTCTGAATACCAGGCTAGTGGACAGGTAGAGTTGGACTTGATGATCTCAAAGGTGTTTTCCAACCTAGTGACTCTATGATTCTGCTCTAAGAGCTCAAATATTTGGACTAATGCTACAACCAGTAACACCAAAGGTAAATACGAGATAAATCAATCAGCACGGGTGCTCATAAACTACACCTATCTTATTGCAGTGGGCTAAATTACAGCTACTCCCATTCCATAACAATAAAATTGGAGAAACTTATTAAAATATTTCAGTTTTACAAAAAGAAATTTGCTACTTCCATCATATAGTTTTCATTCTCCTTTTTATATTGAAAAATTGTGATGACACTGACATGCACTTACAAGCATGTTTCCCTAAAAACGTATGGTAATATTTACAAAATCAGCAATTTCTACTACAGTTTGGTAGATGAGATATTGTTTTGCATTTCCTAAGGTCTCGTTCTGTGTTGTGATCGGCAATTAAACAGCTGGCGTATTTCAAAGTCGCGGTTGATGAGGTTTCTGTGTAATTTTTGTCACAATATTAAACAACGCAAACAAGCGTACAGCAATGGCAACAATCTTTTTCTAAACTTAGCTCTCCAGTAGGCTTATAATGCATCCCATGGAATTTCATTTCCTTAAGATTCACAGCCATAGTTGGATTTCTTATCCTGAACAGTTGCCTATTGTGTTAAGAGGCTATCAAGCAAGCATTGCTTACATCCTTTCCCACACATTCAGAATTTCCTCCTTAAACACTATCTAAGTGATAGGGATGAATTCAAACCCCCCAAAGGAACCCTGTTCTATTGTATTAGTTTCTCTCCACTGCTGAACAAGAATTCAAAACCAAAGCTCTGAGCTATTTACTAAAAAATGCATAGAACCACACCAACAGTCTTGAGAGTTAGCTCTAAAGAAAATCCAGGCAAGCCTCAAACCTCTGTCAAAGAAACAAAACCATAAGATGGAGAAATTTCTCTAAGGT
The DNA here is from genome assembly GCA_013389865.1 of Piaya cayana. Classification (NCBI taxonomy): domain Eukaryota; kingdom Metazoa; phylum Chordata; class Aves; order Cuculiformes; family Coccyzidae; genus Piaya; species Piaya cayana. Next base: position 55,412 of record WAAB01013677.1, on the reverse strand, counting down.
TTTAAGGTTTTTTTTTTTTTTTTAATTCACAATTTATAACAGCTCCATTCCTAATCATGTGGAGAGGAGAAAATCGTGAGCTTGAGTTCTTAGTATAGTTCAAAAAAGGTATGAAAATCAATTTCTGCTTCCAAAAAATCAAGGTCAATCACGTGCAGAGCTGCTTCCTACTCCTCCTTCTCTGTTAAAAAAAGCATTACTAGAGGGAGTCCTACCACTACTCTTCATATCTACCCGNAAAAACAAAGCATCAAGCTTTTAAAAAAAAAAAAAAAACATAAGATGGAGAAATTTCTCTAAGGTTTTAAGGTTTTTTTTTTTTTTTTAATTCACAATTTATAACAGCTCCATTCCTAATCATGTGGAGAGGAGAAAATCGTGAGCTTGAGTTCTTAGTATAGTTCAAAAAAGGTATGAAAATCAATTTCTGCTTCCAAAAAATCAAGGTCAATCACGTGCAGAGCTGCTTCCTACTCCTCCTTCTCTGTTAAAAAAAGCATTACTAGAGGGAGTCCTACCACTACTCTTCATATCTACCCGCATAATCCTCTCATTAAAGGGTTACCAAGGTTTACACTGTACGGAATAAATTTTCAAACCTGCTTCGGTTAAAGAATGAACAGGATCCATGGGAAAATAGATCAGTGTTTCTGCTCTTTAGATCCCCATCCCTGAGATGCAGCTCATTTTGAATCTTCTGCATCTCTCCTGAAACAAAATTATGCAGCAGGATTACACTGCTGAGCTTGAAGTACAGTTCAACATATGATCGACAACACTCTTTTGTGCTTAAAATATTCACATCCAGCGCTGGAGTCACGTACTCTCTAACAATCCGCTGTGGGTTTCTGGGACAATATTTTACCTGTTATGGAAGTAGAATTTAATTTCAACTTAACTAGTGCAACTTTTCTGGAATGTTTTTTTTTTTTCCTGTATAATACTCACTACTACAGCTGTCCTCCAATTATTAATAAACAAAAAACCCTCGACTTTGTAATTATATCAGCAAGATACAAATATTAATTCCACTACTCTGTGAAGTAAATATAAATAATAAAACCCCTCTGGTATATTCAATTAATTCTACTAAAGAATAAAACCTCTATAACTCATCCAAGTTAAAAGCCTATCTCATTAATGTTATTTGCCTAATGAATGACAGCAAAGCACTTTGGGATGCTGAAAGGGGATAGTTAAGATAGGTGCGAGCAGCGATTGGTATTCCACACTACATATTCACATTGCAGAATAAGACTCAATGTCCCACACTTAATTTATCACAGCACTACTGTTCACAGATAGATTCCTACCTAAGTGAGGTATGAGAAGTAAAAGAAAGTTAACTTACTTGACTCTTAAATAAGTTAAGTAAAAGCAAGCAGAATTAGTTTCAATTACTATAATTCGGTTATTAAACTTCACTTTAGGCTATGAGATCTTTACACAACCATTTCTGCTGGTTTTATCCATGACTCTAAATGGGGTGTGAGATAACCCTTCTCTCTTTCAAACTTCTATAACTGTCGGTCTCCAAAACATTTTCAGCTGCTATAACAAGTGTGATCTCAAAAACTTTTTTTTTCCCCAAACTAAACCAGCTTATTTTATGATTATTTACACAGGCAAAGTTCCCAAGAGTGCTTCAGTAATTAATTAGCAGGAAACGTGCTGAAAAGGGTAATAGATATGGGACAGTCGTCCTTTTTCTTCTAAGACAGCAGTTCAAGTTTATTTGTTGTTAAAGATGAGAAAAAAGGTGCTTTGTTCTTGTTTCTTTCCTGGTGCCAGATAAAAACTGTTAATTGAATGTCTGGTCTCAGTCAATTTCTTTCCTAGCCGTTAATACAGAATTTTTTTTAATTGACTTTCTAAAAGAAAGCACTAGACAAACAAACAAAAGATGCGGATTCAGCATTTATTCTGCAAAATATGCAGGATAACACACATCCTGAAGACTCTGTGGAATTAGTTACTTGAAACTGTTATTGCCTTTTCGCCTCTGCTAAACCAGAATTAAGGCACTGAAAAAGAAGGTGACCTGTACCATCAGAAGAACATCAAGGAAGAAAAAAAAATCTCTGAGTACAGTTATTGAGCAGGCAAAAGGCCCACGAAAAACTAAGTTCTTCAGAATGTGAGTTAAGATTTTTTAATGGGGGTGGGGGGGAGGAATGCAAAGACGTTCAATGAACATAACACATATTTTGATTGAAGGACTGCAAGAAATAGAAGATGTTAATCATAAAATTACCAGACTGAAATACAAGGGAGCTTCTGGAGGGGTGTTTGCAGAAGGCGAACAGTTTGTGTTATGCACACAGCTTGATACTTAGTCAAAAGATTTGTCAGTAGTACTTCCATAAGGCAGCTGGGTCAAGACTGCAGCCACACACGGAGTAGCAGGACTCAACTGTGTGAATTAGTAACCCAAGGTGGTCTGGAACGAAATCTAGCTCAAATCCTAATCACTTTCAGCACAGGTCAAGTTATGCTGTCACCTCTTCTGACACCCTGTAAACATTCCAAAAATGGTTTCACAGAGAGCAAAGAGAAACCGAGGTGTGGAGATCTCTGATTTCTTGGCACAAACCTACCTGTCCCTGTTTCAGAATGAGGCATTTTAGTAAACACTTAGATCCAGGGGACAGGCACCCTCCAGAGAACATCAGTGAGGCTCTAGCTACAGTTTTGCACAGGGCCATGTTACACAAGGCTGAAATAATTTTGAAACCAAAGACTGATTGAATCATAGAATCACAGAATCACAGAATCACCAGGTTGGAAGAGACCCACTGGATCGAGTCCAACCATTCCCACTAATCTCTAAACCATGTCCCTCAGCACCTCATCCACCCACACCTTAAACACCTCCAGGGAAGGCAAGTCAACCACCTCCCTGGGCAGCCTGTTCCAGTGCCCGATGACCCTTTCTGGGAAGAATTTTTTCCTTATGTCGAGCCTGAACCTCCCCTAATAGAGCTTGAGGCCATTCCCCCTCGTCCTGTCCCCTGTCACTTGGGAGAAGAGCCCAGCTCCCTCCTCTCCACAACCTCCTTTCAGGTAGTTGTAGAGAGCAATGAGGTCTCCCCTCAGCCTCCTCTTCTCCAGACTAAACACCCCCAGCTCCCTCAGCCACTCCTCATAAGACTTGTTCTCCAGCCCCTTCACTGGCTTTTGAAACCACCAGATTTGAATCGGAATCAATCACCAGATTGAAACGGATTTTCTGTCAGATTGCTGTCTCAGAACAAGGGCATCACAAAAGCCTCCCTCACTTTTCACAGATTAAAATGAGATTAAGCCCACAGACTAAGATCACAAACCAGCTGTCATCCCTATTCAGAGGGCAAGACGTAGCTGTGCTTTCCTACGTGTGGTAACACACTCACTGCAGTTACAGCAGCACCAACAGCTGATACCCTGCTCAGGAAAGAGGTATCACCTGTGCACAGAGAAATCAAAGTGACTAAGAAAACCATTATTTAAAAAACACAGATTAAGAGATTAAAAAAAGCTACTGTCATTTTGTCTATTGAAGTCAAATGGAATTCAGTATGCTGATAGGTTTTGTATGATATGACAGAGGCTAAAGGAAACCTTTAACCAGAAACAGAAATGAAGCCCTAAGGCTTCCTCATGAAATATTTGTATTCATTATTCTCATTGGAAGTGGGAAAACTATGTGCCTGAAAGCATCCATAGAGATTTGTTCATTAAACAAATATTTATGTTGTATTCTGGTTTTTTTCTGCATCATTTATTTACCACTCTTCCGTATCCTGATATTCATATTACAAGACTATCAAAACAGGAACGTCTCGCAGCATTAGTTCTCGTTTGTGAAGCGTGCTGCCCGCATTGCATATACACATACAAGATCACAGGAAGAAAAGTGGTTTGTGTTCTCTGCTTGCTTGCACAGAAGATGTAAAATTAAGGTATTAGTAGGCACCAGATAACCCACACAGGTAACAACCACCAGGTGACAGTTCACAGGCCCAGCCAAGATACCTTGACAGCCTAAAGGTTAATGCTTCTCTCCTTTCTCCTTGGATCACGTCCAGTGCTGCAGTAGAACCCAAGTTCAGGTTAAGATTAGTGTCTCATCATATTAGATACTATGTGAGCACATAATCAGATAATTTTTATTCCATAACTAAAAAAAAACCACCAAAAACCCACTATAATGCACTTCCTCACTATATTCTGAAACAATAATTATATTTCACTTACTAATAATAAACCATGCAATTTCATTAAATCTTGGCAGAAAGATGACAGCCTTTACCTGGATTCTAGGAGGAAATTGTTTAAATTTTACTCCTACCGGTAACTATTAGTATTTAAATTAAGCAATTCTGTTCAGGACAGAGAGCAAGCTTTCCTTCAAACTATTCCTATTGTCAAGTGTGGCTGAGCTGGAACTGTTCTCCTCAGTGGACACTGTTCACTTCTCTCCCGAGATACACAGTAAAGAAACACCTCTACATTTATTTCTCCGATGAGAACCCATATTCCTCTTTATCTTCGCCATCTACTGCATTGATCCTGAGCGAAATAAGCAATACAAGAGATCTGTCAAAAGTTAGATACCTCAAGTTTTTGAATGAGTCTGAATTTACACGTGTAAAAGGCCATCAGTAATTTTCTCACATTTTCCTAATCTTCCCTGATGGATTCAGGCCATGCTTTTCATTTACTCCAGATGCGATAACCAAACTGTCAGCTATGTTTCAGCTTTTCCTTTAATCTTTCCCCGGAGCCAATAATAAAAGATTAGTAATTGACAGTGGTTGCTAGGCTAAGGGTAATGCTTATTTTAAACACGAGAAGCAGGAGCTGTATTCTTTGAAGGGATAATTTGTGGGAGGCCAGAAAATTGGATTACTTTGTTATCTGTTGTGTAAATGACAAAGATATTCAGTGTCCTTAAAATGTCAAGGCAAGTTTAATTAAAAATTTCCCACCTAATTTGAAGGTGGGAGAAGAGAATGAAAGAGAGGGAATAGAGTAACGCTTACAGGTAATTCAGAGACTTTACCAGCAAGCATATAATGTTAATAAAAGGTATAAAAAATATAAAAAGGATACTGCTGGACTAATGTATAAACATATGGTCAACTTTTGAACCATACGGATTTTTTTTTCAAAAGGGGGAAATATCCATTCTCATCAGAAGCTAAAAATATGCAACACATCATCAACCAAGACATTAATGATGTTATTACCCGTATTTTTTAAGTCCAGAGCTTGGAATGAGAGGAGGTCTCCAGAAAACACTTTGAAAAATGAGCTTCCTTAGAAATTCTCCAGCCACATCCATACTTCACTGAACTTGCTTGCGCAGAGTTCACTTTAACTGTGAAGTCACTTAGCTACACAGCACATCACTACACCAAGTAACACAGTTTTTTTCCTTAGATTATCTGCAGAGCACATTTTTGTTTCCCTTCCGAAGTGAGAGAAATTGAATGGAGAACATTAATACTCTGGGACAGGTTCTGTTTTAGGCGGCACAGCTGAGCTCAACTCCGCGACTGCATGCAGACATTCGTTAACTAATCAACTTGGATACGGGAAATTTGAATTGAAATATTATTGCAGAACTTCGTTGGTGAGGCCTTAACCAAGAAAAGCCGCGGCTGAAACGTTGCCACTGACTGCAGACAACACATCACAGAATTTGCTGAAAGAAGGCATGCAGGTCAACTCATTTTTTTAAAAGAAATTACGATTTTCCTTTTTTTAAACAAATGCTGACATTTCTCACTATATAAATCAGCCATCACTAAGCTGCTTTTCTACATCTGAATTTCAGTTTTCCTGTTTATTAATCCGGATTCTTTCAGTTGTAGAGGTCTTTCTTATAAATCAGACATATGTATAGATGACTGCGTAGTTACCTAAGGCACAAGGTGTGATTACAGTTGCTGCTCGTGCTTACTGACGGCAGGAACAGAAATAAACTGTAATCTTCATACACACCACAGGAGGATGGGATGGAATAGGTGTAATACCACGTCTTGCCACCTAGAGCATATCAGTAAGCTCAGCACTTTCCGTGTCACAGAATCACAGAATCACCGGGTTGGAAGAGACCCATCGGATCATCAAGTCCAACCATTCCCACCAAACACTAAACCATGTCCCTCAGGACCTCGTCTACTCGTGCCTTAAACACCCCCAGGGAAGGTCTCCACCCTTCTGAGAAAAACTCGGATCTCTAAATAATTTATCTCCTGTTGGAAGTGCCTGGCATCTTATCTTGTTTTGCACTGTTTTGCTTGTAACTGAGAAACTTTTTACTGCTAATTATTTAAAACAAGCAGTATATAATCCAATACTGAGATCTTTCCTAGATAGGACAGATGACGAGCATCGTGGTAAAAATCAAAATGAACAAGAAAGGTGGGAAAGCACAAAAAAATAAAGAAAGCTTTGATTTTTTTTCAACTGTTTGAATTCATAAATAGTACATTTTTAAGGAAATATGCTGCAGTGCCATCGAGTTGATTCAGTACTAAGGAATCTTACCTACATTAGGAATGGTTGGACTTGATCCGATGGGTCTCTTCCAACCTGGTTATTCTATGATTCTACATTGTCTCAGTTTGGCTTATGCCTTTTCAGTAAATGTAAGACATGCAGAGCTTATAAATTACTTGTAAACACACCTTGATCATCATAAATTATACTGTCATTATATAAAAACATATTGTGCTATATAACTGACTTAAAGACATGCACATAAGGGAGATGACCGAGTTCATTACAGGGGGAAAAAAAAAATCTCTAGGTGTGTTAGTTTATTCTTTCAAGCTTCACCATCGTTTCTGATTCCATGGTTAAGAACTGAAAGCCCAGTGCTCCACACAATAAATCACTGGTCAATGAGGAATCTGAGTACCGTTTGAAAGAGTCGGTCTCGATATGGCAGGAGTATTTGTAGAAACAGGTATTTGAGTTTGATGGATGCGTGTGTTCTGCGGCCTCTTATAGAGGTCACTCTGTTAATAGATAGAACTGTGATTTCACTAAAAATGTGCAAAGGGAAATGGACTGGTAGGATTTCAGAGAAGCAGAAATATGGAAAATACTACAGTTCAGCACATGTCTATCTTTAACCATGCTCTGCCTTATAAAAATACATTTGGCATTTGTAATGCTGAAAGCTCCCTTGGTTTTGTATCTAAATTAGAATAACATTTTCTGCAATCATATGTCCAGACAAATGGATAGAAAACTGGATATCTCCCTATAAATATTTTATTTCAGCAGTTAAGTGCAGATTCTTTCTGAAAATTTACATTGTTAAATCAATAACGGCACCAGGTTCAATCAACACGAAGACCAGAGTTCAAGACTACATACAGACTGATGAGATAGGTTTGACTCAGAGCCTGTATTAAATAACTACCTGCTTCATTATTTGTGAAAGAATCTAAAGGTCACATAACTCAATGTTGGAATAAATTTTACCAGGGCAGGTAGGCGAAACAATAAAATGCTTTTTATGGTTACAAATTAGCAGATGATTTGAATATTTGAACCTTTAAAGGTGGATAAAGTGGGACGTCGGGATGATTTAGAAGACAGATTTTTAAAAATGGAGAAGAAAACACAAGAACGTTTTCATAGCAACTCAGAGTCTATAAATCGATGGATTCTATTCATAATCAGTATAGTATAACCAAAAAATAAAGAGCTAGAATCCTAACAATCAGATACGTTAAATCAAATGGAAAATGTTGAGAGGGTAAGTCTCTAAGAACTTTGGAGTTTAGCTGTTTGTTTATGCAACTTTTTAAAAAATATTATCATGAGATTCTGGAACATTTTCCGACTTCACCAGTGTTCGAGAAAACTATGTTGGAATAGAATTATTTAAAAAACGTCTATTAAATAAGTGAAGGGGGGTTGCCTTTATTTTATTCTTTTTGCATTTAAATTACTAATTACTAATATTTCACAAAAAAATATTTTTAGTTTCCAAAAAAACATATCTAGCTTTAAGCTAGAGATGTTCAATCTTTTATGATGCTTTTTTTAAAAAAATACAGAGATCGTCTGACTCTCAGATGTCTCCATAATGTAATTGTGCATATTTATTAATACAGCTTTGAGGGGATATCCTTGTGGGAAAGGAGTAGGTAAGAGTGAAAGGTTGTGTAGAGATTTTGTTTATGATGACTTCTTCAGAGGTGGTGCCTAGAACACATCCTTTTAGACACTAAACCAACAAAAGTTGCAGAAGGTGTTAAAAAGAAAAAAGAGATCGTTGATAGGGTACACTTGGGAAAGGCTACTCGGTGTTTGAGGTTGACTTGAAAATGTTACCTCTCTAACGTGACAGCAGAGCTGCAGCCTATTTTTACTGCACGGAGTTGGAGACAAGATAAAGCTTTTAAAGCAAAATATTACTTTCCCCGTTATGACAAAATGTCACAGTTGAGATTCCTTTATGAGGTAAATGTCATACAGGAGCATTGAAAGGGATTCCCACACTCATTTTCCTTGCCTATAATCTCATTGGATGAGGCTCCATGTCTGGAGACCCCTGGAAGCGCCTCCCCCAGTCACCCGACTGCCCCATGGGCACGAGCAGCAACAGGCCAAAAGGTTTTAGGGAGTGGAGGATGATACTGGTCACAGATATGAGTTTCAGCAAGTGGTTTTCTGATTGACAATGAATTAATGTATCTCACAGCAAAATCTCAGACTCAACAGAACCAAGCGACCCTAAGAAGGTTTCCCTGTGGTATGAAATCACACTGAGGAAGAGGATGCTTCCAATGCAAGTAGAGACACACTGAAAACCAAATAAGAGCTCCCCTTTCTTTTGTAAACTCCTGGCAAAAACACTTTCCACTGAAAGAACTAAAAAGTCAAACATCAGTATCCCTGATAACCCCGAGGGCCAAATAGAAAGGAGAAAGCAGAGCTTATTTACTTGGTGGTTTAGGAAAAAAAAAAACCAACAAATCCAATACCCAAATTAAACGTTGCAAAAGAAAAGTAAAGAAAATACTATGTGTTCATTGGATTTTATAACTAGAACTTATTTCTAAACAGTCAATAGAAGTCTATTACAACTCCATTCACACTCCTGTTGGTGAGCAACCACATATTTAATGAAAGCAACAGTAATAGGAATGGTTGGACTCGATGATCCGGTGGGTCTCTTCAAACCTGGTTATTCTATGATTATTCTATCAATCTGGACTGCAGAAATTAAGTTCCACTTAGCCAGGACAGGGAGAAAAGCAGTCTAAGATCCATCAAATACGAGTAATTTTAACTGCCCAGCAAATGACTCACTGAAAAAGGCAGTAAATGATAAAATTAAGTCTTGGGGGGGACTGAATTAATTCACATTCTTTTCCTTTCCCACATACCTATGGAAAACATTCCTCTTCTCTAAAAAAACAAAGAACTTCAGTAGTTATCACCAGCTAAAACAGCGCAGAGAATAGCTCCTGACAGATTTTATTTTACGGTTGAATCCTACTTAAAGAAATTTACTGTTCAGACACTAACCTGGAGGAATGCCAAAAAGAGAAATAAATCTTTAGCAATATAGTTCATAATTACATAAGCACACTGACAAAACCCCTTGGCTCTTACTTCTGAGTGCCTTTCTATACCAGAAACATGATATCAGTTGAAAACAAACCAATTGATCCGGGAATCTTGAACACCATCTTGTACTTTGTCATTACAAAAGAGGTTAGCAACAGAGAGCAGAATTTTTGCGATGAGATATGGAAGAACAATGTGAGTGAGAGCACTTACTTCTAAGTGACAGCAGCATTATAAAAAAAAAAAAAAGATATACGCATATTTACTTCAACAACCTCTCCGTGATGGAGAGACCTTTTGAATTGCCCTCTGATGTCATTCCTGTAAAACCTATTCAAATACATTTAGTGACTTTTTTTTGCCCCAGGAGAAAATATCTATTACCGTGCCACTCTTGACAGGATTTTATTGATTTCAGTGCACCATAATCATCTAAGGAGGTAAGTCTGCTCTCAAATAGAGTTGACCAGTTACAGGGCTGAGCTCAACTCACAATGTTGAACTGAAAATTTTAAATCAGACGGGAGGCACTGGTAGGGGAGAAATTACCTCGAAGAATAACTCAGCAAAGCATACACAGACAGTGGCACTTCTTAATGATCTACCTGTAATTTTAGCCTGGAAATTTGGAGAGTAAAGAATTCCCTGCCATTCAAAACTTAGACATTAAAAAAAAAAAAAAAGAAACCAAGTAGAATGGTAAATCATAGATTTTCCTCAGAGCCACTAAACACTGGCTTTTCTAATCAAGTTCATCTTCTCATAATACCAGTTAACATATTTCATTGGATTGTGCCCGAATACCCATAGCACCACGTAATATTGCATCTATTGTAACATAATATATTATTATAGGGTATAATTTTTAAATAGAAATACATTTAAAAATGTCAATGGCTTGATATGAAGCAATCCAGTTTTGAAATCTGCGCTCTTACTGTCTTTTTCTTCCCTCCTTCAAGGCTAAATATCACATATACAGGAACATAAAGAGCTGTTTGATTGTCGTGCTAGCTCAGGGGTAGCTTTTAGGTGAGAAATAGAAGGTTAAATTACAAGGAACGGTTGGTTTGAATCAAATGCAAATATTGAAGAAAGAAAATTATTTTTAAGGACTAAGACCAGCGAGACATTCAATAGTTTAAAATACTGTCCATGACTCCAGAAGGGATAAATCTTCAAATCACATCCAAGTGTTTTGTGCCATATGCCAAACCATGTTACTGTAATTTATTCAATTCCACGCATATAAAAATCACTGTTAATAGTAAAGTATATGATCAGCACATATGTCACTGCATTTGGTTTTGCTTTACCAGCTACGAGGAGTATTTACAAGCACAGAACTAACATTCAAAGCAGTATTATTCAACACAAAGACTTGTATAAGTATTAACCCACTTGTTAGGTCTAACTGCTCCTGACGAAACTCATCTTTCAAATTCCTTTTGTAAAAAGTTTTCCAGGATCGCATTCTTTAAAAACATCAGCTTGAAGCTAGTGGCTATTTTACTTATTTAAATTATTACTTAAAGTAGTGACTGCTTGGAATTGGTAGTGCTCATCAGAAAGTGCTTTTATTTACAGCAGCGCTTCACTCCACATGTAGCAAGCACAGATAGAATCATAGAATCATAGAATTCTATAGGTTGGAAGAGACCCTCTGGATCATCGAGTCCAACCATTCCCATCAAACACTAAACCATGCCCCTCAGCACCTCGTCCACCCGTGCCTTAAACACCACCAGGGAAGGTGAATCAACCACCTCCCCGGGCAGCCTGTTCCAGTGCCCAATGACCCTTTCTGTGAGAATTTTTTTCCTAATGTCCAGCCTAAATCTCCCCTGGTGGAGCTTGAGGCCATTCCCTCTTGTCCTGTCCCCTGTCCCTTGGGAGAAGAGCCCAGCAACCTCCTCTCAAATGAGACAGACTAAAAGGGGTGGAGTACAATGTAGAATTTTGCAACTCAAAAATTCATATACTAGTATTGACCCTTTCCACTATCACCCATTCAGGATGCAATCCTAAGGAGATATCGGATTTGGCAGTGATGCTAAGGGATCCTTTAAATCACTTGGGTTTTTTTAAAGTTACATCATAAAAACTAGCTAATAATACAGGACGTAAGAAAATTAACTGAAGGCAGGAGGAATTATTACTTTAGAGACTACTCAATTAGTCTTCAATTTCTCTTGACGGAAGATGAGGACAAGTTTGCGTTTTGTATTTTAGACTATGCAGATGAAAGCATCCGCGGTCCCGGTTTGATTACAAACACGTAAAAATACGTTGCAACTTTCTTGAAAAAGATTCTGACTGTGAGAGTTTATGCAGAATTTGCATCTTGACTGTAATTAAGATGAGCGTAAAAAAAAAAAAAGGCGTCTTTTGAGAGGGCACGACTACAAGGCAGTCAAGAGGATAATGACAACAACCGTTGGCATCTTTCACTTAGATATAAGGCATGTTATTTGTGTTCAAAGACAGTACCTTGATAGCCACGATGATAAAATACAGATAAAAGCCATAGCTAAACTTAAGGATGGTCACATATTTCAAGAAACCAGGTTTGGGACACTAAAAAATAAACAGATGGGAGCTGTACTTTTACCATTGACTCTATTGATATTCCCCAGTAAAGCTGATTTATATTATTATCTGTGACTGTATTTATTTCATCTTGAAGTTTGTTTTTCTCTCGCCAAAGCGATCTTATTTAAATCAATTATTTGCTTTCACCGCTGCCTTAAACTTTTGGAATAACTTTAAACATGAATATGCATATGTGTTATTTATCTACATCAAATGTCTTAACGTGCTTTCATCAGAAATTCTTGTGAGTTTTTCAAGGCTCTTTGTCAGGATGGTAACTCTTTCATATCGCAAAGTCTTTACAAAGTTAACATCTTTAGAGTAATGAAGTTTTGAGGATGAAAGATTAAATCCCTGAAGGTTTACAGCCTTGGAAGTCTTTTTCATATAAATATTCCTCTTTTTTTCTTCACTGCAATTATTAGGACTACGTACCAGTTAAGAAAAACACTCTACCAAACTTTGAAACCAAGCATAACACTCGCCTGGTTTCATGCTATATTCCTCTTCTACAATTATATAAAAAAGAGTTTTGTTACCTTCTATGGACTAAAAGGGTAACCTCACTCATGTTGCACCCAAATCCACATTTAACCTTGAATGACTTGCTGTATGGCCTATGAAGCATTTATCAGATGCAAAAATGATAACTAAAAGGCACAAACAGAAAAGAAAAAGTGAGTTCCGGATTAAACTCACAAAAGTTCTCTGCTGTGCTGAGATTTGACTCTGATTATANTTGACAAAAGACTGGTCAGACTTCACGACTGAGGCCACCAATCATCAAAATAAAGTGAGTTTTAATCACAGTAGACAATTGCACACATTCTATATCGTAGATGAAATCTCTAAGTAATTGCATTTTCCCTCAATATAGCCTGAAAACTGAAGACTCTGAGTATTCTTTCAGCTTAACTTCATCTAGATAAAAAAAAAAAGAAAGACTCATTTATGAAAACTGGATGTTTGTTAACGGAAATGGGAAAACAGTACCAAGCAGTAAGGATTTTAAGAACATTAAGAGCTTCATAACACAAGTAGCGGTGCTAAAAACAGCAGCCAAAAAGTTGAAAACAAGCCCAATTTATTAATGTATTTCTATGATCTGGGTGCCTCCAATTGCAGGGAACTGATCTCTACGACACAGCAAGTCCCATTGCACCCTCTGTCCTTTATTAACTTGTATTTATTCGAATATACCCTTTTAAAAGAGGCTGAGCATCAACATACTGAAAGTGGAGTAGTACAAAAGGCCCAAAGGAAGGTTAAAAACAAGTAATGAAAATCTATGTAGTTTATGGGCATCTAGGGAAATCACAGCTCTAGCTTTGTATAAGTTGAAATACAACAATTTTGTTTTAAATAGCGTTTGTGCAATTCCAGACAGCTTAAGGTCATAGAAAAGAGGCCCATTTTGCATTTTTCTACGATTCAGCCTTACAAATTATGCTTCCTGATGTAATATGGAGGATAATTATACAGAACATACATGTGCAGAAGATAATTCCGAGGGCTCTAATAAGTAGCTAACCTTTCCAGAGGAATTAGCTAACTAAGTCTGCACTGAATCCTTACTGAAACGGCTACCAATAAGCCTAAAGGAGAATATATATAACATGCTGACGTTTAGGCTGGTTTTATATGTAATGAAATCTAAACTATGATCATTTTAAGGTCTTTACACACATTTCTGAAATGTTTCAAACCCACCAGCAACTCTCACAGATGAGAAATGTCTAACACCACCTCTCCCCTTTGCACAGCTGTGTTTTAAAGCTATTGTATATCTCTCTATTGTATATCCCTCTCCTGCTCGCTCCTGGCTTGTCCAGTCAATGCTGCGGAAACCCTCCTTCCCAAAATCTTTATTATCGTTTCCACTGTCCCATTCAGCATTCATGTCAGGAAATAAATGAACGCAGGAGGTATGGGAAGAAAGTGAACAGATGAACGGTAACAAAAATAGCTAACGAAGCATATAATCATTCCGAGTTTGGAAAGGTCCTCAAACCCCCCATTAAACAAACCTAATTCCTTCAGATGTTCTTCAGTGCCTTTAGGTTGCTTGAGCAATAAAGAGGGCTGGGAGAAGCAATAGCGACTACATGAATTCTAATGCAGTTATCAAAATTGCCACTGAATAGATTCACTTCAACACATTATGCTTTAGTTCATTTAGCCTGGCGCTTCAGAATTCCTGCTCTGTGGTATTTTCATTGTGGTTTACTTTAAAAACTTGAAATCAGTATGAGGAACGCATCCTCCCTCCAACAGTCAGTTTATTATCCCCAAGGTACTTAATTTGTTAAATAAATATTATTTGGCTCAATGAAAAAAATACTTGTATTTATTCAGAGTGAATTGTAAATTCTGTAACTATAGAATATTTAAAGGCCAACAAGTCACAAGGACTTCAGCTGAACTGATTACAGCTGGAAAAAGAAGAGGAAAAAAAAGAAAAGCTGAAAAATCTTTTGACGTAAACCGAAGCTCTGCAGGAGAACATCCCAAGCGTACCTAAGATGGTGTCGCAAGTTCACAATCACTCCCTCAATAATATTACCTGGTATAATATAGCAACTTAACACATTCCTTCTGTGGAGACGAGAACAGACAGACTTGACCTGAAAGACCCTGCGTCCATCCATGCCCTATGAAAAATCATTTATCCGCTAAGGAGACGTCCCCTTCACCCACACATACACTTTTTTCCCAGTCCTGAAGCTATAAATATCTTTTGAAAAGCCATTTCTTTTTTCTATCCTATCTTATTTTTAAGTACCATACTCAAAAGCACCAGTAATCACCATGTTCCTAAGCGGAGTGTTCATAAGCATAAGAAACAAAGAAACAGGATTAAGCTTTTGCCCAGCTGACAGCTAACACAGGGAGAAAGAGGTGGTGACAGCTCCAGCTGTTCATATCTTACATGCCACTTATTTCCTAAATGCTTGTTGATTGACAATTAAAATGTGGAAGTAAAGCAATTCTAAAGCAACACCATGAAGTAAAACTACGACTTCGGTATTTTATATTACTGGATTTATCCTAATAGTAGGGAATTAATCGCATTGTTTCAACTTTTGATAATGCTTTTATTTTTTTCTTCCACTATAGCTTTATTTTCCCTCTTCCCTTCAATATTCCTGCCCTGTAGATTGAAACTGAAGATAACAAATAACAACAAACTAACATTTTCTGTAGAAAATAATATCTTAAATAAAAAAACCCACACTCTCAATTTATAAAGCTTCTTCAATACGTGACTAAGACTCTTAAAGCCCTGGGGCTTTTCAGGCTTCTCTTTTGGGGCTTAAAAGGAGTGTCCAAAATGTAACTCAGGTGCCTCTCTTCAGCACATTATTAAGAAGAATCATCAGAAATAATCTCTTTTAATTTGGATGTTCTGTTGTTCCGTTGCAATCTCTTTCCTGCAGTTCCCAGCCCAAGTGCCTCAAAAAGTCAGCTCAGAAGTTAACCCGCATCTCCACTTTACTCCAAAGTACAGTGGCTTTCTCTCATCGGATCCAAATATTTAGTATGTGGAGACTATATTTATAGAAAATAGAGACTGTCACCATATCTCAGCCTTAAAGACAAAGAAAATAATTCATGTTTACAAGCTGACTAGTCTTGAATACCCCTGTTTTGTACATGCTTTGCCTTTTGAAACTCTAGCCTGGACCCCTGTCCTCGCGGTCACAAATTTTGCTCTTCTAAATGACTCATGTTGCATATTTTCCAGCGAACTACATCTAAATGAGTTATATCATGAAAGCATTACCTTTTATTTCATATTCATTCTGAATTTTATGCCGAGAACCTGACGAGATATAGATTTGTATTCAGAATTTCTGCAGTGTGACCTTTCCTGGATTTGATTTACTAAAGCCTCAGACACGATGGTTCCCATTTGCACGCTTTGTTTTATATGGATGACATTTTCCCTCCAACATTAAACCTGCCATTTTATTGTCTCCCATCCACCTCAAATTTGTTTCACGGAACAATTTTGACTTGTCACAAAATCAAAATTGGTCCACAAAAATTTAGCTTTGGTAAAGAAAATGCGGTTCTGTCCTTTTCTGCCCTTGTGAGAGCAGAAATTTGCATTAAGTCTCCTCTCTTTTTTTTTCCTTTGAAAACAGATTTTTTTTTTCCTTGTAGGCCATGTATTTTACATTAGCCTAAAGTGCCTCTCGTGCTACTGCAAGTCATCTATAGCCATTAAGGTATTATTTATAGAACTATACCTAAAAAAATCCCATGAAAACTATTTTAGACTGTTCCACTGACTAAAAACCGTGAGCCTGTACCCAGCCACTCTCTGCTGTCAGCACACAGGGCATAGAAGATCAACAGGCAGTTAACTAGTGTTGGTACTAATGCATTTGTCAGTGGGAATAAGCCAGTTTTCTGTCATCATGAGCTGCTGATAACTAGCACTTTGATTCTATTCACACAGTTATGATAGCTGCAAAGCTCTTTTTCAGTATTTGATTCATTCAGTGCATCACTAACCTGCTATGGGTTGTGCTGCTTCATCATCCCACAAAACGTAAGCACAAATATGCTATATTTTTTCTCCCAAAATAAAAATAATCTGAATTTTATTGAAATACAATTATTATTAACACCTATTAAGAAACACAAGTTATTATTTCAGTGTAACAGTCACCTGCTTTAAAATAAGGGTTCTCAATGTTATAAAAAGATGTAAAGAATTACTTGAAATTAATGAGAACACATCAGTATAATTAACTATTTTCTTATAAAATATACAGTGTGAACTTTTAGTAAGCTACTGTTAGTTTTCAACGGGTTTTTTTGTACTAAAATACTGAACTTCTTAAGACATTTCGAGTCCTTTGCTCTAAACACCAGTAAAGAAGATACACTTCCACACACACGGCGTACCCAGCTGAAGAACTCCCTCCAGCTCAGCATTCTGAGGGGAGACTTTATTTCTCTCTACAACTACCTGAAGGGAGGTTGTGGAGAGGAGGGAGCTGGGCTCTTCTCCCAAGTGACAGGGGACAGGACAAGAGGGAATGGCCTCAAGCTCCACTAGAGGAGGGTCAGGCTTGACATAAGGAAAAAATTCTTCACTGAAAGGGTGATTAGGCACTGGAACAGGCTACCCAGGGAGGTGGTTGATTCGCCTTCCCTGGAGGTGATTAAGGTGCGGGTGGATGAGGTGCTGAGGGACATGGTTTAGTGTTTGATAGGAACAGTTGGACTCGATGATCCAGTGGGTCTCTTCCAACCTGGTGATTCTATGATTTTATGGTTCCATGAATCAAACTTCTATAAAAAGTTGTTATTAAAAGGCCAGAGGAGAAATATGATGCAAATGTGCAGTTGAATTCACTGCCTAAATAACAACAGAGGATTCTATACTTTTTCTGTTGCTCTGTTGTAAGTTTGTCCTTTCATGTGGGTGACAATGTCCTTTCTTGCTGAATGTATATTTCTGTCCTCATGTGTTGATCGCTGTTTACCAAAAGCCACTGCTCAATTTTCACCCATATGAAACACCTCACTGTCGCACAGATAATTGCTTATCAAATCCACAGAGAAACAGTTTCTGAGCTCAAGATCATAAAGGTAGGAAACAAAAGGACTATAAACAAATAAATAACAAATGAGATATAACTCTCTCCTTTCCAGCTCAAACCAATACAATCCAACGCTGGTAACCACCATAGAGAAAAACAGTTACACTTCATTATTCTCCCTAAACATTCATCACTCCACCAGCCACAACGAGGAGGAGAAGTTGCCAGGTCTATCAGCAGAACTGCTTGCCACCATCTGCCAGAAGAGAGCTGGATTTTAGATAAATATTTGCTTGGCATTGATGGCGATAGCAGACATGAATTTGCATTCAGCTCCACAGAAACGTCAGCCCAGGGAAGAGGATGGACACTTAGGAGTCTCAAGGTATCTATCAAACCTAAGCGGTGTGATGGCTGTGTTAGAAAAACACAAAAATATTGCGGTATTTACAGATCAAATGACACGATTAAATAAGAAGAAAGCTTGCGTTCAGATCAGTTGACTTACACAGAGAGGCACTTGGAAGTAACAGAGAAATAACTTAGAAAATTGAAAGAATTCTGGCTGGTTCTCAAGAAGTGAATGTCAGATGTTTTATACCTCAGGAAAAAAAAAATATATATGGTTGGAAAAGGCCATACATACATAGAGATGAAAATGGAACAATGCAGAAGATGTAAAATGAGCAATACTGACATTTGCAGTAATATCAGCACTAGCCTCGGCATTATGGGTCAAAAATGTGGAGTTTTTTTTCTTTTTTTTTTAAGAGAGGAAGGGGTTTGTTTGGGTTTTTCCTGGGGGGAGGAAGTGTTGTCACTTTTGGTGGTTTTTTTGTTAATGAACACTTTACATATTTCTTTCCCTGACAAAGAGAACTGGTTTAAAACGATGAATTGTAGTATAACCCAGGCCAGGTTCAGGCAGGGCTGAGCGGCGCTGCCGGATTTAGAGTTTCCCGTGAGTGGCAGCAAACTTCACATGGAAACACACAGCCCACATCAACCTCTCAAAGTTCAGTGCCGTGTGCGCCTCGCCTGCTTTCCGGGCTCTCTGCTTCAAATAAATCCCTCTTGTCAATACCGATCACTATAAATCCACCCTTTCATGTCTTAGGGAATATGAAAGGCACATGGGACTGCGAGGAGAGATTTTTGCCATCGGGCCTGTTTCCAAAACGGAAAGCGTATGATTTTCCCCATTTCCCTCTTTGCTTTTTGCACCAGTGCCTTTGATCATGGTGACCGGTTGCTGCAGGCACACTTGTTTTGTGGGTCTTTTTTTATTTCCCAGATGGCGCAGCAGGGCTCATGCAGCTTTGCAAAATTACAATATACTTTTTTTTTTCTTCCCCAAAGCTCCAGAAACAGACTCATAGAAAGCAAGGTTCAGATTTTCTGAGGGTGAATTTTCACTACTTGAACTGCTTCCACATTTTTTTGGTTGCTCTAGATTCTCCATCCTTCCCCACACTTCCCAATCTTGTGGTCCTCAGGACCAGCAGCAGTTCCAACGCCGCCCGCTGTGACCATGAAATGGCTTCAGGCTGTCCACTAGTGTTTAGTGTTGAAATGCGACACTAAAAGAGCCAGTTGCTCAAAAGGTTATGAAAGGAATGTAAAGACTTTTGGAGGATTTCATACTGGCTAGGAGGATTGGGGTATTTTGCTATTGCTTGATCAGCAACACTTTAATTCGCCTACAATGGCTGGTTCAGCTGAATTAAGAAAGTTATCCTTATTCAAAGACCATTCTAGCAACTTCCAAAGTGATTAAACCACTGCTTTCTCATTTATTATTCCTGTATCCCCATCTATTTTTACTGAAATCCTAAAATAAAATTACTGCCAAAAATATAGCTCTTTTATTCCTCATAATAATCTAGACTGATTTCACCACCATAATATTTAAGCCCGTTTTATTTCCTAAGGCATTAAATGTAGTTTACAGTTCGCTGCGAGAGTGCCTCGCATCAAAAACGTTGGGCATTTAGCCGAGGCAGAAGCATTGTGGCTTTTTAATATTATTATTTAGTTTATATTTGCCCTCCTTCCCACTCCAATTCAGCTTATATTGATATACATAAGAAGTGCAATGATAACAAAAAGGATATAATTTTATACTATTGAATTTTAAGCATTTATGTCTAGAATTCATTAAAAATGTAATGACACAGAATAGGCCAGTTCATTAAATCGCTCCCAGAGAAGAAGTCGTATCAGCCAATTGAGTTATATGGGTTTTCTACCGTCTGCAACAGTGACACAGGAACTCGACAACGGCCAACAGAAAACCAACCGCAAGAGCCTCTGAATACTGCAAAGTAACGTAGATTGCTCCATATTTACCAGTTTGATAACTACATTTTTTTCCCCACAGAAAACAACATTTTCTTAGCCACCACAGATTAAGAAAACGCTGATTATAACGCCAGTTTATGTAAGTTCCTATGAACTACGCGTGTTAAGAGATGGAACACTGAACATTCCAGGTGTTTGCAGAACACAGGCAACTAAGCTAATAGTCTTTGATAACTAACTTTTAACTACTGCTAGCAAATAGTAGGAATTCATTATATAAAACACTGTGTTCCAGAAGACATTTTACCAAAAATATTCTACCAATACAAAAAATAAACCATGGGAAATCCTTTTCAATTACCACATCAGTAATATTTCCTATTGCTTATCAAAAGATTACAATATCCTCTCCAGTTTTGGGCTGCCACATTACCAGCATAAGCTGTTATTATTCCATTTAAGTGAAAAAATGGATTAGTAAAGGAAAATGACACCACCACAGACAGCAGTTGTGAGCTCTGACTTATTCCTACTCATTCTGTTCAGTCCATTTTGTCTGAACGTGCTAGGAGGCCTTCAAGTATATACATATACGGTTGGACTCTATGATCCGGTGGGTCTCTTCCAACCTGGTAATTCTGATTCTATCATTCTATATGCAACATTCAAACCAGGTATGGATTCAAACCTTCACCAAGCACAATTGATAGAACACTGACCAATATTCTGCTGACTGGTAGTGAAATCATAGTTCATTCTCAATGTTTAGGATATTTTTATCCAAGTCGTAAACACATTTTTGCCCCAAATCCAGCCATCTCGCTTTCACAGGCGCTCTACACCTCATAACTACCTGATAACTGTATAACTATCGGGGATAAAAGTTAGTTGCATATCAAGATGTGCATGTGTATCATGTCATAGATCACCTAAGCAACTTTGCATTGGCAGGTTATGGAGCAAGAAAATCACGCAGAAGACTTTAAACGTGAAATTCTTCAGGGTTTGATGTTTTAAACATAACTGCCAGCAATACTTTAGTTATCTAGTACCGTAATTGAATGTTTTGAATGATGGTACATTCCATTCTCTATTATTCTCCATTATTTCATTCTCTATTACTTGTACACGTAAAACATGTACAAAGATATTCAGTTTAAGTGGACTTTAGGGGTGTAGAAGGGTTTCATCCTCACCTAACAAACAACTAATCAGACAAGCAGCATTCTGCCACAGAGCACCTGCCGTGCTGCAATACATGACCACATACAAGTTTTTGGGGGGTTACTGTGATTTTTCCCCCTGTAGTGAACCAGGTGATGTTTTGTACTCTGAAGAAGAGAGGAAATACTTTCAATCTAGTGAAGAATATTTGACTGCTATTTCCTCAGTATCTTCAAGAAATGTTCTTGTGACATAAAAGCTGAAGCACCAGCCAGGCTGAGCTGTCTGTAACTCACCTGATCCTTTTGGTCACTCACAAATTGCTGCAGTGAAAGGCTCCATGAGACTTACAAGGTTCCAAGAGGGAGTCATGACCCGGACATGAAATAATCACAGATGGGATCTCTGCGCCTGAAATAGGTGTTCTGAGCATTCCTCCTGATTCAGTCCCCCTTAATTGCAAAAAATATTTTATTACCTCAGAACACATGCTTTGCCAGAAAAAAAAAAAGCTGAAACCTTGCAAAAAGTTATTTCCCTGGCTTGTTAGCGAACACGTTTCCAGAAATAATCGTAACAGTGTTGAATGATCATAAGCCATTTTAATGTAAGCTAGAATACGCAATATAAGCTACTATTGAAGGTCATTTAACCGGTTATGGTTTATTTTAAGAGAAAGCAGAAACACTCACATATAACCCTTATCTCTACAAAAGTCACACACATTACTTGAATAGTTACAGTTATACACCTGTAAGACAAGGCAGCCTGCTTTGTCCCTAATTTACAAGGAAAGTTACTAATTCAGAGTTCTATAACTCTTATGACAACATCTATAGAAAAAGAATCACAGAATCATAGAATAACCAGGTTGGAAGAGACCCACCCAGAAAAACTTCTAAAGTACTGAACCTGTGAGGGAAAGAAATCCAGATTCCTGTTACATCCTTGTTCGTAATCCAAACCAACTTGTACGCTCTTATCGAACACGAGCTCTTAATGACACCTCCTCGACAGGAAAGTAAATAAACCAAGTCCTCTCCAAGAGGTCTTGATCCCCCTGGTATTACCTTTTATAGGCAGAACGGTGCTGCTCAGCAAATATGTCCTGTAAGACATGCTGTCTCTATAAAATCTGTATAATCCTTTCCAGGCTGCATTGCCCCTGGCGAAAAAGTGTTGGAAAATGACCTCAAGCAATCGTGCCACTGGGATCTGTCATCCTTTGACTACAACCTAATAAAATCTCAGTCTAAGGCAAATTTTCATTAATTTTATGGCTCCTAGAAGACTAATATAATAGATATAATTTTTAAGTTTATACCTCTGCTTGCTGGGCTAGATCTTTAATTGTAACCCAAATCAGCCAAGCACTTAAACAGATGCTTTATCTTTAAGCACTTAATTTTACTGACTTTGATGGGTCTGTGTGTAGGTGCTTTACATCAAATGTCTGCTTTGTTGTTTCGCAGGATTTATATTGAGAGTTTTCAGTGCTTTGAATATCCATCTTTACCTAGGGGTGTTTTCTGTGGGGGTTTTCGTGCTTGGTTAGTTTTCGTTTGTTTTTAATAAGGAAAATAAAGACATCATAAATGTAAGACTACACTGAAAATAATAATAGCTTATTTAGTTTTTGAAATCTATAATTGATGTTGTGAAGCTGCTGGGTCCTTTCTCCTTGTACTTTCCAGCTGATGCAACCTAAACCTTTATTTGTAATGTAATCAGCTTTTAATTAAGCCAATAAGTTTTTGCGCATTACCCTAACGTCTGTAATAATTGTTATGATTCTATTATTTTGGTTGTTAAATACATTTGTAGTTTTAAATGACAAGATGTCAAGCTGGCAATTTGTTAAGATGTGTGAATAAGAAAATTGGTCTATTCATATGTTCATAATGAAGAGAGAGATAACATAATAACGCTTTGTATTCTCTCAGCTTCCAACAAGAGGAAAGAAACGCAAAAGGAGGTGGCCTGGATAATTTCCTGCAACCCTCCCTTTGTTCTTGAGCCTTTTCAGCAGTATTTATTGAGGGATGCAAAGGGAAGGAAAACGACCCAAACCAAGCTTTGAACACACTGCTTCAGTGACATGTCTTCCAAGAAGAAGAAAAAGCTCATTCATTGGAAGGAAATGCTGGAAAAGAGCCAAAGCATACCTGCACACACTGCTGCAGTCCTTCCGTGCCACATCATATTGCTACTGCTACACCTAAGTCGTTCCAGCCTTTAATTATACCTTACATCAACCTCATCAGCTCTGCCAGCAATGTAAATGAAAACTAGCTAAGACACTTCACTGTCTGAGAAACTCACTCCGTGGTCAAGCAGCAGGGAAGCAAAGGATAGAGCTGCTACTGAGAGTTGCTTGTCTCCTTTGGTTTTGAAGATTTCATAGACACACCTGACAGAGTGTGTGGGAGGGAAGACAGAGGTAGTGGCTTTAGCACTGCCTTCTTTCCTTTCACAGAATCATAGAATCACCTGGTTGGAAGAGACCCATCGGATCATCTAGTCCAACCATTCCCATCAAACACTAAACCATGTCCCTCAGCACCTCGTCTACTCGCGCCTTAAACACCCCCAGGGAAGGCGAATCAACCACCTTCCTGGGCAGCATATTCCAGTGCCTAATGACCCTTTCCGTAAAAAACTTCCTCCTAATCTCTAGCCTAAATCTCCCCTGGTGGAGCTTGAGGCCATTCCCCCTCGTCCTGTCCCCGACAGGACTTTCCTAGGTTTCAGAGCAAGCTGCATACCCATAAACACAGAACAGGTTCAGCTATTCCACTACTCTTTCTCTCCCCTTAATGATTTGCTGCCTTTCTACCTTATTTGTCACAAATTCTTAAAACACCACTTAAAATAGTTCTTTGGGTAGAGAAAGGCAGGTTTTTGGTGCTGGCTTGCCAAATTAATGCTGCTTGTTTATTTATTTAAAGAGATTTTATAAACGTATATTGCTATTCAGTCAAGTTCCTTGATATCCCCCCAGTACTTATATATAAACCATAACACTCAAACATTGCTACTAATTATGAATCAAATTCTCAACAGCAGATACATGAACATATATTCATGCCAATTTGCTCACTTCAAGAGTCGTTTGTCTTCCAAGTTCTGTCAAAATTCCTATCTGAACCTGAAGATATTTTCCAAGATAATTCTACTTTAACATGATAAGATTAAAAGTCAGGACACGAACAAAACAAAGGTCAGCAACACAGCAGAAGTGAGACTCCTTACTCCATCCAACTTTCCCAGAATTGAAGATGTTTTACCAATCTACCTTTTAGTATTTTAAGTCACGTAGCTTTACTATTTGCTCTTTTCCATTGCCACAAGTTATTTAGTCTAACTAGTAAAGTTAATTCCTGCAAAACAGGTAATTTTTGTTAGCGGGATTTGGAAATTTGACCCTACATCCCATTAAGAATTTCTTAAGCCCAGCACAGGTTTCCTTGCTGGCCTTTCTTTCCAGTTATAGCGTCTGACTTTGAGAATTGTCAAGTACATTCAATTACCGTTCAAAATGAAAATTTGCATTTTATGTGCAGGGTTATTCTATATAATTATATACTTTTGAAGAATTTTATTACAATGGATTAAATATTAAAATAAAATCATCACTTCCCAATTTTATGGAACTGAAAATCTCTGCAAATGGTAACAGGAAGATTTATGCCACGTTACCAGCTAAGGGAGGCAGCATAAACTTTCTATTACATCACAGATTTTATAGTTCTTTTCTCACTGGCATCTTTCATAACACCTTAAAATACATTTGCAGAGCACAAACCAAGCTGAACCCCCCCAGCCTTAAAATGCAAATGTATTTATACTGAAAATATCTATCATGTAATTTCAGTAACAAGATTCATCATAAGATTTGAAAGGAGCTGACACATCTCTATGAGACAAACCAGAAAGCATTACATCTCCCAGAGCCAGTTTGAAATTTCAAATCATCTTGGGTGTAAAATTGGTTGGAATACAAAACATTGTCTGTGGTATCTATCAAATTCTTGATGATTTAGATTTTTTTCTTCTCTTTAGGAAATTATACTGGGAACAGGCTGACAAAACTATGACAGTATAAATACGTTCCAATTGGAATATAACAGGATTTTATGTTTGGGAACTTGTTCAGCTTGGCAGTACTTTTGGATAGCTTAATTGTTTCTGTTGCCAGGAAAGTCAAGAGGTTTAGATTTCACTTGTTTGCTGATCTTTGGGTTTTTTGCTTATTTTCTAAATATAGTAGTTGGATCTCAACTTTCTTTTTGCTTTGTAAATCTATTTTACTTCCCTCCTTAAATCTGGAATTTAAAGCCTTTTTAACTTGTCTGTACCAATGTCTGACCATTTAAAATGAACCTGCACCAAAATTTTCAATGTTCTGTGTGCGGACTTCAAAGCCCAGGCCAAATTTTTAAAGGCGAGATTTGGATTCGTGCGGAATAGAGATGTTACTATATGGAGCTAATTTATCAACACGGAGGTAAGAAACTTTTTGGAGAAATGTTCATCTAAATGCTTTTATTTGGAAAGGCAAAGTTGGCATATTCATTGCAAATTTATGTAGCTCTTTTAAAGCTGAACATGTTGTTTGCAGGAGCGCTGAATTAATATAAATCTGCTTAGGATGTTGTCCCCAACCAAGAGCAAGCACAAGCGCTCGTGGGGGAAGGGTGATTAAAGAAAGGCTGGTGTCATTGTGCCTCATGATTTTAGTAAGGAGTGACATGTTTCACACTAACAGATTGAAAAATGAGATAAAATTACAAGTCAATTGCCTGAATATCCTAATGACAGGAAAATACACACATCTGCTCTGCTTCCAAAAGCATAATATTTGCATTGATATGTCCATCTATACACAACAGTTGTATGAAATTGCAGCTTGTACATAGAATATTTGTCTTTTTCTCTCTATCTTAATTGGAAAAAATAATATTTTTCCCCACGTTGAGAGTGTTTTGCCTGTAAGAGTGACTGGTGAGGGATCCCTCTGGCTTTATTTATACTCATAATCTCCCTATTTTCTCCTCATGCCCTCCTGAGGAGAGGGAACGAGCAAACAGCCCAAGGGGTGACTGGCACAGAGCCAAGGTTAACACACCTCAAGTAGACAACAGCTTTATTTAACCTGCACTTCATCTGATGCCCCCAAAATATGAAACCAAGGAAAGGGGAAGGAATCTTATATAGAGGAAAACAAATTATCCTCATGGATTTAGTTAAATAACATTTTCTCTCATTTGCAACCCAAGATTTCTATCTGAACATTCTACTGGAAAGAGAAAATCTCAATATGTTGTCAGTGATGCGTCTTCTCAAATAATATCTGTTGGAATTTTAGCCAGTACTGTCATATTCGTGCAGCTGGAATACTAAATGAGCAATACGAACATACAAAAATACTTTAACGCTTTATAAACCTACATAAGATTCAAAGAAACGGCCAATTAATGCATCATACAAACTACTCCAGCTTTGTATGTTCAGCTTTGAACAGAGAGCAGCTTCTGTAACTCTGCAGTATTTTCCCCCATGTTCCATTCCAGCCATGGTAACACTTTGTGCTCTGAAATGATAAAATTTATTTTCATGTGCTATCATGTCTTTGGTTTTTTAATAAATGTTTTGCCTCAGTATAAAGCAGGCACTGGCGCAAAGATGACTTCAACTTTAAAATTAAGTTCTGCAGTTTTACTAATGCCCTGCGTGCAGATTAATTTCCTTTTATTTGCCTTGAACTTGATGCTTGCTGGTTCCATTTAATGCCTCTGGTTCTTTTCATCTTTTCTGAGGCACCGTAATCAATTTCAGTTTTATAGCCGCACTCACCTCCTTGTTCTAGGATGACAACTACCCACTGCAACTCAACCAAAAAAACCCAAGAAGTTAAAGTGGTATTTACCTATGGAAAAATATGATATGGTTTTGTTTTGCTTTCCCCTCTTTTGTATAATTTCAATCAGTTTATTTCTCTGTTCTACAGAGTTCAGGGAAATATATTACAAATATCGGGATAGCTAACCCTTTATATTTACTTAGAAAAAAATAAACAATCTTTTCTTATTTACAAATCTTTTAGTTTTATCCATGTAAGCAATTTCTCCGCTTTGCATGGTGAATACACACAGACGCACTTGACCTCAGCAAAAATAACAAAAACCAGCAATAAAAAAAAAAGCACTGTACGTAGTAAATTTACACAGATATTAAACCACAATGTCATTTTAAAAATACTGTGGTTTTCATTACTCAATAATATTAGCTGCTTCTTACTCTCACCAATATATTTGAGGGTGCAGATTTTGAGCACAGCTTGGCAAGTGCTATATGTTTTCCGTGGTTACGTCTTGAAACATCCCTTGAGTCTTCACAGTGTGATGTAGCCACAGGCATAAACTGTACTGATACACTTTATTTACTTCCCTTAGAGGTCCTGGGAAAAAACAGCGACATCCCAACAGACACTTGAAGACAGTGTAATCATCCAAAAATACCGGTGCTTTACTTTGATTAAACCTTTCGTGCCTGAACTCAATTTCAGAATCCAAAAGCGCCGCTATGAGCCTCATTGACAAGTAAACAGCTGGCTGGGATGTTCTCTTTGTATCAATCTTTATATCAGAACAATGGCTTGTTGTGGCGGCAACACTACCAACCGGTTTAATTCACTGAATTCATAGCTGAACGATTTGGCACCAGCTCCTTAAATAACTTCTAATGGTCTTTTACAGATCTGTTCCACCAAGATGGTGATTTTCCTAAGACAACTGGGAAAGAGAAACAGTCGTGTTGCTGACGTACGTTTCATCACCAGAGACTCCTCTTAAGTGCGAGCAAACAGCAAATCTCTTGCAGCTGTGTTAAATATTTTAATAATTTCACTGACCGATACTGGGATGACTTTTACCTTTGCTTTATATTGTTGACCTGCTTTGCCAGATTTGGGCTGTTGCCTTCACAGATTTGTAGAATTTGTTTATCTAAGTATTTATATAATTGTCCTTACTACAATATCTTAATATCTTTCCATAATGTAATAATTCCTATAACTAAGACAGACTGATCTTAAGACTATTTATACTGTGCACTATCCGCAACAACTAGACCTAGCATCTTCTCACAGTATTAATTAAGACCTTACAGAAATACTGAGGCAGCTTCTGCATTAAAGCTGCCCTCTTTTCAAGTGTGAGCTGCCCCAAAACGTGGCTGTGGAGAGGCTGACAGTGTGTTGGATCTGACCATCCCGCATTCCCCAGTGGCAATATAGCAGAAGGATGAGCTGCAGGGTAAATCCCATACCTAATCATTTTCTGAACTGCATACAGAAATGAGTGTGGTCACAAAATAGTGGTCAAAACCACAAACGTAAACAGCTTAGATAGGTCTGAAGATACTTATGGAAACATGCTCTAAATTTACAGCATATTTGTCTAATGTTGGTAATTTTAAAGCACAAGCTGGCACTTGGCTTTATTTAAGGTGTGTGGCATTAAATGCTGCCCACCCAGCAAGGACAGGAAATTTTCACTGCAGGTTGCAATCCTCGAGGTCCCTGGCTGCCACCTGAAAAGGGAAGAGTTCAGCTGAGAGTATCCAGTGTACAAAGTCACTGTGCATCACAGCAGGAGAAAGGGAAAGTCTCTTCTGCCTGCCTGAGTTGCCTCTGCAGACATCACAAATCCGACGTTTTATCTCTCATTCATTATTGCTGCATTGAAAAAGACAATAAAATATTTACCTTACATTCAGACAGAATCATTTCTGATAACTGATCTGAATGCAGAAGAGTCATATTGAGGTTGAAGAGAGTTTATAGAAATCTTGGATTAAGTGAAATGTCTCTGTCCTCTAACAGATGCTCAAGACTAACTCCTGCAGGAAATAACATCTGTGAGTTTTGTCATTATACACAGATAAAGAAAGTGAAATATTGAGACTGAGTTCAGTACTGTCTGTGCTTTTCATTTCCTTTTCATTTTTGAAAAAGACCTTTCCATTTCAACCCATTTTTATTAGAATACAGACTATATTTCTTAAATTCCAAATACAAACATGGCATCAGTTTCACTGGAATACACTTCAGTAACGTTATACGTGTCACAAATACAAGTGCTGAGACCACAGCTAAAGAAGGAAGGGATAATGGTTTGATTAACATGGAAACCATCTAGGAGGTGACAATCCAGTATGGAACTATTTCTTTGGCTACAGGAGGAAAAAAACCCCAACAAAATATTTATGGAATTTCTGCACCAGACTTCAGAGCTTGATTAATGCCTCCAATTTTAATACAATTTCCAACATCTTAATCATAGAATCACCAGGTCGGAAGAGACCCATGGGATCACTGAGTCCAACCATTCCTATCAAACACTAAACCATGTCCCTCAGCACCTCATCCACCTGCACCTTAAACACTTCCAGGGAAGGTGAATCAACCACCTCCCTGGGCAGCCTGTTGCATTGCCTAATGACCCTTTCTGNCAATGGAATAATAAGTGTCTCTGTCAGGCAATGTCCTGCCAATAAACCACAAGAGGTAAGAAAAGTATTTCCACTATTTCCACTCCTTCAAGCTATTTAAACTCACTAAAAGATGGTTTGAAACCACTGTCATAGGATTAACAACTGACCACTAAAACAAGGAGGCATGTTTTGATTTTGCACTTTTGTTTTGCTGTTACACTAGCTGTAACACTCACCTTGCTTTTAATATATTAAATCATAATGGATTGTTATGCAGTAAAATAAAATTTGGGCAAAAAGGACAAGCACTTCTAGACAATAAGAGGCACAGTTCTATGAATGAATACTTTTCTACTGTGGCATTTTCGCTATCCATACTGATTTTATTAGATCTGGAGAAGTGTTAAAAGCAGCAGATTATAAATAGTATCAGATTATCGTGCAAAGCAGTTGTTAGCAGGCACTGAAATACTCTGAAGAGACCTGGGTTTTCTTCCCGCTTTCCTACCTACCTAAAAGGAGACCAGAGAATGTTTCACACCATCGGTTCCTTGCTGCCTGCTTCTGTTCTGACTCCGCCTTTGTCTCTTCCTCTCTGTCTGAGCAGCTACACACTGACACCATTACCCTTGACTCAGAAGGATGATACGCAACCGGAGTGCAAGACATCACTGCTCTTTTAACTCTTAGGAAGAAAGATTTTTAAGAAAATATGACTTTTAAGTACACACATACACACACACATAGAAGTCTAGTGGGAGGTGTCCCTGCCTATGCCAGTGGGGTTGGAACTGGACAATCTTTGAGGATGAAGCCACCACTATCAGTGGAAAGTATTTCCTCTTTTGTTGAGATTGCAGTGACAACATCAATTTTTCATCAATGATATGAGACAATTTCACAACTCAAAATTATATCTACGTCCAATTAAGCTGATTGTAAATTGAGCATTTTAAAAAATTCTTTATTGGAACACCAAACGCACCACCCAAAAATCAGCTGTGTTCAAATTAATTGCTCATTAAATCACAGACATGAAAATACAACATTTCAGTGCTGAGCAAACAAGTTGTAAATAACTTTATTTCTTTCAGAAAAAAAATATTTCATCATTGCAAGCACCTATCCTTTACCACTTCTCTCATGCTTGCTCGTAATTCAGTGCTGGCATCTACAGCTGCCAAAAGGCATTTTTTTTAGTCTGGAAGGGAGAACTTGATTTAAAATTGAGGCTGCATCAGCTTTTAAGTAATGTTGAGAACTGGCACAGATGCATTTAGTATGATACTAGACAGAGAAGCACTGTTATTATGGTAATAGACCCCGAACAAACATTTTGATAGTTAAATTTCTATCTAGCCATTTTCCACTCCTATGGATTTCAACAGGTTAATGAATCAACAACCTGGAAATGACATACGATAATATATACACTTGTCAGCATATATATTGAATCAGAGTCATCTTTAAGCAGCTCCATTTTACGGCAATCACAATAGTAACCTATTACTTCGGTGACTTCTCCCAGCGTTAGCCGGTGACAATGTACATTTTTCATACCTGATGATTCATTACAGAAATGTCACAGAATATGTGGAAAGACTATGTTTACAAAAAGCCACACTGACTGGGTCATGAATCATAACTGCTTCCATGGAACTACTGCAGGAGAAAATGTGGTGGGAGATTTAAAGATGGATTTAAAGAGTTTGTTTATTTTCCGCAGTAACTGCTTTCTCATAAGCTTAGCTAGATATACAGTTAAGATGAAAACAATGCAATTTGATATACAGTAGCAAAAAAATAATAAAAGAGATTCTCCGTCTCCTGGGAAAGCATTCCAATTTTTGCAATCTGAGAAGGGAGGTAGCGAAACTCTCTTGCCCAATGTCACAATTTTATTTTGAGGTTTGTTCTGGAAAGGTGCACTTCTAAAACAGGGCGTTTCTAATAACTGAAATGCATCAAATGCACTTTTGTGATGCGCTAAATTTCTACATCCATTACATCACAGTCAACAGAAATCCTTATTGGAATCGTATCTAAATTGCAGGACAGCTAGAGATTCAAATTTCCAAATTGTAAAGCACAGACAAAGTAACAAATGAATTTATTTCATCACTTCTCTTGCCTTCCTTCCCCTAATTTTCGATGCCTGATCTATTGTCTACAGGAAGGCTGAACTAAATGCACAAGCACATTTCTATTAAGGATATCCTCTTGCTAAAGGGCAGTTATGAGCCGTAAAGCTATTATTTCTCCTATAGAAATGAAAGTAGTGTGCTCTCTCCACATGAAAAAAAAATTTGAGGCCAGATCCTTAGAATTGACTGCTAACGCAATGAATGAAAGCAGTTTGTCTGTACCCAGAGAAGCTCGAATTTCTAATATAAATCTCAGTTCTTTGGTGTTTTGCAGGTCTGTACTCTACGCAAGGGACAGGTTTGTCAAGAGGGCACAATGGATAACAGGCAGCTTTATTATCAAGACAAACAGCTGAGTGTCCACGTACAGGTTAAAGCCAGCTGCATCCTTGAATTCCTCCACATTACGTTTGTAAGCAACTTGAGAAGCAGGATTTTTGCTTTATTTAACCTAATTAAAAGAATGTATCAACTGTATCGGATGCTTCCGCTAAAATATCCCACATACTTCTCCTATATATAGCATCAACATTAAGGGTATGCTTACTTCTTCAAGTCTACTTGCAAACTTTTTCATTTTTAAAGCAGAAGACCTAATGTAGTGTCTGTCAGACAGAATTAAGACTGTTTAGAGGCACTGCAGACACTGCAGAGAAAAACCGATTATGTAACAAGCAGAAGAGGGCAGCATCTTACCGCTTTTTAAAGTCTATAGGCTCCGCTTCCCAAAGTTGAGCTATTACAACAGGCATATTTTGTTGAATGCTAATTTTTTTTCTAAGATGACCTACATTTGTTAAAAATTTCCCTTTTGTTAGTGCACAATATATCACCTTGCTAGTTAGGCATTTTGAAAGTTCCTCTGTAAGCTAATTGCTAATAACAGCTGATAAGTAACTTCCCTTTTTTGCACCCAACCAGAGCTTCCATTTCACTTTGGTAAAAATGAAATTTCTCCAAGGAAGCACCAGCAGTAACGCTTGAGGTCAAAACCAGCCCAGACAAACAAAGGACCAGGGGATGCTCCAAAGTTTTATCACACACCTCCTTGCAATATTTAAGCAATTGTTTAAAATCATAAATTAAGAACACGTTGAGACCATACATGACAAATACAGTATTCAAACACTTCTGGGCAATGCAACCTATAAGAAAATTCTGTGCTTCTGATAAAAATCCAGTTATGTGTTCAGAAACATTGTAAGGGGAATGCCTATCTCTGAATGTTTATATTTGTTAGATATTGCAATTGAAGTGGTAGAAAAGTGATAGTAAGAAACTGAGGTAATGATCCTGATCTGATGTGTCTGTGGCACTTGCTTTATCATGAGAGTCAAGTAACAACACATTCCATTTTGCTTTTTTTCCTGTGTGCTTCCTGCCACTCAAACACATGATGATTTCTTTCTATACTTTTCTTTCAAAGCTAAAAGCAGAGCGTGGAGTCTCTGCTGCTGACCACGCCGTAACAGCTCGCCTTGGGCTCTTTTTGCAGACATCATATTTCTGCTATTTTAAGCTAAATGCAATTCATTATTTATCCTGTTTGAAACTTTTCTAGAATTTACTTAACCAAGCCATCCAGTATGAATCACTTTTTCCTTCTTCCAACACTCACCTTCAATGTACATCTCCCCTAATCAAACAATCAGTAAGGACACAAATCTTTGGGTAAGAATAACCTGATTTGTTTGAATAACTAATTGAAACAAATACAACTGGAATATGAGGTAATATTCACTGAAAATAAGTTATAAACTGTTTATTTCCCTACATGAAAAAAACAAATTGAAAATTAAATTCTTGGTGGAACAAACCTGCTTAATTTCTTCTTAGATTTAAGCCATGCAATCACTCATTGAGTGATAATTGATTAGCTGCTTCAAGCAGCAAAAGTTTTAAAGTAATGAAGACATGATATACATTTTACTACTTTTTTCTGACTTCTGAGGGATTCTTACTGAGAAGCAACCACAAGTTATTTCAACTGTAGTAAAATACAGTAATAAAAACTACTTTGTAATTGGAAAACATTGATCTCTACAGACAGGTGGGCTTGGAAGATATGAATTTATCTTAAATTTCCATACTTGAGATCAAGCAAGGTAGAAACGGGTTGTTTCCATGATGGAGTAACTTATTATCTATTATTCATTTGTTCTAAGTCCAAACACTTACACCTATCATTTGCTTAATTTGTGGTATCCTTGCATATTTTAAATTTCTACAAATACAACTTTCACCTCTTTCTTTTATAAAGTAAGCTGTGCACTGCTTTTTGTGTAAAACATCTATGTCACATGAGCAAGACATTTCATCTTATGATTATACTTAAATGTGTCCCAGACTTTTAAGAAATATCAAATAGCCTGGGTTGTTGTCAACATACTGAAAGAGTTTGATAATTCCCTTCCATTCATTTTTAGCCACTAAGTCATTTTAAAGACTCAACAGCCAGAAAATTTGTTATCACAGTAGCTGATAGGCTCACTTGTCCTATTGTGAGGACTGGGCAGTGACCTTTCCAGCGGTGTTTGAGGGGCATTTCCCAATGAAGGATGCTATAAAGGGTTCCGTTGGGATGAACTAGGAAAACACCATTTCCATTGGACCCATTTTCCCTAAAATGGGAAAAGAAGGATCAGAGAGGACTGTACCTAGAGCTTCCCAGCACCTGCACATCTCATAATTATATCACATGATTCTCTACTGAAAATTTGCTGGTATTTATTTTCCATTTGGCATTCAGAAGTCAGTATATGCTAAAAGCCGATTTATTACTCCTAACAGAAACATTTTTTTCTGCCTTTTTTTTGTTCATGTTTTAATTTTTTTATATTTCAGATTAGTTTGAAGTCGATTGCATAATGTTCATAAATTTCTCATGGCTTAATGACTGCAGTTATAATAGGAACATTCTAATGTTTAATACCTCTCTTGCTAGAGGCAGCACATGTACTTTTCCCCCCTTTTATTTACTTATGTTGTATCTGACACGTCTGGTAGCTATTATGTTTAGAATTCTTAAAACATAAAATATTAAGCAGGGACTGAGGATAAATAGTGGCTTAATTAAAAACAAAGGAAAAAAATAGTATCTTAAGATGATTATAAATTCCAGCAGGTTTATAAATTATGATACAAGTGGTAATTACATGTGCTATAAGCTCTTGGTTAGAGTTAAAATTATATTAAACACGCCTCTCTTGCTCCACAACGCAGTAAGACTCACAGTCACCTCAGGGAGCTCTAAAAGCCCATAATTTAAATGTTTAGTTTTGTCCAAAGAACGAGATGAGTCTGGAACAAGAATTACCACAAAACCTGGAGCATAAGTAACACATTTAACCAGATAAAACCCATTTTATATTCTTGACCATACGTGTTGTCCTAATTTCCTCTCTGCAAAGCCCCAACATTCACCAGGGCTTGAGTTTTTTAATTTTCAAGGACTTTGCCCAAACCTCACAGAAATACCAGATTTGCTTTGCAGGGCATGCAGGAATGATGTCAAGAATGATGTCAAGAAGACTATGAGATGCCTCTGTCTGGACGAGTTTTATTTCATATAAGTTCACAAGGGACTCTGAAATCAGTATAACAAAAATGGTCTTTCCCACCCATTTTGCATGGTAGGAAACGGTAGTCAGATGGGTTTTTTTTTTACTATCAGTTTTTTAATCTTTAATGAAATTACTCTTACAAGTATCCTGTAAAACTGTGAATTGTTATCTATTCCATTTGAGTAACTGAGGTACTAAAAACTAAATGACTTCGAGAAAAACTGGTGAAAGAAAAAGGCTTAGGCTGAAAATTCTTAAGCCCTAGTCTAGTGGCTTATTCACTGTGCTTTCTCTGGGAAATGTGATTAAAAAAATCAATAAAGATTTAGGTTTGTCAGATAAAACACAAAAGCTTGAAAGTCTGCTGACAAGAATTCAGGGCAGGAGGCCAAGCTTTTGCTGACTACTTTGAGCGGATCAGTTAATAGCATGAAAACAACATAATAAGGAGAAAATGAGATGTCTGCTTCAGGTGCAGCCAGGAGGAATGTCCTCAAGGACGTCACCTTTCCCTTCTCCCAGTGCTACGAACGCACGAGGAATTCCTGACTCCGTTAACAGGAACGGTGAAAGTCCCTTTACTTCAGACTGACTACAGGTTCCCTCTGACTCAGGAAGGGCTAGAACACAACATCAAATCCACATCTCAAACTCTAGGAGAATGTCTCAGCCACTAATTTTAAATGCTTCTAAGAGAGACAAGTTTGAATACCAGGCTCCACAGAAGCCCCTTAGGTAATGTTCACAAAAGCAAGGACTGGCGTGATTTTGACTAAATGGCAAATTAACCAAATGTGCAGATTTAGCAATAATCATCTTTGGAGAATTAAGTCAATGTGGCTCAAAATATTTATTTTATATATACTGATATAGATATAATTATAAGCCTCTACAGATTTTGTTCAGCAATATAATATTCATTTCAAACCAAAATAACCTTAAGAAATAACTTATACTGGAAATGGTTTAAATAATCAAGGCCCTTAAACATGAACTGCTGCATTTCAAATAAATATTTCATGTTGCTGCAATACATTTTTTTTTTTGGTTTCTGTTTCGTCTTGTCCTCTCCATCTCATCAGGCCAGAAAGATCAATTATCTGAATAGTTTTATACTAAGAGTACAAACAAGAGACAGCCTACATAGTTTGTGAATCTAAAAAGTCAGCAGCAGCAGTCGCGATTAGTAGCTTCTGCCACGTTAGGTGAGAAACAAGGTCAACAAAGTTTCAGAACACACTGAAAAATGTGACTGCTTTCTCACCAAGGGAGACCTACTGCTGTCTGGAGAGAAAGCCAAATATTATTCTTAAATGACAGGGGAAGCAAATGCAGGCCAGCTAATTTAACTTTCTTCTCTTTTTTTACATGCAAGCCCCACAGATCAAGGGATCTTTACGATTGTGTTGCTTATGAGAAAACGTACAGACCTTTAACTACTTGCTCACCGTTCATTTGGTGAAAAAATCCTGCAATTGAGGAATATATTTTGCTCCTTTCTAGCTCTCATCAACAGTCCTCTTTTCTCTTCCGATAGAAACATCTGGTGTCACTTAGGCCAGCATAACAGCCTAATAATGCTTAGAATTAGTGATGACAATCCATGAAGACCTCTGTCTAAATGCCTTTAGACTATTTGTATTTTACTTATCAGTGGTAAAGAGAAGTTCCATAATCATCATTGGGGCAGTGTGAATGTACAGTTTGTTTTTAAAAAGAAAGGTCATGGTAAAGTTCTGTGATTCTGCATAAAGAACACTTTGTGATTAGTTTGAATGTAATTAATCTTAATTTATAGCTGGCCATACATGTTGTGCCTTCAGCCTAGTAATTATAGAATCATAAAATCATAGAATCGTAGAATCACCAGGTTGGAAGAGACCCACCGGATCATCGAGTCCAACCATTCCCAGCAAACACTAAACCATGTCCCTCAGCACCTCGTCTACCCATGGCTTAAACACCTCCAGGGAAGGCGAATCAACCATTATAAATCACTTTGCAAGAACTACTCATTGTTGTTTTGGTTTTTTTCTCATGTACCATTACCATATATGTATACATTACAAATCACTGTAGTGGTAATGGAAGAGCACAAACTGGAGACATTTCTAATAGAAAAAAAAGATGACAGTTACCCATGAATGGAATTCCCTTCAGAATAAAGAGTATTAAGAATAGCTTAATGCAAGAGCTGTGTAATGATTAAAGATAAGATCTGAAAGAGCATCAGAATTTGCTATCCTAAACCCCTCTCTAGTAATCCCTCTATCCATGTAATATTACAAAAAAAAAGCTACAAAGAATGAGCCAGGATTGATTGCTCGTCATGTCTTCGGATAGAAGAACAAGGCGCTGGTAAAGATTTCAGTAGACAGCAAGTTCTGAACAGATCAAAATCGCATGATGTGGAGTTGAGTGGTGAACTGCCCTGTCACGGAAGGCAGTGGACACAAAACATTAACCTCTCTGGTCTCTACCTCGAAGTCTGTAAACGGGAGAGAAATCCACCGAGGGTTACTGGATAAACTCAAACTACTGCTGGCTCAGGAAGTCTCCGCTCTGCAAATTCTTACTCTTCCCTTGATATTCACTTTTCTACTGTCAGAAACAGAAGAATTATCGAGCCTTTAGACCGATCTAATGCTGTTAATTCTTTGCCTTCATTAAGCTCAAGAAACACTTTAATATTGGAGAACCAATAAAGTATATGAACTCACTCATGGCGACCCTGTGAAAGAGGATCTTTCCTTACAGTGTTTCCAACCTTTGCTTCAGGAAGACAATGACCATCAGATCATCATATGATCAAAAACGATACCTGAACTGCTGCGTTAAAGACAAGTACGCAACAAGAACATACGTGCAAATACAAGTATAGGCCCTATATTTTGAAAACAAAACTTCATCAAATATATTCCTAGGAAGAGAAAGACAGGAAAAACTCAACGTTTCTAACAATAGCCATAATTATTGAAAGTTTGCTGCTGTTATATTTCTTCACTCAGATTTATTACCTAATATATGACTGATTAAACAGAGTTTAATCGAACAATGTGCCCTGATCTGAAGTAAGGCTGTGTGGCAGCCCGGCACACAGCAGTTCCATGTCTGTTCTTGCTCAGTTACCACTAGTGCCACCACCAGAACAGCGCTGTGCTTAGGTTTTTAATACCTTGTTGCTACAGGTTACTTAAAAAAGGCATGAGAGATCAGCCAAGGCACATTTTAACCTTCTGTAAGAGCCAACTATTTAAGATCAAGTCAAACAATGAACTAGACTTTTCACCTTGGCTTGGATTTTGGCCATAGACAGGTTGACTTAAAGCACTGTGCAGTCCCTCCAACTAAAACCATGGTTTACAAAGTGCTTTGATTTAGGTACTCTCTGAGTTTTTCAGTGGCTCTGATACCTTTAAAATTTTAATGTACTTGGAATGCTAAATTGTATTTATTAACTTACTTTTTCTTACTCAGCTTTTGAGGATTTTGAGACTTAACCTATTGACTGCTATGTTGAAAAGCATCACAGTTTAAGGCTGTGGGTGGGATAAGGCTATGGGCCATGCATTTTTCCAAAATGTGGATTCACTACAGAAGAGCTTCAAGGAAGGATGAAGGAATCCAAATACACGAAGCATTATTTAAGCCACGGTCAGTTGGATATATTGGCAATTACTTTCAGTCTCATGTCAATACTTGGCATAAATTAGCAAACCAACTGTGATGCCATTCTAGTTGCATTAGAATAAGGCTTATTTGAAAGGTAAAAAAAGACTGAAAATAATACTATAAACATACTTATTACTTAGATTAACAAACCTGCGAACTACTTCCATGTATTTCTGTGGCAGGTGTTCATAGAATCATAGAATCACCAGGTTGGAAGAGACCCACCGGATCATCGAGTCCAACCATTCCTATCAGACACTAACCCATGTCCCTCAGCACCTCATCCACCCATCCCTTGAAGCCCTCCAGGGAAGGCGAGTCAACCCCCTCCCTGGGCAGCCTGTTTCAGTGCCTAATGACCCTTTCTGTGAATATTTTTTTTCCTTATGTCAAGCCTGACCCTCCCCTCGTGGAGCCTGAGGCCATTCCCTCTCGTCCTGTCCCCTTTACCATAGCAGCCTGTGTTTGTCCTTGCTTTCCCTAGACCAGGATGATGATGATGCTTCTGCAAGAAGTTAACCAACCTTGGACTAAAGGTGCAGATACAGGGTTTTGTTAAATCTGCTGCTGCTTATTAACGAGAAGTGCCCTGACGCCCACTTACCCCACAATTATAACCATAGGACAAACCTGATTTTCTGCCTCATATTCCATTTACAACTTAAATTCCATGCCTCTTGCCACACTGGAAAAGGCTGACATTCTGCTGGTCTTAAAGTGGTAACGTGCAAGTATATATCCACTTTTCTATTTTAAAGAAACGCAATATGACATTTGTGTGAGAAGAACAAGCTTATGAATAATTATTCTAAATGCTACATTACATTCAGGCACTGTGTCTATTAGAAAACAGCAGAACGTATACAGCTCTCCACCTGCTGGCACAGAATTCCTGTTTTTAAGCCATTTATTTTAAAAGCATAAACATTAGATTTCCCATTCATCATGCAATCCTAAGAACATTTTACTTCAAATGCTGAAGCAGCCCTCTACAAAATGTTGATTTAGAATTAACCTTGAGGACAAAAATCAGCACCACTTCACAAAACTACCCTGTTCTTTTACTGACCAAAGCAATTTTGTGTTCTAGCTAAATAAAGTCAACTTCAACATCACAGATGTGTGATCAGCGTGATGGTTTTTAAAAATAAATAAAAGAGATTTATGAATGGGCAGCCATTGTTGACAATTCACTTCTCTCTATTGATTTTGCTTTCAAGCAAAATTGCACAAAGATCTTTCTTGTTATTTTTAATATATTATTTTTATGCAGTTAACCTTGAAAACGGTGTCGAACACATAAAATGGCTTTATGGATGAGTAAAGTTATTTTTAAAAGTAAATCAGCAAATTACATAGCCCAATTCAGGGGATTCGGTTTTCACTGATAGAATACTAACTTTTGCCTTTGCTGTACTGAAACCCCTAATTTTCTCCAGATATTTAGGATATTTCTCTATGGACTATGGTAGCCTAGAGGAAAATTTCAACATTTCACAGGAATGTTAATTGTAACTTTCCATAGTTGTTTTACTTCATGCAGGAAAAGATTCTTTTTAAAATCTTGCAAGGTCTGTAGACCAACGACTTGCTCATGAACCTATCACCATACACACAAATCCCGCTGATGAAAAAACTCAGCAATTTTCGTAACATTTTGCTGCCTTCACTTAGAGGAAAGGCACTATCAATAAAGTCATTTGTCAACTATGGCTTCATATATTTTACTTCTTTTTTATTTTTTGCTTGAGGTTCTCTTGGCATTTTGAGAAAAAAAAAATTAAGATAGAGGAAAGAAAAGACTTTGGACATCTTAATTAGTTAACTTACACAGTGATAACTACACTACATAGGACACACTAAGCCCAGAAATTTTTCTTTGTGTTTATATATTTACAATTTTAAGGGTAAAAATGCTTTAGAGTAAAATAAATCCTATACAAATAGGCAGAGGTACTGTGCACACATGACATCAACAACTAGGAAATATTATTCTGAGTCCAGCCTAAAAACTCCTGAAAACTTTCAAGATGCAAAGAAGTTTCCTACCGATTTCAATCACACTTTATAAGGCAAATAAAACTTTAAAGGCAAAACATTCATCAGGTAACACGGATGCATTATTTTCCCTGTATATAAAAAAAAATAAAACCAGGACCAGCCTGTTTTATTTGTCTAATCTGCATCTGGTCAGTGCTTGGTAATATCCTGGTAAACCAGAACTGTGGAGCTGAGACAGAGTTGAAATGGCGGAAACACTGTTTTTATTTTTTGTAGCAGTCTATAAAGATTACGCTTTAAAATCTTAAATGCAATTTTTTCATGGGTGTTTATTGGTTTTCCCTAGCTTTAAGCATCATGATTTAATGTCTTTGGAAGAGTGCTATAAATGTAAATTTATCGCAGTTATTTTATTACCTATCTCAGTTCTGTTTAACAGCTTATTTTATGATGATTTGAGTAAAAGTGAAAAAAAAAATTAGATATCAGAATGCACAGCATACAATGTAATTATACAAACTGTTATTTTAATATTTCTTGAACATTGTGCGCCATGATTTACAGTTGCGTTACAAGCACTATCTGGTTACATATCTCTAGAAATTGAGTTTCAAATGTTTTTTTCCTCTCAAATCATTTGGGTGAAAGCGCAACCAGGGGAATCATAG
Source organism: Piaya cayana (assembly GCA_013389865.1). Classification (NCBI taxonomy): domain Eukaryota; kingdom Metazoa; phylum Chordata; class Aves; order Cuculiformes; family Coccyzidae; genus Piaya; species Piaya cayana. The sequence goes on along the minus strand of WAAB01013677.1, from coordinate 13,671 downwards.
AATCATAGAATCACCAGGTTGGAAGAGACCCATCGGATCATTGAGTCCAACCGTTCCTATCAAACACTAAACCATTTTGAAGTATGAAAAACGGAGGATCTAACAAATATTAACCACCTAAAATTCACACCTTGCCTAAACTAAGTCAAAACTAGAGAAAAATCATTTTCACCATGTTTTGTTTTTTTCAACTTCGTACATTTTAACGGTAAAGGTGGTTGTAGAATTCATAGATACGGACAAGTTAAATATTTAATTTTCTTCGGCTTCATTATTTTCTTAAGCACTTATTAAATTATTTTCCAGAATAAAAAGAACAGAAGACTGAAAACCAAAAAAAAAAGTAGCAAGTATTTCTTTTTAGGAAAAAACAGCTGTGTATATGGTCTTCAAATTAAATGCTGGAAACTTTTACATGTTTCACAGTTCTCTATGAGGTAGGCCAATCTCAGACAGAAACCAGAAATAAATAGCCCAATTGTAATAAATTTTCCAGCTCTTTTGGCTCAAGCAGAATAAAGAACATTCCCTCCTCCCCCCTCACACATACACACAGATAATTAGACTCACATACTCAGCCTTTTGCATGTTGTCTCACTCTGGTGATAATATAAACTACAAATTACATTATCAGCCGAGTTTCTGAATTGAACGTGCGACTGACACTCTGAATTTAATGTGCAAATCTACTCACTGATATACAGATTAACATATTAATATTAAAGAGATCTGCAGCAATTAGTAGCAATTAATGTAAAGGATAACTTAATTTACAGAGCATATCGTTCAAATATAAGCCAATGTGTGCCAAACAGCATTATGCTAATTCGATAGCCCTGATTTTAAAAGTCTTATTAGCTGTGGTTGGGTAATCTGACTGTTTAGGAGCTGAGATCACTTGAGACGTGCAGTGCAAACACACTTCAGTTATAGATCTAATATTATTCTTACTGTATTAGCAAATCAAAGCTTTACAGAGAAGTCAAAAGAATACGAAGGGAAATATTTCTTGAAAGTTTCTTTTCAACTTTCCAACTTTTTCTGTTATAGGTTTCAAGCCTGTAGAAATTTTCAAACTGAGATTTGTTTACCAGAGAAAAGATTTTTGCTCCAGCAGTCTTTGATCTTCTGTTATTTCAATAAGAATTACCAGAGAGCCTCAAGTGCTTTGAGTTGACTCAGAATACACTTAGAAGTAATTGCTGCAAGTCTTTGCTTCGCAGGTTTTGTTCTTGTTGCAATATAAATATTACCAGATACGTTTCTTCTCCCCACATTTTATTAATATCAAACAAATATCTGTAAGGTTACATATAAACGTTGTCTGTGATTCCTTAAATCACTAATTATTGAGTGCAGTTTAATTGTGAACTTGAATATAACCAGAATATAACCGTATAACTAGAATACAGTGATTAAAAACCAAGAAAAAAATTCCAAAACTGAATTTTTGCAGAAACATCAAAGGAGGATTGGAATAGACATGACATATATAAAATAGCTGCATTTGTGTACTGGGAAGATTTGTTCCAACAGAGTAACGCTTCAAAATTATCAACCGAGAGTTAAGGCTGCATTCTTATAAAAGCATCAAAACCCCCTTCTTTTCTTTTCCTCACATTGACATTAGCCATTATGGTTCAGGCTTCAAGATACCTAGAAGAGTGGTTGTTCCACGAGATTTTCTAATTCCCTCATCAAGAAGGTACTGCATACTTGAAAGATTTGTCTTAATTAACTGAGAGGAAGCAAAGGTAGTGTGGGTTATTTGAAACTATCTAATTATCCTTTGTTTCTTTTACTTCGTTTGTTCTGGTTTGGTATTTACTTCTTTCTTGCCTGCCATTTGCGTTTGGTGTTGAGGCTAGAACAAGACTTCTCTACTTCTGCACATCATAAACCACTTCTTGATTATCTTTCTGTCTAATGCTACAGCTCTACCTCACTACATACTGAAAAAACACTGAATCTTGCTGATTTGGATCCCATTCCTGATTTGATTCAATACTGGAAGCCTTTTAGGTCTGAAACTGTCAGTATTGTGGAAGTTTCCCCAAGCATAAGCAAAACCACTGAAAATGTTTAGAAATGAACCATTGTGTTTTATAAACCAAGTTCAGGAACAATTTGATAGGAAAGATAAAAAGAATACAGCTAGTTTTAAAAATCCACATAGAATCACAGAATCACCGGGTTGGAAGAGACCCATCGGATCATCGAGTCCAACCATTCCTATCAAACACTAAACCATGTCCCTCAGGACCTCGTCTACTCGTGCCTTAAACACCTCCAGGGAAGGCGAATCAACCACCTCCCTGGGCAGCCTGTTCCAATGCCCAATGACCCTTTCCGTAAAAAACTTCCTCCTAATCTCTAGCCTAAATCTCCCCTGGTGGAGCTTGAGGCCATTCCCCCTCGTCCTGTCCCCTGACACCTGGGAGAAGAGGCCAGCTCCCTCCTCTCCGCAACCTCCCTTCAGGTAGTTGTAGAATGAGTTAGATAGAAGGTAAGAAGAAGGAGGACTGGAAAAAATAACACGACAGACTGACGGCTGCAGCTAAAGACAAGCTGTTTTATTTTCCCGAAGAGGAATTTTATTTGTTAAAATTCGAAAGCTAAGCTGGCTATGGTGCAGTGCTGTATTGTGTGGCCCTGAGCAACCGCTGCGTTTACTGTATTGGTTGCAGAGCCCTTGTAATTACATACCTGCACGTTATCATTAGCACATCACACCGCCACATTTAGATCTGTTTACTCAGTCGAAACCAAAAGAAAACTCATTGCCACCAGGTTCGGGAGGGCAGGGGAGAGAAATACTGTGAAAATGCATTCCTGAAGGCAGGGTCTTATCAGTCCAGAACCGCTATCTTTCTCCATGTGAGCCTGAGAAGGTCATAGGGAATAGGAATTAAATGATCACAACCTGCCCTGTTCCACAATACACAATCGCTCATCTGCAATCTGTGCAGAACCTTCAGCTCAAAAAGAGAAAGACCGAGAGCAGAAGTACAAAAGAAAGTCTTCTTGGTGCTATTAAGCTTCTAGGATATGAATAAAAAAAAAAAAGGTAAATAGTTTTTAAATAAAAAGAACAACTAGTTTTAGCTGCATTCATTCAGGTGGAAGCATCTGTAACATGCACAAACTCATAAAATATACATGCTTAAATGAAAGTCACACAATCCTTCAGAAAGTTACATCCACGAGGCTGTTTCTTAACGCAAAATAAACCAAAAATTAAAAAAAAAACCCAGCAACAAAACCCCTTAAGATACAATACTGTTTTAGACTGAAATGTCTTATAGATTTGTACTTGCAGCCATAGTGTTTGACAATTTCTGTGGTTAAATGCTAGAAGCAGTTTCCTAGAGTTACAGATCTCTGTATGCGGTCCCGCAACTCTGTGCTTTAAGAATGAGAGAAGAATTTGCCCATTGACTTAAAATGTGAGAATCTCTTTACTCCCACAAGTTTGAGCCTGCAGCAAAAAACAACAGTAAAACCCACTCCAGTTCAATAATGTCTCCTAAAACTTTGGGTTTGAGACCAACACAGTATCCAGAAAAATATTTTATTTCCCCCCTTTTCCACATATAAAGAGGCTAAACCATTGTCCCAGAGTTTGTCCCATTGTCCCAGGCTTTATAGTATTTTCAGGGCACATTAAAGTTAACTCAAAACTTCAATTTTCGTCTCTTGGTCATTCATGCATTTAATATGATGCCTTTACACACACCAAGATAAAGATTAGTCTCTTACAAGGTAGATTCCCTCACTAATATCTTCGGTTAAGAGGCCTGTTTATACAATAACCTCGTGAGAAATTCCACTATGAGATTTTAGTCTTCATTTTGAGTTTAGGACTTTAACACTGAACAACGCTCACACTGTTGGAAGTTATATCAAATTATCAATAAAATTTGTAAGCATCGCAATAGGAATGCCGGAGACTAGACAGGTCCATAGGAAAAAGAGCTACACAATACATCAGGAACATTCTGAACTTGTTTCTAGGCTAATGTTTAAAGATCGAAAAACACTACAAAGAGAGAGATACAGGTCTAGAAAGGAAAGCAAAATGGAATTTCTCCATCTTCTCATTATTATCTTTTCTCAGAAACACACTGACAGCAAACCCACAACTTCTCCAAGTAACTTATTCTAACACTCAGCATCTCCAAGGTATAAGGACTTTAATAATCGCTATCCTAAATGCCTGTTAATGTAAATTAATCCCACTCTTGAACTTCTTAAAGCATACTTGATTTCCCCTCTTTATTAAAATACTTAAATATTCTTCCAGACTTAGCAGCCAATTTCTATCTTGTATTTTCTACACTCCATAAGCCCAGCTATTCAAACTTCTGCTCACAGGGCTCCGGGCTGATGTTTCTTAAAGGCACAGCAGAAAACAAGACCCATTCATGATGGGCTCAGTTTATGGGACACTTACTCCCACATCCTTTCCTCCACTTAGTGTTGCCTACTCAACACTCCTTCACCTTGTATTTACGCTTTCCATTTCTCTTTACTAAACGTGGCACCTCACACTTCCATTTACTGAACGTTATCTCTGTGTTTCGTATCATTTCTCCAATTTATGAAGGTTAATCTGAATTGTAACCTTGTCCTCAAAACTGTTTGCCGGCCCTTCCAGGTCACCGTCATCCACAGATTTGGTAAGTTTACTTTTTCCCTTCCATCGCTCAAGGTCAGAAGTATGAAAGAACTGAATCGAGGGTAACTCCCTCAGGCTCTACATAGGAGCAAATGTGGAAATTGAGAGAAAAGTCATTCCAAATGAATGACTTGGCTTTATTTTATAACATGTAAACACGTAGCCCTAAAAATACCAAGTAAAACAGCAAAGTGTTTTATTTCAGAAGTATTTCAATGTCAACATCCCTATTTTTTTTTTCTTAGAAATTAAGCTTCGGGGGGAAAAAATGGCATAACTGTATATAATATTTTAACTTTGAAAGTTAAACTTCCTGATTAACAAGCGTACTAGAACAATTTTCCTGTATTGTATTTATTATAAAACTAATTCACTCAAAATAAGTTACAAGAAAAGCTTCACACTAGGATGCACTCGAAACTTTTTCTGTATTTTTCTCATTTTACACTGCAACCTTGCTGGAGTGCTGCTTTTGTTTTGTAAGCAGAAAGTAGAAACATCTATTTAGTTACAGTATATTGATTTTTGGAAATCAAATTGTAGAGGGCATACATAATAGGCATGAAAGGGTCTCAAACTGGTAATATAGGAATCAATAAATATTCAAGAGAACAGAGTATAAAGCAAATCAGGGAAAATGACAGGTATACGCAGTATTCATTTCACTGTTCAGAAAAGATCTTTTCTTATTGGAAACTATAAAGCTAAATGAGAAACTGCTGAGCGCTGATGTTACCGGGCAACCTTCCCAGAACTCCTTATTCCATTCCCCTCAAGCCTTTCCTTTGCATAGGTTCATGGACTCTCTCTAGGCAGCAACGAGAAAGATTTTCAGGCCTTAAGAAGAGAAGAACAAACGAAAATTAAATCTAATTGCCAGGCAGCAAAACCTTTTTTGGTTGCAAACACTGATGGAAACACTGTTACCAATGAACGACTGGTTCTGGATGGCTGAACTGACGACTAATTGGTACCGATCACATAGAGCATGATGCAAGGGGAAAACATTTACAAGAGAATCTAGTGTGCATACACTGTGGCAGAATTATGAATCAGATTATGTATTTTGCAGAGATGTTATTAGATACCAGAAAAAACATTACCTCCAGCCTTTTTCTTAGAGCTCCTACTGTCTTCCTGCTCCCGTAAAGAAGTTTATCACTCTCCTTACTATTCAGACTAAGCACGATTCAGTATCCTACCAAACAAGGACTGAAGTTTCTTCTAAGAAATATTAAAGAGTATCTGCACAGGAAAAGATTCTTCAAAAAATAACTTTAAAATCTATTTCTTACAGAAAACTATTCCCAAAATATTAGCGGGTGGAAGAGGTATATAAATTATTTTTTAAAAACCTCCAAGTTGCTGATTTGCAACTGACAATGGCTTCAAATAGAACAGTGTTGAGCCCTGAAAGTTAAACATCCTCTAATTAGCCTCTCTAATACCTGAGACAAATCCCGAGGACATGCTCAAAGGCCCTTATGATCCCAGGACTTGGCATAACGTGAAACACTTCATCCTGGTCAACAAACAGGCTAAGACAGTTTCAAACAGTTTGCATTAATGCAGGAATAATGCAAATTCCTATCATCCTTCCCCAGTGGTCACAATCTTTCCTCCTTTCATAATTGTGTAAACTGAGTAACAGCCTCAGGCAAAGTATTACACTTTTCATTAACCGCTTTTTACAGATAACCAATCGGTTTAACTCTTGATGCCAGACCAGCAGTTTCATCTTGCAACCTCTTAACTGCAAATTGCATTTTGTATGTTAATCCCCATCTTGGAAACGTACTATAGAAGGTATTTCTACTTAAAGGTATTACTTAAAATTAATACATTCCTTTTCAGAAATGCTAACACATCCCTCAAAATTATTAACTTTTTTAAAAGATTTTTTTTTCCTACCTGAACAACTGGTATATTACTTGCCTGCTGTTAGCATGGTCAAGATTTGCAAATGCTGTTCATTCCCAGCAAGATCAAATAAACGATGATATAATTCGAATTATATCAGTACCTCAGTAATATTTCTCCCTACATCTGACAAACCTGAAGAGCTAGACTGCATCTGTAAATACCTCCAATACGTAAAAACTTATCAAAATAAGGTTTTTCCAAATCTTTTAGTAAAAAAAACCCCAAAGTATAAATCAATAAATTACTTAAAATCAGAGTGAAAGATTTGAGGCCGGTCCGGTTTGCTTTTTGCTTTACACCAAAACCGCATCAAACTGACCATCAGAATGTTCATTACAGAGCGTAACGAAAAGGCAAAATCCACTCTTTACTCAAAAATTGTCCTGACTTGGACTGAATACAATATATTCATCCTTGTAAAACTCATGATGAGACTGCATGGATGAAAATAACAACTTCTTAGAAAATTTCTGAGAGTTAACCAAGCTACACGCAACAGAAGAGATGATCATCACACAAACATTCCATGTGAACGTTCCATATAAAGATCAGAAAATGAGATTATAAACTTTTCATTGCTTCTTTTCACAATATATTCATTATATTCCAAATAGAGACAAACAATTCTGCCTTTACGTACCCTACAAGATAAACTTGTGGGAAACTCAGGTCTCTTTTAATCTGTTACATGCAAAAAGCGACGCCTTCTTTTGATGATTCTCTAGTGTTATTGTTATCAATTACCTCCTGTCACACAAAATAGTCTAAATGTTTACTCAAACATATGTGCCACCGAGTGGATTAAAATAAAAAATAAGAACAACACTTGTTAAATAGATCTCAAACACAACACAACTGTCGGAGCAACTGGTATTGTCCAGTCCCCAGTTCCTACGGGATGGCAAACAATATGCGCATCTATTTCTAATGTACCAATTGAACATATGTCTGTCAGGGAAAGATGGAAATACAACGAGGCTGGGATAATTTAAATAAACAGCTGCCACTTTGTGCGACGCTGCCTTTGGTGAGCTTTGATTTGTGTGCGCGCAAAACAAAAAGCAGAACGACAAAACCGAACAGAATGACAAAACTCAAACTGTGTGGGAAGGTCAGCGTAATTGTCTCCCATTTTTTCTGTAAGCCACAAACAACTCCAAGCCACAACCGAAGAAAAAAAATATCAGTAAGTCATCTGTGTTATTTGTTCCTTCATTGTACTACTTGCTGTCAAAGATTTCACTACACTGCCCTAGGCCTATTAAGATTCATACAGAATGCATCTGTGAACTGGGTTTCTGCCTTCCAGAAAGCAAAGAATTACTTAAAAACATCTGGTTTGGTGGGTTTTTTTTAAAGGTGAAACATACTTAATGCCACTGAGTTTTACATTGATTACATAGACCTTTCTTAGTGGAAGACAGGTCTGTATTTTGCATTTTCAAATGTATTTATGGTTGTATAACGCATACAAATTCACTTTCATTTTTTGGTCTTATTGAATGATTCCACTGAAGAATGGGGCTTAAAAATCCATTAAAACAGACAATTTCCGCACCAATAATGGGTATTCTTTGAAGCTCAGTTTGCCAGAATGAATAAGCCAGGTTAAAAAAAAAACATTTCAAGCCCTTTGAGGTCTTAAAGCACAGGAGAGATCCTTTTGTTTTAAGTGCACATGTAAGTGCTGATGTGAACATAAATGTCAGATCTTGAAAAATAACTATCAATAATGTAAAAAGGAGGCAAGAGACAACCCCATAGGGAAGGACTGCATAGGGATTTTCTCCACTTTGGAATGGAGATGAGAAAATGTGCAAGATTCCAAACTCTCTGACATTTTTTCCTGGATCTAATCCCTAAGAGTAACACCTTCCTTTGGGGTTATGTACAGCTGAGGCAGAAACTGGCCTTTAGAAGACTGATGTATACAATCTTTTATTCCGTTCTTTTCCTTCACTAACACTGGAGAGTGACTACTTGTTGAAGTGTCATAAAAACTCTGGAAATCCTCACAAAATTCAAAGTCCTTCAAGTAAAACAAAAAGATTAGCGGCGTAGGAACGCGTGGTTAAGAAACAGAAACAAGGCCACTGAAAAGCATCAGGAATATTATTTATCACCAAGAAATGATGGACTAAAGAAGAGAGACGATAGAGGAGGAGGAAAACCACGGCTATCTTTGAGACGTCCAAAAATTCCTACTCCTATTACTTACAAACATTGTGTTTTGTCACAATTTTCATCATCTCCTTTTCATTGCATCAGATGAAGCCTGTAAGGAACATACTTTATGGTCCCAAGGCTCACTTCATTTATATCCTGATGAAGCAGAACGCCAATGCTCTCTATGTTTTATGGCTTAAAATCACTGAAAGGGTTTTAAGCAGCAACAGTTTTAGAAGGGAGAATCATTTGAAGATCGGAACAGCAAATAACACTGCCCTGCATCATTTGCTTCAATGCCAGGGGAAACAGGAGACTAGATCTAAGTAATACCCTGCTTATCACCACTCAGTTTCAGTACAGAAGGATGCTCCAAGAGATTTCATCTGTGAAAGTAAAGGAGATCCAGGCACCTTAATATTGTTTATATTAGTAAACGAAGCCTGTAACTTCTTTGCTGCAAGGACATTGTGGCACTGAAGGAATACGAAGGATAAAGTGGACAGTGCTTTTCATTTCCATTCCAGCAGGTTTCAGAGACATACTGAAACAAATAGCAAACACAGCCATTCCTCTTTGTATTTCACCACTACCTCGTCAAAATTCAGCACACAGAATCATAGAACGTCCTGTGCTGAAAGGGCCCCTAAAGTATCATCGATTCCAACTCCTGTCCCTCCATAGGACAACTCCAAAACTCACAGCATTTTGATGAAAAGAATTTATCACAGAATCACCAGGTTGGAAGAGACCTACCGGATCATCGAGTCCAACCATTCCCACCAATCTCTAAACCATGTCCCTCAGTACCACCTGCACTTTCAACACCTCCAGGGAAGGTGAGATGTCTATTGAATCTATCTGAAGAGAACACGAACACCGGCCTGTACTGTCTCTGTTTGGCTGCTTTTATTTCTTTTTCTCTTTTTCACCCACATACCTTTATTTTCCCAGCAGACCACAATCTGCAGATAACAAGTGAATAAATTAACTTTCTCTGGAATGTCCTTTTGACCTCCAAAGTTTTGGGTTTTCTCCTTTCAACCAACACTCCTGGTAGAAAACGGGTACATCATAGTATGATGGTGAAGGATTTCTATCTTGTTTATCTAATAGGCAACAAGGATGTTTCTGCACCGTCCTTAAAAGAATACACATTTCCCAAGATTATAAAACCGCTACCTTCCCACTTCTAACTCAATGGCCTGCAGCGAGGCAGAAAATAGACATGTTCTTACAGATTACTAATAAACTTCAGCCAACTTGAGAGTGGATACCTTACCTAAATGCTTACTTTTTGGTTCGCACAAGGAAAAATCATATAGCCACAAGGTCCTGTGGTTATCACCAAAAGAACTGCTTTTTCCTATCAAGTCTTACAATGAAATCTACTGCGAAAGATGTAAAGAAAAAAGTTAGTTATATTTTTCTTCGTATTTAACAGTATTTCACAGTTGTATATTGGTTTTATGTAAAAGACAATTAAAAGGCAGATTATAAGTATTCAACTGTTCAGTTAATCTATTACCCTACTTTCACGTTTTCATACACAACCATATTTACAGTATTTGGAGGTCTCATTTATCCTCAAGATCTCTATTTTCAGGCTATCCCATACATCTTTCTAGAAGTAGCGGACAGTTTATGGTCCAAGCCCGGAGACTGCTCGTCTCTGCAGTGCCTGTGGCAGGTTCCACGCACAGCCAGTCTCAAAGCAGCTTCTCTTTACGTTCCGCAGCAACTTTTCACTCTAAGCACGGAAATGGCCTCACACCTCCTGTGTCACAGAGCTGCTTTAACAGTTCATCAGCAAGAGCTATCTAGGAGGTGCAGCCTTCACTCACCAGCAGTTTAGGAGAAGGTATTGCAATATGTAAAAACACGGCCTGCCTTCCACTGAAGAATCTCCTTTTTTTAAAAAAAAGCAGAACAGCATTTGGTATTAAAGGTTAAGGATAACTGCTGAAAACACACAGGAGCGGAGAGAAAAATTCAAACAGTGTTTGTGACCAGGCTTCAAAGCCTCAGCGAAAAGCAGTGAATAATTGAGGTATGTTCACATGTAAACATGTAGATGTCAAGGAGCTTCAAGGATGCTTTATTCTTATACTAACAAGTGGATTCACTACAGCAGTTCCCTTTCCACAATGGGCTTTGTGCCGTCCACTTACAGCACCACAAATAAAGTATAAAGTGTTGGTGTTTGTTTGTTTGTTTTCTAATGAAGATTTTCATTTTATAACGTTAGAAACCAGCAGTTCTCACTTCCACAGTTGTAATGTTTGGTAGGATTGCTTCCTCACCCTCATGCACGAGCCCCGCACGATCAAACCAGCCTTGGATCAGAGCGCTCCCCTTGCCTCCCTTACTTTTGGAGACATCTGGAAGCCACAGATGGATCCGCAGCCCCCATCCCTCTTCTGCAAATTCCTTCACTCGGAGGCAGCTCGCCAGCACTTGAGCTACAACTTAGATAGAAATGGAATTGAATGGAATTGTGAATGTACCCTGCACAGATGTATGATCTACAAAAACATATCCTGCACGCATGGGTTTTTTTTTTAAATCCTACTCCTACACCTATTTAGAAAACCCCTTATTATTTAGGATTTCAGGAAGTGAGAGAATTCTCCAATTCATTATGATCTAAGTCACTTGCATGAATTTATCCTATAGAACATGACTGAGCAGATTTACCATTCTGACCAAAAGTTACCAATAAAAGCTTAAGCCACAGATTTTGTTGTTTGCATTTCAATGCGATTATTTCTTCACCATTGTTGCTAAAGCAGACACAAAATAAGCATATAGTAGATAGACAGACTAATGCTTGACCCTAATTATCATCAATTTTATCAGTTCACCAACAAAAATTATCTTGTTGATGCAAAAAAAAACCAAAAAAAGTTTTCCTTAGCAGAGACAAACTGCTAAATAAGGATGACATCCCATTAAAGTAAACCTTGGTATTCTTTTAATATAAAGCTGAGCTTTGGAAGCACCTGTGTGTTACAAAAATTTGGCAAACTTCTTATAAGGAATATACATTATTATTTTTCCAGACATAAAATAGACAATTTTGCTACTTTAATAAAGGGAGTGAACTTATGCATTAAAGCTTTAAGTTTTCAGTGATACGACCTTTTGGAACTGTCTCTCATTTTAACAGGGTTTGTACCTGTCTGTAAAACAATTCAGTACTCCCCTACAGGTGGATTTAGCTTCTAAACTGTTAAAATTTTAATGTCTCCCTGTCTTCTGAGAAACAAAAGGTGCTGCGTTTAGGCTTTTCTGATAAAACATTTACAGACCAAAGGAAAACAGAAAAGCATTTAAACTCAGTTTTGAAATTAAATTGAGAAAAAAAATCCTTTTAATAGCTTCGTGAAAGAGGGACATAGGTTGCATGTAAATATACACAGTAGCGCGGCAGCTAACATGGGATTTTAATAAAGAACAGATGGATATGCAGCTTTACTATTAAAAATAGTTCAAAAAGAGAATTTACAATTCCATTTCAGCATAAGCTGCACTTAACTGTAGAAGGTTTGGTATAATATGGGACACAAAGAAAGAAAAAGCAAGATTTTCATCCCAGTTATCTTTTGATTACAGATTTTGATTTCAAAAGGAGGTCTGCTCTTAAGCAAACAAGCCTGCACATAAAAGAACTTCACGCAAAACATCAGAAGCGTATTTCACTGTGAGTGGGTAAGCCTCACATTGCTATATATTGACACGGAATGTGCTTGAAAACAGAAGTGCCCTTGTCGAGAATGTACAGAACATTACAGCAGTAAAATCCTGACCTTGCCGGTGCTCACACCTGTAAAATTTCCACTCTGGGCTATACGGAGGTGTTCTGATTGACAGAACTTTGCCTCATTCATGCATGCAATAATTTCCTTACGTGTCCTGTCCTTTGTCCATCCTTATATTCATGTAAACAGACCTCCTCAAACTCCATTTCTTGTTCCCTCTAATGGAAAATGCTCTTCCTCACCACTGTCAACAAGCCAAAAAGCAATCCACATGGAAAAGAATTTTTAAACTGAATTTGTAATTTTTTTATAGTTAACCTTCCTTTTTTATATATCAGCAATCACATGTAATCAAAGCTTCTGATTATTTCTCAGTATTTGAAAGAGGATATACGAATACTTACATCCTGAGAAAGGAAAACCAACAAATATTACTACTTTCACGTTAACTAAAAAGCTATTCCTTGATGCTAGGGTCCTAGAAGCAGAGACCTGGCCATTTATGACAAATCCTGACCTTTATGCTTGCCTCGGACACACAAACGAATGTTTGTGGTACATTTTGTACAAATGAAATAATCTTTGTTATTAGGGCAGTCCTCCCACCTTAAATTTAGGGTGAAATGTTAAAGTAACTTAAGCTGGTTTGTACGCCAGCACTATGATTTTAAATTCATTTTTAATCAAGTCTATAACTATCTATCAAATGCAACATAAAAGGAGATTGCCCAAGAGCAGACACTACGACAGCCCAGATATATAATTACTAATGTATTTAGCAACACCCTACAAATCTGTAATAAAGATCAATAGCTCACAGAATACTTTGGCATCTAAAGCACAAAAGTCGGATTGTATTGTGTTTGTAAACACGTCTGAAGCTGTTGATAAGATAAGGTCTGTCAAGCAGAGGAAATTGAAGTCACCGTGGCAGAGATCCCTGCGATAGTTAGCATCACAAGAGAAAATGATATGCCAACTTCTCCGAGCGTTCCTGCCGTTTGTGACACACGCAGCTGTACAAATGTGGCTTATGGGAGATCCCTGAACTAGTCAGCACAGACAGAGCAAAAATCCCAGAGGGGAGGTTGCTGGTAGCAGTAGGATCATTTAGATAGAGAAAAAAAAATATTAAAAGCCATA
>WAAB01013676.1:176225-232024 GCA_013389865.1 Piaya cayana | reverse complement strand
TAGAAACACTTACAAAATATAAAAGGATCTGGAGGAAGTATTTATACACAGTTGAGTGTAAGTGTAATCAGGCCTCCTGACAGGAAGTCTGACACTCCTCCAGCACAAGAAGGGGATCTTTTTTGCCATTGCCTGGGAAGTAATGGTGTGTGTGACACACGTCTTTGGTCTCACTTAGTGTTATATTCTCAGTAGGTAAATCTGGGTACTCCACCATGCAGCAAAGTATCGATAATACATATCATATTTTGAAATGTGAATTAGCAACACACTGAGTAGTGAATGAAGTTTAGTCTGTATTTTAATTTGTTACACTGATTCACATCCAATCTCATCCCTTTAAATTGGTGGAATCATTCCAGATTTACACCACTATAATGATGGGCAGAATTCAGTCACCTTGCTTTTTATTTATTTTGAAAAGAAACCTTAGTAATCATGACACTCTATAAAGGAGGAGAATTATTATGTGAAATCTGGAGCATGCAACTTCCATTAAACAGGCGGAAAGAACGTCTACTATTTCACTTTGAAAATGCACCAGTAAGAGTTAAGCGAGGTGGGAATGATAGACCATAAACCAGATCACAACAGCTGCACTCCATGTCCACTGCAGTTCCACAGAAAGAAGGAAAATTAATTTTAATTGTATTTCACTCATTGGCTTAGATGACCTGGTGGCAATGCCGAGGCTTTGGTGTAATTTTGTTTCTTGGCTGTGGTCCACTTAGCCTTGACTTCAAAATAAAGGAATGCAATCATAATACCAGAAACACCCTGGACAAAGTTTATGGTCTGTCCAGGGGACAAGAGTATTCTATGTGTCTGATTTTAGCTGGAAAAGCAATTGCCAGCATGTGGAAGTCTTGAAGTGCAAGTGAGAAAAGAAAAGTGTAATTAAGCTGTAGGGAAAGCATTGCTTCCTTACAGCTATGCAAAGCTGCAAGAGAGAGACAAGTATTCCCCCTGTTATAGGGAGTGCTTGTTGTTGTAAAAAAAAAAGCAGGAGGGAGGATGTGTTAAGCAATTAAGACATAATGACCTTATACAAGGGAATCAGAGCAAGCCCTGATGGGTAAAGCAATTGTGAACTTTGATAAAATTTGCTCAGCAGGCTAATGTAAATATTTGAAGAATAAATTTTGTAACTTCACCATGGACAGAACACCGATGCAGGATCCATTGATGTAGTGCAATAAATTTCAGTCAGTACCATTTAAAATGTCAAGTCCAACTGATTATTTCAAGTCTAATATAAGACTAATACTTTCTTTGTTATGGTTTTCTATGTTCCATATCTTTCCATATATTAAATGTTAGCAAATAATCAAGGTATATTATACTAGTGGAGTATCCAGAGCTTTCTTCTCTCCTCACTGCAGACATTTTTGGGGTATATCTCTCTCACTTTCAGCTTTAGCTGTGACTCTAACTCAGTATTTTTCGTAATGAACTACACTGAGAAAATAAGGCAAATGTCAGTGACTCAGACAGTAATGCTGCATTTCACATCTACTATTTTCTTGATGACAAACTTTGCTTTCAGAAGCAAAGCTATATTTTGGAGAATAGCTTGTCTCCATAGTTATGTTTGGGAAACAGAATAGCCTCTCTATAGTTTTAATTCTCCTCCATTTTATTTTTATAAACCTAATTATTACTTGTGGTAACATCAACAAACCTAAGCAAATCCTTCTGAAATGCCACAGGTGTGATCAAATGCCAGAATAAAAATGATCTGCTCAGTTTAAGGCAAATGAAGCAAAGCATTTCTGTCAATGTGTGGGTTCAAATTGAAGGGATCTCACATTAATGGGGGTTTTTTGTTGTTGTTTTCTCTCTTTCCACTTGCCAGATCTTCAAAATGCCTTTGCCCAAAATCTGCATATTAGTTTAAATTTGCTGGACAAATGTAGGGGAGAAAAAAAAGAGCTGTGCTGTGTGGCTGTCCTGGAGCAAAAGGGGACTGAGAGAGCCATATGAGAGATCAATAAGCTGTCTAGCAAGGTATATCATGGGAATGACAGAACAAAGCCCTTGTTCCACCAATTTTGGAAGCTTTGTGATAGGACTAGATCAAGGAAAGACCTCTAGGTGTAGCTTTTTTGGGTGTACAAGGAAGATCACCTTAAGTATTCTCATGTAACTATTCACTCAAGTCTTTCAAAGCTATTTTATACAACGAATATTGAGAAAATTGCTATTAGCACACCTGACAGTAAAACACAAAGCAAAATAAAATAATTCAAGGTGTTTTCTAGACACCTTAACACTTCTAGACACCTTAACACCTTAACAAGCTCTTTCATCTCTGCATGTTTCATTTGTGTCCATTAGAAATGTCACAATTTATCTTTGCACAAAGTATAGTGGAATAGAATTATAGAATCATATAATCATTAAGGTTGGAAAGACCTCTAAGATCACAAAGTCCAACCATTAGCCCAGTGCCGCAATGCCTATTAAGCCATGTCCTGAAGTGCCACATTTATGCATTTTTTTAACATCCCCAGGGCTAGTGCTCCACAAGTTCTCTGGGCAGTCTCTTCCAAGGCTTCACCGTGTTTTCAGTAAAGAAATTTTTCCTAATGTCCAATCTAAACCTCCCCTGACACAACTCGAGGCCATTTCCTCTTGTTCTGTCGCTAATCAGTTGGGAGAAGAGACCAGCACCTACCCTACTTTAATCTCCTTTCAGGCAGTTGGAGAGAGCAGTAAGACTCAGCCTCCTCTTTTCCAGACTAGATAATCCCAGTTTCCTCAGCTGCTCCTCATAACATTTGTGCTCCAGACCTTTCACCAGTTTTGTTAAACTTCTCTGGACATGTTAGAGCAACTCAATGTCCTTCTTGTTCTGAGGGCCCAAAAATGAACATAGTATTCAAGGTGTGCCCTCACCCCTTCCAAGTACAGGGGCAAAATCACTTCCCTAGTCCTGCTAGCTATACTATTTCTGACGCAAGCCGGGATGCTATTGGCCATCTTAGCCATCTCAGCACACTGTTGGCTCACATTCAACTGTCAACAAGCACACTCATGTCCTTTTCCACCAGGAAGTTTTCAAGCCACTCTTCCCCAAACCTGTAGCCCCGCATGGGGTTATTGGGACAAAAGTTCAGGACACAGCACTTGGCATTGTTAAACCTCATACAATTGACCTAGGTCTTTTGATCCAGCCTGTTCAGATTCCTCTGCAAAGTTTTCCCAGCCTTGAGCAGATAAACATTTCCACACCACTTGGTGTCATCTGTAAACTTACTGAGGGTGTACACAGTCCTCCTACCCAGATAATTGATAAAGATATTAAACAACACTGGCCCCAGTACTGAGCCCTGGGGAACACCACTTGTGACCAGCCACCAACAGGGTTTAGTTCCACATATCACAAGTCTCTGAACATGGCCATACAGATAGTTTTTTATCCAGTAAAGAACACGCTTGTCTAAGCCATGAGCTGCCAACTTCTCTAGGAGAGTTCTATGGGAAATAGTGTCAAAAACTTTACTGAAGTCCAGGTAGATAACATCCACAGCTGTTTCCTCATCTACTAGGTGAATCACCTAGTCATAGAAGGAGATCAGGTTGGTTAAGCAGGACCTGTCTGCAAGGCAGTGGTGGAAGAGGGTTGAACTACATTGGAACCTCAGTTACTGAAAGAGTATCCACTGTTCATTACTGTTCCTTTTAAGATGAAATTATATATTTCAGAGTATTTTTATGGTGTTTGATAGAATATATTTTATGATATCATTTTGAATGTTTTTCATACAAGCCCATAGACTTGGTGAATGTGAAACTAGGAGGCTAAGTTTGAGGACTGACTCTACGTTTAATCATTCTTAGACTTGAGAAGTTTGTGTTTTCACATCAAGCAGTATGTTACGATTACCTTACCTATAGATTTTGCCTCTAGGCCACATTAGTCTCATAGAGTATACTTTGGTTCACACTCATTAAGCAGCTGATCACCCTCTGAAAAAAAATATCCTTTCATGGACTGTAATCTTCATTCCAAATTTTGGAAACCAGTGAGCAAGGAAATAAGGAATATTGTTTCTTTTTCAATACTGTACATGTGGGATCATATATTAAAAAACTGAACCAGCACTGATCCTCCATGGTCCTCTGTGCTGGATGAAGGATATTAGTTGTCACGGTTACTCTATTATAAAAAAAAAATTAAATAAAATATATTTTTCACCTGTTTTATAATTAAGCCTTGTCAGTGCAAGATTCCCTAAAGAGCAGTTAACCATAAAAAGTTCCTACTTCAAAGATCTTACAAATAAACTAAATTACCTAATACCAATGTGATAACTTCTGAATAAGATAGGCACTGTATTCTGGGTAGTCTACATGCCCTGTTAGGGATCAAACTTTTATTTAAATCAAACAAATATCTCTTTTCCTCCACTAAGCAGTGTTATATGTCTGTGCAGAGTTTGAGATTAAAAGACCATGGGTTATGCAAAACAATTTAACGTTTGTTCTACTGTATTCCTAATTGAAAAAGAAGAGCTTCTCTGTAAATGAAAAACAACAAATCCATAGTTGTTTTTGAGATAGGATTCAGTGATCTGATACAGACAAGATGTACTCCTTTTGCTCTTTCCAAATGTTGGAATAGCTAATGGAAATCCTATTTTCCAGTAACTGCAATCATTCTTTTACCTACAACTCTATAAAATCATGAATGCAAATCACTTTCACTTACTGAGGTAGCTTTCACCAGCTTATTTTCATCACACACTAATGGCTTTATATGGTGCCTGTTGTTTTCTCCCCATGATAATGAAACTTTTCAAGGTCTGTATGAAAGCAAACAGTAATTTGCAGTTTATTAATTTTATTTCTCCATATAGTTTAGCCTAGAGAAGAGAAGGCTGAGGGGAGACTTTATTGCTCTCTACAACTACCTGAAAGGAGGTTGTAGACGAGGGAGCTGGCCTCTTCTCCCAAGTGACAGGGGACAGGACAAGGGGGAATGGCTTCAAGCTCCACCACGGGAGGTTCAGGCTTGACATCAGAAAAATTTTTTTCACAGAAAGGATAATTGAGTACTGGAACAAGCTGCCCTGGGAGGGAGTTGGGTCACCTTCCTGGAGATATTTAAAAGATGGATGGATGAAGTGCTGAGTGACTGATAGGAATGATTGGACTTGATGATCGTGTGGATCTTTTCCAACCTAGTGATTCTGTAGTTCTGTGATATTTTTATATCATATTTATCCTGACAATGTGAGTAAGTTTTGCAGTGGCATTTACTTTTCTATTTCAATAGAAGCAATGGATATTTTTAACGTATGTGTTTTACGTATTATTTGTTATGATTTAGGTGCAGTTTACCTATAAAATCATCCTCTATCTTATAATTATCATCTCATTTATCCTATGCCTTTCTCTGTTCTGTTTGTGTTGGTTATTTTACTGTTAACTTTTCAAAAGACTTAGCATAAAAGTTTTATATGCCTTCTACTCTCCATTTCTCTTTGTAAAAACTAGCAGTGATTTAAAGCCTTAAAGCAAACAGGAGTAACTCTGCTGTAAGAAAGAGAAGCCAGGGAACAAGAACCACTTCACAAACATAAGGCAGACTGTCCTTGAACTTCCTTCTACTGATCATACAGAGCAGCCTCAAGTTGATTGAAGGGAGTCAGCCAAAATAGGAAGTTCTTGTGGTGAGACGACTGATATGGTCAGGCTGGAAAACCTCTCAACTGCTTCCTGTGGTCACCCAAATTCCAGGGCCCATGCTGAACTAGAGGACACTCTGAATAAAGGATTTCTTAGAAATTGCTCTGCTGTAGTCAGGGGCTTTGCAAATGGCATGTGACTCAATCCTGGGTGATTTCAGTTCCTTGAGCAAACTAAGATAAAGTAGAAAAATGCTTCCCTGCTTACCCTGGAAAAGTTCCCATGAATTAGATGTACTGCAGTCAAGTGAACTTTTCTGTGTAGTTTTGCTGACATTTTGGTGATGTATAGCAGCCTCCAGCTTCAACATAAAGAACAGAGAAGCTCTCTTGACACCTGTTACTGCATATTCATAATATGGATGTGTCAACACTTTGATAACTAAAATTGCATTCACCCTGAGAATTCTTCTGTGCAAAGGATACAACATGTAATTTGTGAAGTGTCAGATGCTACCTCAAAGCACTGCACATGTTCACATTTTCAGTTCTTGGTGGCAGGCACAGGTGAAAAAAGAACGATCCTCACCTGCCTTGCACAATTAGGCTCTGAATGAGGAAATACCTAATACTCCATTGCCAGGATTTTTTAAGAACAAATTTTCTCCATAAGACCTAGGCCAAATCATGTTCATATTTGCACCTTGGTTCACAAGAATTAGATTATGTTCTAAGAAAGCAAGCAGAGCAGATAAAAGTAACATTATAATCTCCTCTATGCAAGAGAAGTACTAAACTGTGAAAACACTTCCTTGTAGTCACTCTGCAGAGCTGGAACAAACCTGGCCCCTGGCCTCCCAGAGAAGGACTGTCAAGGCCTGCTCTTTCAGTGCTCAAACTCCAGTCTGTCTTACTGGATTCCAGGTACAGGAACCTTTCTGGAAAGCTTTTCATTTGTAGACCTAGAACACCACCAAGCCATATTCCCCTTTGTCTAGTTTCTTCCTGTTCTTCCTTTACTGGTTCTATACCACAGCATACAGATCCCTTTTACCCACTGCTATTATTTTGTTTTCACTGTATGTGTTTAGTGTGCAAAATAGAAAGTAAGAAGTATTTAAATCCAGTGTTTAGCATGACAGAGTAAGATGCAGGCTTACTTAAATATTAGGCATTTAGTTCTGATGAGGAAGAGATGAACCAACCTTTTTTGAAGCCAGGTGATTGCCTGATAAAGTCAGTGGAGCATATACCTAAGTTGATTAGAGGTCATCTATTTTGCTTAAAACAACTGCTTACACTAATTACCACAGCTCTACTGGCATATAAAAGAGAATGCCAAACCACTGGCTCACTGCCAAGAGTTAGACTCCTTCAGGCAAATAGATATTGGAGAAATCTAGATGGAGAAGTCTAGCACAGAATCAGAGAGAGGTTAATAAGACATTTGGAAATCAAACTTTCAGTGATCAATCTTCTCCCTGACCGTCCTTCATTTAGCAGTGTACATACACTCAGTTGATTCATTGCCTATGTCCCTAGGCTTCACTTCATGGCTCTAACAGGCTTTCAGCTCCCTCACCTATATGTTGAAAGCAACAGTATTACCTATAAATCCAAATTGAAATGCTCTGAACTGTTTCTTGACCATTGTGAAATCCATAGCTCCTCAAAACAAAGTCTCCTACAGTTTCAGAAAAGCCTCTTTATCAGTTCTTACTCATAGAAAAAGGTACCTCACCATATAAAGTGATGATTAGTCCAGGTCCCAATCCTAGGGGTTTAACTCTTTGCTGATCAGGATTCTTGGTTCTCAGTTCAGTGTTTTAATTTCTGTCAATGAAACTCATAGTCATTGTTATGCTTAATCTCACAATTTGCAAATCCTCTTTTGTTTCCAGCCTCTAACACATATGTGGGCATTTAAATGTGAGCTGTTTCTCTTTTTTCTTTTGTCTATGACAGCTTCCAGACATTTGAACCTTTAAAAAAATCTAGTTGCTTGCTTATGAACTGGATTCCAGTTGCTTTGAGTCCTCTTGCAAATACAGTGGCCATCATTAATTTCTTTTGTAAGCTATTATACCTGTGAAATAGACACAATCAGATTGTTCATAAGGGAAAAAAAGATGCCTGATATTTGACTACGATGACTGATTTCTTTCCAGATCCCATGTTTTTATAATTCTTTGTTACTGGATACAGTACTTTAAAAGAATTTTATGAGTATAATTATTGGCCCAAATCCTGGCTCTATAGCCCTTGCCTTGCAGAAAGGGTGGAATTTGAGACTTTGTAACACAGCCTTCAAATGTATGTTCCAAAGAAGTCAGTTCAGCCTCTATAGTGGAAATTGTGTTCAAAAATAATGATAGTGCTGAGCTGGTATCATTAGCCAATTTCATTTTGAAACAGAATCTCCTGAGCTACTGTTTTTTCAGGTTATTGATCTGAACTGCTACTAGTCTTCCACCTGGAAGGAGAAGAAATCCAAGAAAGGCAAGTGGAAGAATTCCAGGGAGGGTTTTTGAAAGCACTGCTTGGAGGAGGCTGGAATCTACAGGAGCTTGGTGTGATTTCCATTACACAACCAGTGCAGTGACTATCTCTGACCAAGAAATAAAAAACAACAAAATCACTAATTTTCTTTACAAGAACACCCTCTGAAGGGTGTTATGAGGCAATTTGCCCTGAGGGAAATGAGTGGTCATGCTTACTCAGCCTCTTCTTCCTGCAATAACTTCTGACAAGGGTGTGGCTTTCTGGAAAGCTAAATTGATGCTGATGAAGCAAATGAAATGAGTAGAACATATATACTCCAGATACAAAATGAGAATCAATTATAGCACAATTTGTCTTCTCCTCAGTGTACCTACTGGGCAAGTGATTCATATGGAACTACAAGCTCAGCTCAGTCATTCAGAGGTAATATCAAGATCTTGCTTCCAAATTATTATTCAGAATCAAGCAGGAGGAAATCCTTGTTTAGGACTGTGGTAGATAATGAGATTCCATATCAGAATGCCTTGAAAGGATGGAAGCACTTTGGACCTAATTCGAGTCTGAAATATTTGATGACTTGAGTCATATAATGAAGTGAAGTAAATAAGGATGAGAAGTAGATCATTTGGGTAAGGTCCAAAATGTAGCATGCCTAAATCTGGGCTTCCCCATCATCATGCAGAATGTGGTAGTTTCTCCTCATCAAAGTCAGTTTTTTTAAGTAACTTTAAAAAGCCAGGCTTTCAATAAGAGTAATTAGTGGGGATCAGCTGAAGTCTATTTTTGCTCTTCTTCAGGAAACATTTTTTTGTTGTTGTTGTTTGTTTGGGTTTTCTTGGTTTGGGGTTTGTTTTCCTTCTATCCCAGCATCAAACAAACACCAGTTGTACAGAATGACGGCTGAAGGACTGCCTTGGTCTGACGGCAGCACTGCATCTGAACTTCAGCCAGAACATACAGAATCTAGTATTTGTACTTTGAGAAAAAGTATATAATAAAATATATCGCTAAGTGTTTAACTGGAATTAGGTTGCATTCAATAGTAGGCAATTACTCTAGCTAGAAGCTTTACTACTGTGCTTTAGGAAATCTGGCAAAAACCTCACATGCATTTCCCTTCTCATAGTAATTGTTACTGTTCCAGCATTAACCTGATTCATCTGGGTATTTATGAGCACTTGGAGCACAGTGCTAAGCATCAGAATGCATGGATTCTTTTTTTTCATATTGCCAACTTACTGTAAGCTTGGGCATACCAAGCTTTCTGCACTCTGCTTTCCCCACCTAGGAAATGGGAGATCTAAAGAATTATGATGAGTGGCAAATATTCATACCACTATGATAAAAGTATCAAAGTGTACCTGAGGTGCTGAATAACATTACATAGTCAAATAAGACTGAAGCTGAATGGTACCAGCCAGGATGCCTTACTTAGCTGTCTGAGCTACACACGTTGCTAGAATCAGAGGGCTGATTGTATAAATTATAGAGAAAGACTTAAACCAAACAAACAGAAGTTGCTTTTAATGGTCATGAACTGTCTGGAGAGTGAGATTTGAGCAGAGGTAGTTAATGTTGACTGAATGGGAATCATTTTTATAGAAAAAAATGTTACTTGCACAGAGCTTCCATCTCAAGGAGGTAAGAATCAGACTCATAGCATGCTTTCATTCAGTTTCAGCTCTAATGCCATGGGCAGGGATACCTTCCACTAGAACAGGTTGCTCAAAGCCTCTGTCTAGTCTTGAACACCTTCAAGGAAGGGGTATGATTTTTCTGTACAATTTGTTCCAGTGCCTCACTACTTTCATAGTAAAACCAATTCCTTCCTAATATCTAATCTAAATCTACCCTCTTTCAGCTTAAAACTGTTATTCCTCATCCTGTCATTACACTCACTGATAAAAAGCCCCTCCTCATCTTTCCTGTAGGCCTCCTTTAATTACTGGAAGGCGGCTATAAGGTCTTCTCAGAGCCTTCTCCACGTTGAACAATCCTGACACTTTCAGCCTGTCCACACAGAAGAGATGCTCCAGCCCTCTGATCTTCCTGACCCAGTCTTGCAGACCTGTGCCCTTCCTGTGCTGAGGACTCCAGAACTGAATGCAGTACTCCATGTGGGTGTCACAAGAGATGAGTAGAGGGGCAGAATCACCTCCCTCAACCTGCTGGTCATAATGCTTTTGACGCAGCCCAGGATATGGTTGGCTTTCTAGGCTGCAGGCACACATTCCCAGCTCATGCTGAGCTTCTCATCCACCAGTACACCCAAGCCCTTCTCTTCAAGGCTACTCTAAATCCATACTCTACCCAGCCTGTGCTGGGATTTGTGCTTAGGATTGCCCTGACCCAGGTTCAGGACCTTGCACTTGGCCTTGTTGAAATTCATGAGGTTAGCACAGGCCCACCTCTCTGCATAAAGGCAAGTCACTGAAGAGATTCCAGTATTACCTGGTTGAATAACATGCTGGTTCTAATTAAACTGTGGAACTTTCTATACACAAAGCAGAACAGTTGCAGTTCGTATCTGTAATCCACAAGGGAAATTATGTTTACCTCATGGACCAATGTCCATGTTACTTACAAGGGACACATAGACTCAAGAGAGTGTTCCTTCATGCCTTAAGACTTTTTCTTTATAATAAATGTGTCTTAGCTAGTAAATTTATACCTGCTTTGGTGCACCCCTGCAATAGTTGCTACCTTGAGAGTTGAGAGCAGTATTACTCCTATACCTGCGTCCATAAGGAATCCCCCATAACTAGTTGGTAAGATACACCTGTAGCTGAAGTCTAAGCCTGGGAAAGATTAATAGATGCATAATCATGTTCTTAAACATAGATGGCCATCTACTTCTCTTTATAGTCTGGGTTCCTCCATTCCTGAACTTCTCACAAATAATCACATCTGTCACATCTTCTTAGCACTAAATGGCATAGAAAAACATCTTTTGAGATAGTATCTTACACACAGAGAAGACTTTTCTGCCTTGTCAATGAACAATCCTGTTTTGCATTCTCCAATATTTTTTGTGATACCATAGCAAGTGCCTTCTCAAAATGGACCCTCTTTCGCCTTTTATTTTCAGTAGATGTGTTACACCACTCAGATATCGTGGTCTGTAAGAATTTACATGGAATAATCTTCAGTAAAAATAAGGCTTTCATAATGTATCTTCACACCCTTACAATTAAGAGGCAGCACTAAAAGGGCTTTTATTTAAAAATCTTCCATGTACTTCTCTTGCAGTCTGCAGAGGCTCCAGTTGTAAATGCTTCATCATCTAAATTTTTTTTCATGTAGTAAGAAATGAATTCTGTTACATATAAATTTTCTTGTTTAAGAGTGCAATGTAATGCTCAAATTAACATTTTTTAATAGAATATGGTTGTTATAGATTGTATTAGAAACATCTTANAAGAGTGCAATGTAATGCTCAAATTAACATTTCTTTTATAGAATATGGTTATTATAGGTTGTATTAGAAACATCTTAGACTGACAATTCAGTTGTCATGGAATGAAATATTCTAGTGTTTTTCATATCCAGGGAATTTTTTCAAGATAAATATTGTGGCAAAAGAAATAAAATACCAGTTTTTCATAACTTAGATACATACTTACACACACAGATTTTTGCTAGGATCTTACATTTATTGAAACCACTTTAATAATAATTCTACCACAATTCAGCAAGCAAATGTCAATTTTGGCTCTATATGAAGTTTGTTTGAGAAGGAGATTTATTAAATATCTTATAGAAATCTAAACCATGAAGACTGAACTTATCCAAGTCCTTCCTGGATTCTAAAGGGAAAAAAGAAATGAGTAACCGGTCTCCTTTGCAGGTGGGGGAAGGGAAACGGGAGGACAGAGGACGATTATGCCTCAAGCTCTCTGTGTATTTGCCGGAGGTCTCACTGTAAATATCCTTTCTAAAATCATTAATTAATTAACTAAAGTAGAGTAGTACTGGGACAATGTGCCTGTGCTATGCAATTTCCTTATTTATATCTTTTTTTTACTGAAATTAGCAATAAATGTGTCTCATTTTTTTGTTTGCTTTTGTTTTTGTTATAGTAAATGTTCAGCATTTTGTGTCATGATGGGAATTTTAATGAATGCAAAACAAAAGCATTATTGAGGGTTAATGCCCAGTATATGAATCAGGTAGGTACATGTATTCATTAGCACTGATTACTAACACTCTTTCATGCTATTGTACATCTTAATGTGGGTCAATCATATGCACCACAAAAAGACTTATAAAAGAGTTACTGACACTTTTCATGTTCACTTCCAACTCTGGGTTGATCCAAAGTTTGTTCACAGAAATGCTGGTATAATCTTAGACTAGAACACCAGAGCTTCCACTCTCTTTTTCACAAGTACGACACTCTTGAGGGGTTTAGAAATGTAAGTGCCCAGAAGAAATGGGTCCTGAAAAGAGTCTGCTCTGAACAGCAACCTTTACACATGTCACAAGTGAAGGAATGTTTGTGCCTACCCATGGGGAATTAACTACTTCCCCTTGTAGCCTGGCCACTTCAAAGATAAAGTAGCAGCTTTTTTTCTTTCTTTTATTTTTATTTCTTTTTCTTCGAGATGTTAATGTCAACAACAGGTACGCAGTGCTGATGAATGCAGCTTATTTTATAACAGACCCTGGAAATCAGAGAAATTTCAAAAAAGTGGTGGAAAAGGTCATTCATTTGATGTATAATATTTAGCATTGCTGGAGTCTCAGCAGTAATTACTGTCAGAAGAAGCAGCACAGTCTCAAAGATGTAGACATTTGTCAGAGGAATAAGACACCAGGATCATACTTAGTGCAATCCTTTTCACTTTCAGTCAGATCATGCATTAGATGAGTGTGACAGTTATCCATTTGACACAGCTTCTTTTTGCCTTCCTCATGGATAAAACTGATGCTTTTTTTTTCTCAGTAAACAGTTTTCTTTTCTCAAGAAAATAAGCAAAGACTCTATTGAAAAATACTTCTAAATGTAACAGCTCAAACCTTTCCTGTTTCTAACTGTTTCCTCAACGGTATTCAACTACATTGCTCAATTTAAAACCATCCAGAACTTTTGGCATTGAATTCTGAGATGGGAGTTTTAAGTGGAAGCAGAATTTCAGAATTATCAGCTTATTTTTCCCATTCTTCCATTTTTGCAACTGAATTTATCACATTCATCAGAGCTATTTATCACAGAAATGTGCTGCAAAATAACATAACGCTTTGGCTAATAAGATACAGAATTAAAGCATGCTTTAGCCACCTGTAGAGTCACCTTCTACCTAGCAGCACTTCTTAAGTTGAACTGGCTTTTCTCCTCTTCCAGGGAGCAATCATTCCCAGTAGTCATTAGATCTGTGTCCACATCTAGGATACCAGACTCTCTTTAGCATCCTGCCTATGGCAGTAGCCAGTGTTAAAATGAAGCAGGATGGTAATGACAAGAGCTTCCACAGATCTATCAGTTTAGACAGCATAGTATGTGAGCGGATTGAATTTCTTTCTGGTATTCAGCTGCAGATTCTTTTATAACTTGATGTACAAAAAAAGATCTGCCTGTATTAAATGGAATTCTTCTGGTTTCAGTCACAGTGACTTCCGGTTGTAACTCATAGTCCTTCAACTGCTTTTATATTTGTAAAAACTTGTTCTGCAGGTTTTATTAATTTCTTACGCAGCTTTTGCTAAGTAAAATTCCAAGTTACTTCCCATTGGATTTTACTCTACTAACCCAGCTGATAAACTAACAAGAACCTTCATGATCTAGTTCCTATTTATGAATACTACTAAATATATTAATATCCATGAATATATTCTTAGAAATGGTAGTGGATTATCCAGTCTTTTCCAGAGACTATACTGATTTGTTTGGCTTTCTCGCAGAGTCTGCAGCAATGAGCTCTGTAGATTCTCAATGCTTCCCTTCTGTATGGTCAAATGATTTCATATCTTGAAACCTTTTTTAAGAAAGAAATCTTCTTGAGTTTTTCAAATGTTTAGCCCAAGGAACAGATGCACACAGACAAGCTTCTCAAAAGCATTTAAGCATTCCAACAGCTAAATCTCAAGGGTCCTGCTGCCAGGTTCTTGGACTTCATTATATTTCCAGGATCCCCACCAACAGTATTGGGGAAGTGGACATCTGATAAGTACCCCAATCCCAACTAAGTAAGATGAAATGGAGAAGAAAGGGATGTAATTTTGATGGTTTAGTAACTAATTGACCAGAAATAGGTGTCAATGAGTATATAAAAATATGTGTGATATGCTATTTGTAACCTAAACTCTGACAACTGTCCAGTGTCTAAAGTGATCCATGTGAGATGAGATGGAAGTTGCATCAGTGCCTTGTGGCAAAGCATGGATTTGATCCCAAGTCTTCCACAGCTTAGGATGCTCTCATTGGACACCTCACTGGAAGAAGGTTCAGGAGCCATGCTTATTTGGGCAATAACCCCAAGTAATTAAGTCTCCTTTTAAGAAGGCTGTTCCAGATTTAGTGAAACTTTTGCTTATGGTGGAGTTTTGGGCTTTGGGGAGTCAATTACTCTGTATATCTCAGGAAAGGAACAGACATCTTAGGCAATGTTGTGTTTTAACACCAGCTGGCAACTAAGCACCACACAACCACTTGCTCAATCCTTCAAAACAAGATGGCATAGAGAATCGGAAGAGTAAAAGTGAGAAAACTCATGGGTTGAGGTAAAGACAAATTTAACAGGTAAAGCAAAAAACACACAAGCAGCTTTATATACTGAGTATGACATCATATGATAAGGAATATTCCTTTGGTGAGCTTAGGTCAGCTGTCCCAGCTGTACTCCCTCCCGGCTTCTTGTGTGCACCCCCTACCTACTCACTGGTGGGGTGAGAAGCAGAAAAAACCTTGACTCTGTTGAAACATTGCTGAGCAATAAGTAAAATATCCCTGTAATATCAACAGTTTTCAACACAAATCCAAAACACAACACTATACTAGCTACACTGAAGAAAATTAACTCCACTTCAGCCAAAACCAGAGTAGGCAAATATATAGGTAAAGACTACAGAGCAACTGATGAACATGCTTAAGTATGTCTGATGACCTAAGATAAATTTTTTGTTTTTTCCTGGTCACTTTCAATCTTATTTCCTCTTTAAGACTATTTGATAATTACATTACTTTTCTAAATGAAAGCATACCATTTTCCATTCATATATAATTAATATTTGTTTATTTATTTATTCTCTCGGTTTTATGCACTTACTTACCCTAGTTCCTTTGTTTCCTGATCAATATATGGCAGAAACCTTATCTGTAATAGTAGACAAATTAGTCTTAGGATGCAAATGGTCTTGGTCTTTCCAGTAAATTATTCAAAAGACTTTACAGATATTCCCACAGGGTCAGGTTTATCAAATACTTGAGAATTCTTCTTATAAACTCAGGATAATTTGAATTGCATGTTTGATAACCTGTAAACAGAAATGCTACAAAAAAGATGGCTATCAACAGAATCTTTGATACAGGTCAGTCCGAGCAGAATGAAAATTAACAGAATCCCAAACTATACTACTTCCAGGACCTCAGAATGATTTCTAGAAATAGCAAGAAGGTAGGCTTCCATGAAAATGAAGGAATATTTTTGTTTTTAAATGAGACAAGTTCAGAACTTTAAAAGTTCACCTCATCAGTATTGTTTGGAGATCTGATTCATAGATCAATGAAAGCAACACTTAGATTTTAGTGAACTTTAGATTCATTCCCATGTGAATTGCAGGAGGCATTGGTGCATACTGAGGTAAGCATCCAAATGCATTCACTATATTTGCAAGAAGATAATATAGTTATGTTTGAATGTACTGAAATTGAATACTGTGACTTTCTTGCTGTAAGGTAGGAGCAAACAATCATTTGTCTGGCATCCAACTCTGACCATGTTCCTCTGTTCCCTACACTCTCTGTGACAATGCCAAGGTATGGTTTTATACACTTCATAAACACATTTGCCTCTGATGGCATCATTCTGTGAAACACTGGGAAGAAACCTTCTGGCTTCCATGAACCCAGCCTTTCTATGAAGCTTTGAAACAGCTTGTAAACAGGGAGAGGTTTATTTGTTTTGCCACATGACCAGACACTCATGGTCCAAAAGCAAGAACGCAGTGGTCCTTTCCACTAATGTCAGAGAGGAAGCTGGGAATGTGATATATCCAGGAAGGGCCAGATACAGAGAAAAAGAAAGTACATTTTCATCATGCCTCTCCCTGTGAAGCAGTTACAAACATTCATATTGAACTAGACTGAATTTGAAATATAGTATAGCTGGTGGTGTTTCCCATCCCACCCTCTAAATCACATTTAAATTAATGTCCATGAGGCTGCTTCTTTGCATTACTGCTGCAACAGAAAAAGCATCCCGTAACAGTCTGGCTGTCTATAAAACAGACAGAGGCCTGAGAGGTCAATAAGGAAGGCTCTTAGGGGCGTGTGTGTGAGGAGACCTCCTGCACACAGTTTAAGGGACAATAGGTCTGGGTACTGTAAAATCATTTCCTAATGAAGAACAGCATGTAAACACAGATGGCCTGGAAAAATTCTACTTATCCTTAAATCCACATTGCAGTGGCTACGTTTCCTTAGAAGGAAAAGGTTAGGAATTATTATTTCATTTTTAACATTAGAGGCAAAATGTCACTTCTTATTGACGTTGCTTTCTCTAGCGCATTTCACAATATTTACTGCCAAGTAAGACAAAATTAATCCCCAGATCATGTTCCATCCTTCTAGCATTTTTCTTTATTTGTGATTGACTTCAATTTCCTTGAAGCACAGCTCATGTCTTTGTGAGCATCCAGAGACATCTTAATATAATATTATGGATGATACCACAAATAGTTTTTCTGTCCCCTTTGTTTTAGATGAGACCCATCAGCCAAGTGCAATTTAAAAGAAGGTAATATACCTGGGACAATTCCGTGGCAGGATTCCAAGCCAAGAATGTCTACTGCTTTTCAGTTTCTCAAATGCTTGTTAGTCATTGACAATTTGTATGAAAAGAACACATGCTACAATTACTGAAATGAGGGAAAAAATAGAAAATGCTAAATGAAACATTCATCTGGTTGTCTTTTAAAATCATTAGTATACCTCTTAGACCCAAATTCCTTGTCTAATCACAAGGCAATTTTGATTATAGGAAGCAATTTCTTCATAAAACATTAAGTTTTTCCTGTAGGTTTGGGAGAGAGGGGATTTGGTTTGATTTGGGTATTTTTTTTTTAACCCAGAAGAGGAAATGTCAAGAATAGACTGCTATTTGCTTATTTAAATGTTGCAGCCTGCACACATTATAATTAGAGTTAGTTTCTCTCAGGGAAAAAAAAAGGGGGCTTTTCTGTGTGCACCAGTTAAAAATTCAATTACATAACTAGAAAATTAGAGGTTCCCCTTTGGCTGCATACAGATGACCACAATTGCAGACCATGTAAACACTTCCTAACCCTCCCGTACTAACCAAATTTCTGTTTATTCCAGCTTTCACAAATGAATCCTGTCAGGGACCATAAAATGGATTATCAAGGCTGCCATGGTAAGCTTTATATATGTGTAAAATAAGGTCAAATTGATAAAAAAACAGCAATACTTTTCAGGACTATTGGAAATCAGAGAGATGAAGTAATAAAGGACTTGTGTGTATGTATATGTGTGTGTGTAGATAGCAACGTTCAACTTAATCTAACAGTGATTATCATTGCTCCACTTCTGGAATGTATCTCCCTGCAGGACAGTGCTTAAGCAAATTCTTAATTTGAAATGTGTATTCCTCCTTGTAAAATCAATGAATATAATAAGCATGTGCTTAAAGTTATTCATGATGTTAGGTCTTCACCTGAAAAGTGACAGATTACAGTGTAAACGTAAGCATTTTCATAAAATCAAACACACACCAAGGCTTAACAGAAGAAATGGTTTTGTCACTGTGAGCAAGATTTGTAGGAAAAAAATATTTTTTATTAGATTAATTGTTCCACTTTGACAGAACTTTTAGCTAGATGGAGTTAAGAGGACTTCCTCACCTTAAGTCCAACCTGTTCTTGATTGAACTAATACAGCAAACAAACATCTTTGCTGCAAGGACAAAAAGAGCAATGGGACCCAATTCTCATTTTCTTATACAACAAACCTGCTTCCCAATGTGTTACCTATAGGGACAACACCTCACAGAGTCAAGCCTGTTATTTTTCTGCACACATTTCAAACTGTGTTCTATCCATGAGTTCCTCAGATGACCTAGAATGAAAGCATTATATAATTATATTGTTATACTCCATTAAACTTGATTCCTGAGCCAATCAGAGATAATGTGTGTGGGTTTCATATCTGCTGTTCCCAAATCCCATCAATTAATATGTACACTGAACCTTTCTCTTAGAATATTTTACACAATGAACAAAAGAATGCCATTTGCAAAAAGCATAAGAACCTATTTCTACTGTATGCTATTCCATCCCCTCTTATCTAGCCACTTTATCAACATGGATTTCTTCCAGAAGTTAAATCTTTCAATCACAATTTCTTTATGAGCTGCAGCTCTTGTACTGTGAGGTGTATATCAAAATTTCAAGGCAAATTTTGTCCTCTTGATTTTGTTAAACAGTGCAAAAGAAACCTTAGATGTCTATTCATTCAAGTTACAAAAATATTTTGCAGGGTTTTTTCCCCACTCAACTCAAATGAACAAGGTTACTCTATGTATTATCCTAAATGAAGAGAAAGTCACAGATATTAGATCAAATTAACTATGGCACTAAAAAGATGACTAGACATAAATGTTGTCTTAAAACAATTGCTGATGTAGCTTGTTTACTCTTTTATTCATTACACTAATCTATGATGCTGCACAAAGAATGCTCTCTTAAAAGATCTATGAAAAATTGTCACAGTGAATCTTAAATCTCCTTTACTAGAGCTTAAATTTAAATCTCATTAGTATTTCCATGCAGGGATATATACTTCATCTTTCTTTCTCTGAATTTTCCTCTCTCCTTTCCCTGAACAAGTTGTTGGGGTTTTTTTTCTACTACTTCCAAAGTTCTCTTTTATTTTTTCCAGTCAAGAGGTAACTGTTAAAACTATAGATGGGGGGAAAATAATTGCCTTTCCATCAGATTTCCACATATTTTTATCTTGCAAACTCTTCATTTTCATGTATTTAAAACAAAAAAAGAGCTTTACAAAATCCAGACTACTGAATCTATCTGTTAATACTTATGCATACTCTATACATTTTATGTATATATAAATTTAAATATTTAATTTGAACCATTTCTCTCATAAAATACTTCCCTCTGCATTTCTACACTTTTACATACAAATTGTTTCTTTTTCCAGTTACATCAGTTGGACTGTGCTGGTTGGCCAGGCAATAGTTTCCACAACACACCAGCAAGCCCACAGTCCTCTTCATACTCATTGTTCTTCAGGATCTCCAACACTCCTGTGGGGCAATAGAGTCTTCGGAAATCTGCATCACATTTTGTGTGCTTGAAGGTCTAAGTTAGTTCCACTCTAGTCTCAAAACTAACACGAAGGGTGCAACTGACAGCCAAACCCTCTGAAATTATGGGTTTAGTACAAAACAAGGTGTGCAGTAAAGTCCAAATGTCTCACCTGCTGTCCTAGCTGTAGAACATTGGGAATTAACTTAACAATGTTTCTGCAAAGAAAACAATGATGACAAATCAAGAAATAGAGGAAATCATAAGGAAACCTATTCAGGCTACACCCGTATCAGCTGTTACAAGGGTAAAAAAAGTTTCCTTCAACATTTTGGAGAAAAATTGAATCACCTAAAAGCCATAAACATGACAACAGTTGAACTTTGAAATGAAGGAACATTCGTATTGCATCCTAATACAAAATTGCTCAGGCATAAATGAACATGGGCAGTTTTATTTGCAATTAAATGAATTCTTTAGCTACTCTAAAACTTGACCTTTTATAAGCCTCACAGAATTTGGTCTTAGACTAAATTTGATGTATGCTGACAACCACCCCTAGGGGAACGTGTTTTAGTGCAAAAGCTTTTGTTTAAAACAAAGAAGCCTCAGGAATAACTAAAGAGCTAATTCTGTACCTGTCCAAAGTGTAAGCATTTTCCCCAACAATGTAATTACTTAATTATGACATTTTCATTTTTATTAAAAATGGCAAGTTTAATATGGTGCATTAAGCCACAGCAGAAGGATATTGAATCTTTGAAAGATCTTTCAAAACTATGTAAACATCACTTTACTTGTAGTGCACAGCCCAATCTTTCCTATTAACGAAATATTCCTTTACCAAATTCCCATAGTAAAGTAGTTTACAGTATTTTCTAAATGAACTGAGCAACATCAGCTTTCAATGCAACAGTGTTACTTTGAACCCTTAGGAGGTTTTTTTTTTTCACATTCCACTTGGGAGCTGATTTAAGAACTGCTCTTTTAACAGCTATGTCTTTCTTAATATTTTAACAAGTTTACAGGCTTCCTGATGTGTTCTGTAATATTTATGTTTCTTCAAGAAATTTCTTCTGTGAAGTTTTAGAGGCATTCAGGAAGTTTACTGAAATCTTACTTGACTGAAGGAGGGTGAGCCAGGTGATGCCATACTGCCTCTGTTTCATACAATTACAGACTTATCTGTTACATATTTTTCTTCTTCCTTCCATCTTCATTTCCAAACTTGTATATTTTTCCACTCATCCTAGTATTAATAGTTCATTTTTAAGCCTAATATTTTTTTTCAAAGTCAAGTCACTGCTGAAATTCTTGTCAATGTTTACGAATTAGACTCTAGTGCCTTCAGTTGTGCTCAGAGCTAGTACAACAAATATCCAATCTAAATTTATAAACGTGATTATTGTCTGTCATTTACCCCTTTTCATTTGCAGACTTTCTAAGAGAGATATTGTATAGGAGGATGATTTCAAAATTACTGATGAAAAATATTATGTGATGACAAAAGAAGAAGAAAAGTTTTAATGATGGTCTTTAACTCAAAACATGCTCATATCAGATGCTCAGATCAGTAGACAAGATACATAATTCTTTTTTGCTTTGCATAGTGCAGTAATTTAAATTTACACAAAATTTAGTGGAATATTATTGTGAAGATATTTTATAAATTTATTGATCAGGCATATTTGTCTGCACAAAAAAAAAAGTGTGGCCAGTCAGGTGCAGTATGTTTTCAGACTTGAAAACACATTTTAAAAGTGCTAAACTGCATACAGAGCACAAAAATTAGCTTCTTATATGAATTTTCTGAGCTTGGTTTTTTTCATAAAATTATATCAGGGCATACCTGGCAGGTTTTTTCAATCAGAAAATAAGTGTAAACTGAAAATGAAAATTTAAATTAACTTCCAGGGGGGAAAAAAGGACCTGTACTGTTAACAAACATAATTCCCACTGTTACTGAGAATAAATGTAGAAAAATTGGAATTATCCATGTCTAGTTTGGACAGATCCACCAGAGTGGTTTCACTCTTTGTATTTACCACAACATCAGTGACAAATACCACTACCTGCTTTCTTTTTCCTAGCCACCAATGGAAAGAATAGATCCAAGAGAGGCAGGAAATTACTCTGATCTTTAGATGAAGAGTATAGGAGTGAATTTCTATGTTCAAGGCTCCTAACTGAGAGAACCCACCCAGCAGCCCCCTCTCCCTCAGGTGACTGTCCCCACCCTGAGAGTCAGATCTGATCCCCTGTCTAGGTATCTCTAATAGCATTTGAGATAAGAACCATGTCATGAAGTCTATTAGGTGATAGAAACAATCTTTCAAGGTTTACTCATAATTCAGTAACCAGCTAGGATGCATCAGAGCATTGATACCATACATATAGCAAGAACCACCATCTAGTCCTTCACAAACGCTATCATGTATTGCTCTATGACTAGTTTTTGACACTACATGTAGTCTTACTCTTTCGATACATATCACAGCACATTTTTGGGGTTTGCCCTCCAACTATCTTGATTTCTGCTTTCTTTGAGTGTGCCTTTGCTCTCACCCAAGACATGGGTTCAGAATTGCTACATACCATACCAAAACTCACATACACAAGTAAGAGTGATGGGATATATATGTGAAGTATGTATACTCTACATCTGTCCATGCATGTGTGTGCAGTTGTGCATGTGTTGCATTTTGTACATGTAAATACTTTGTGCACTTCTGGATCTCACCATCCCCTGGCTGACCGGAGAAGTTCCACTTGACTGGAGATTGTCAAATGTTACACCCATTTACAAGAAAGGTCACGGGGGGGCGGGGTCCAGGGAACTGCAAGGCTGTCAGTCTGACCTTGGTGCCAGGGAAGGACATGGAGCAGATCATTTTGAGTGTTATCACAAAGTACCCACAAGACAACCAGGTGATCAGGCCCAGTCAACATGGGCTTATGAAAGGCAGGTCCTCCCTGACTAACCTGATTGCCTTCTATGCCAAGGTTACCTGCTTGATGGATGAGGAAAAGGCTGAGAGTGTACTTGGACTTTAGTAAAGACTTTGACATTGTTTCTCACAGCATTCTGCTTGAGAAACCGGCTGCCACTGACCTCAGCAGGCATACCCTCTGCCTGGACGGCTGGGACAGAAGAGTGGTGGTAAATGGAGTTAAATGCAACTTAGGTCGGTCACAAGTGGTGTTCCCCAGGGCCCAGTGCTGGGGCCAGATATATTCAATATCTTTAACAATGATCTGGATGATGGGATTGAATGTGCCCCTGGTAAGTTCGCAGATGCTGCTAAGATGGGAGGAAGTATGGATCTTCTTGAGGATAGGGAAGCTCTACAGAGGTATCGGAACAGGCTAGGTCAATGGGCTGAGATCAATGGTAAGAGGTTTAACAAGACCAAGTGACAAGTCCTGCACTTGGGACACAGCAGCCCCATGCAGCACGACAGGCTTGGAGAAGAGTGGGTGGAAAGCTGCCTGGCAGAGAAGGACCTGGAGGTGTTGGTTGACAGGCAGCTGAATATGAGTCAGCACTGCGCCAAAGTAGCCAAGAAAGCCAACAGCATCTTGTCAGAACCAGTGTGGCCATCAGGACCAGGGAAGAGATTCAGCCCCTGTACTCAGCAGAAGAGATTCACACCTTGAATCCTGTGTGAATTCACACCTTGAATCCTGTGAATCCTTTGGGGCTCCTCACTACAAGAAAGACATTGAGGCAATGCAGTGTGCCCAGAGAAGAACAATGAAGCTGATGGAGGGGCTGGAGAACAAGCCTTATGAGGAGCAGATGAGGGAACTGGAGTTGTTTAGCCTAGAAGAAAAGAGTCTGAGGGGAGACCTTATAACTGTCTAAAACTGCCTGAAAGGAGGTTGTAGTGTTAGTCTCTTCTCCCAAGACACAGGTGATAGGATGACAGGGAATGGCCTCGTATTGCACCAGGGGAGGTTTAGATTAGACATCAGCAAAAATTTCTTCACTGAAAGGCTTATCAGGCATTGGAACAAGCTGCCCAAAGAGGTGATTGGGTCACCATCTCTGGAGGTATTTAAAATATGGATAGATGAGGTGCTCAGGGATACAGTTGAGTAGTGGACAGATATGATTGGACTTGATGACCTCAAAGGTCTTTTCCAACATAGTGACCTTATGTTTCTATGATTGTAAGTAGCTTATATTAGTGAGGACATGCAGTCAGACAGGAAGAGACATAACCTGAGGTGATAAAATGTGCAATAGTCTGGAAACCAATTAGTAATCAAATCTAAAGATAAATTACATCAGCATAGTCATCTTTTTTGCTAGGACATGGGCAGTTGACATATGCACAAGAGAAAAAACTTTCTGGCCAGTACTTCCACATTGTTTCCCATTCATTTCTCTATGTTAGCAAAGCTGGATCAGAACATTTCTTGCACTCCAGACTCTTGAAACAAATAGATGTTAAACCCTTTGAGTTACAGACAAACATATGCTTTTCTTTTCATATTAGTCCTCTTGATCAATAAACATCAGTTAGTATCTCCAATTACTTCACCTTGTCTCCTTGCAGTTCTGGGTTGTTTGCAAGAAACACTCAGTTGTCCAGCATACTGGCTGAAATCTCTACACAAATGAGAGACTACTTTCAACAGCTCATTGAAAACATTTACATAAGAATGACAGATGACAGTTAGTACTGATATTTCTATGTATAATTTAATGTAATACTTTATGCTCTTTGCCATTGCAGACTTAGTAATAATCTGTGTATGCCATAATGACATCTGTTTATTGGCTGCTACAAATCAAGTCAATCCATGCTAATCAATGAAAACATGTTTAAGTGGAGTGCTCTCAGGAATCCCAACAAAGTCTGGGATATTCAATTCTAGATAAAGGTCAAGTTGTTTGTAGACATAAATGCCTATACATTTTTTCCCTTCTGGCAGGCAAATTTGCCAAAAAAAGAAGGCATGCATAACTCTCCATCATCAACAATGTTTGTTACCAGCTGCTTCTAGTGGTAGAAGCAAAAAATTGCTCAGAATAGTCAGATACAAGATATCCTTTGCTCAGGGAGTTCTATTTTACTATCCCATACTTAGAGGTTGACTATTGTGCTCAAGTATGAGGACCGTAGTTGCCTTCCAAAACATTTTTTCATTGATTTTATTTTTGGACACCTACTCTTACAAAGTAATAGCTGACAGTCTAACCTCAGTGACGGAACCATTGGCAGTGACTTCAAATAATAGACCTGGTCCTTTCTCACTGGTTGTTAGTTAATGCTTGGATTTCTCAGCCTACGTTTGTCCCACCATGCCTCAGTCTGCATTCAATGCTTGAGTTAGGTGTAATTCTAGTTCCGTTGTGTCTAGGGCTTAGAACAAGAATTGCAAAGTTCTACTAAATGTAGTAAAGAGGGCAGACCTATCAAGAAGGACTCTACATTGGTTAAATATGGATACAATCTTAGATGACTTTGCAGAAAAAAATTGCTTCTGTCTCTTCATAACCCATACAAAGACGAACCTTTATTGTAGGAAGTTTATAGGAAGGATTCCTCTTCAACAGAGACCAAAACATCTGAGAAGATGTGTAGAAAGAGCAGAGGCTAGTACACATGCAGGTGCAATTTTGCACTATATCCACTATTTTGATGATGCCATTGATGTTGCTTATCAACTACAGATGTAGGTTTCCACTAGCATGATCAGCATGAGAGAGTAATAAATTGTGGAAACTCCAGGAGGCTGGAAGAAGCTTCAGGTGGATTGAGTGAGTGCCCAGTGACTGAAGGGGAAGATGGTTTCAAGGGCTTTGTAACTTCTTAGAGGATTCCTTGATCTGGTAGGTGGTGGTGAAGAGCAAGGAGGACAGTAATGCCTTTAAAGCATCATAGACCACAGCATAAATTGGCTGGGATCAAAATGTGCAAAGAATAAATTGCCCCATTCCTGTCTTTTTTTTGCTGCTCCATTTAGATGGCTATCATCTCTGATGTTTTCTCATTTTCCCTGCTGCCATCTTCACACTCTGGTCCCAGGTAATCTATCTCTTTAAGGCCCATCTACATACTTTTTAGCTACCATTTGTGTTCCTCCTATGAGACAAGAAAGCCTTAAGAATGACTGTCATCATCCCAACTATGAGAAATGAAAGCCTTAAGAATGACTGGCATCACCCCAACTAAGGTGCAAAGTAATTTTTATTAAGGGCCCTTTAATAATGTTACCTGCAAGAACTCATAGCAAATGTTCCAGGAGAAACTCAGCTCACAGTTTCCTGGCTGTGTCAAAAATATCCCAACTGCTGTCATAGTAAATGGAGCGTTTTGTCTTTAATGTATTATTTTGTGTGAAGGTATGGAAAAATGTTGGTCATTCTTTACATTCTTTTCTGAATTCCCGGAGTAAATTCATCTAGCTACTCCAGTAAAAAAATGTAGGCAGGAAGTAATTTATCTTCCTTTATGATTACATATAAAAGGGAAGAGGGAGAAACGTAAGTTGCCCTAAGTCAACTAATCTGTTATTTTCTTGCCAAATGCTATAGCTCTGGTTTATGCCCAGTTTGGTAATGTTCCCAAGATCATCCAGAGAATATTTTAGAGTAAAACAGATTTATACCCTGTGTATGTTGATTGCAGGGAGATGGTAGATAGACATACTTCATTTAGGGTAATGGTAAGTGTCACAGTTTGCCTGATGCACCTCTGATATAAAAAGAACTTTCTATGGTAGCATCTTTCCATTGCTAATTTTCTGTGTGAATAGCTGATCACTTGTGCTAATTTTATTGTTATTTCATTCATTTATAAAACAACCTCTGTTCCATATAATTCCCTGGGGAAGGCACTTGTGATCACAATTTTTGCCTTTGTTAGGAGGAACACAATCTGTCATCAAAATATTGGGTTAAGGGTCATTTTTCTCAGTAAAAAGCAATTATAAAATTTCACCCACTTTTAGCCATCATCCCTCTACTTTTCAGAATGAAAATATGGCAGTTGTTGCTTCATGCGCGATATGAATGAAAAGCTCCCATTTATGATAGGTAAAGATTTTTTTTTCTCTTCTGATTTTAATTCTTTTGTAACTCTGATCCTATTAAACCTATCCAAGGACAATTCTTCACAATCCATAAAATATTTTTTTTTATTTTACAAACAGGATATTTTTTGCCAAAAGAAACCTCCAACAAAAGCACATGAAGGAAAACAGTTACATTTTATCTGGCAATCTTAAAAATAAAATAGCTTCTAAACATGATGTTCCTTTTCTGTCCATTCCCTCTGAACAAATAGAAAACTGCAAAAGACTTGTCTGAGTTTCTTTTGTTGAACTTGTATATATTTTAATAAAATGACCTGCTTTGCTAAACAAATCTGGCACACATCATCTTTTTCCTTC
Organism: Piaya cayana; assembly: GCA_013389865.1. Classification (NCBI taxonomy): domain Eukaryota; kingdom Metazoa; phylum Chordata; class Aves; order Cuculiformes; family Coccyzidae; genus Piaya; species Piaya cayana. The sequence goes on along the minus strand of WAAB01013676.1, from coordinate 204,986 downwards.
ATAACTCCTTTAAATCAAAAAAATAAAAAGGAGCAGAATCCTCCATAAGCCAGTCATAGTATTTGCTATGTAAAACAATATCTTTATTTTCCTTCTGTATCAGTAGATCCCATTCCTGTCCTCAGAATATTTTCCCCAAAGATACAAGAATGCAAGTCAGATCTTGTTCTCTGTAATATAAAAAAGTTGTACTAGTTATGTAAGTACAATACTGTGTCAATACATCCCCTCTATGCAATGCCTAACGAGTATTTTCTGGATCAATTCTAGAACCTTGTGAACAAAAAAACTACAAAATGTTAATATATCTGTCTTCTTTTTACTTATTTTTACTCTTTTTTGCAGTGAAATGTCACTCCAAATTCGTGGAAAGAAAAAAGTAAGTTTGGTCAAAGCTCAAACATAATGCAGAAACCAGAAAGCGAAAAACTAATCATTAAATCCAAAGCCATTTATTTTGTTCCCCTAAGCAATTCTGAAGGCTCAGATACATTAACCAAAGCCATGTCTGTATGTTCATTTATGCGTAGCCCAAGCCAGAGACTCATTCTGAGCCAATCTTCCACAAAGTTATCCCAGTTTACACCTGTCAGAATCTGGCCATGTCTCAAACTAAAACTACCCAAACCATTTTCTTCTTTCTTCCAAAGTTCATACTTTTTTCTTTAAAAGTGTGATTTTTTTTTTTAAATTTCATCTTGGTTTATAGTTTGAATGTCTCTTTTGTAAGCCTTTAGTCCCCACGTATTCTCATTATCTGAAGAAGTGATCTGCTTTCCATGTTACATCAGTAAGTATTGTTCAGGTCAGCAGCTTTGGGTATTTGACAAGAGTCTAAATATTACAGATCCTGGAGTGAATAAGCTCACAGCTATGGAACTTACCATAGGATATGTATTTTCAAGAGAGTACTTTAAGGTTGCTGTTTATAGTAGAAGTGGAAATAAGTTAATAAAATTAGTGAAAGTGTCTATAGAAGTCTAGATTGCTCAAGTTTTATCAGCTGTAGAACTGATAAAAACATCTATATTAAACTCATCAGACATGTTGTTCACCCCTGTTTTTGAAAAAAAAAATCTCAATAGTGTGATTTATCTTAAAAATAAGTAAATAAACAGGAGAAAAATAAGCATCAATTTTTTTTTAACTGAAAGTTTGAAAGGAGCACAATTATGAAAAGAATTCATGTGTCTCCATTACCAGCTTTCAGCCAGGTGTTCAGATCTCAGTTTTAATCTACAAATGATAATACAATAGCTTGAATAATAATCAATATTGCTTACATTCTAAGGATTTTACACATATTTAAAAATAAAATTATTCCCTAGTTACTCCTCTTAAAAAGATGCTATTCAAAATAAAGAAGTAAAATTCTCTTCAGATGTTTATTTTTTCCTACATTTTTGCTTGTTTCAAAATTCCTAGTTGCATAAAACCCCCTTTGTTATGAAATTTTTAAGGGTCTTGTCAAAATAAACTAAATGTTCACTTTTTAATTACATGACATACCTAATTACACTGCTCAAGCTGAAAACATGTTCTTTCAATTTTATGTTTATATATCCACATATATCTCACTGACATGTAGCATCCATCCATTCATTGACTTAATGTAACTTATACATTCATATAAAACCATTCATTCACTTTGCCATGTGGCATGCAAATGATCTCTTGGGCAGCTTGTTCCAATGCCTGATAAGCCTTTCAGTGAAGAAATTTTTGCTGATGTCTAATCTAAACCTCCCTGGTGCAACACAAGGCCATTCCCTGTCATCCTATCACCTGTGTCTTGGGAGAAGAGACTAACACTACAATCTCCTTTCAGGCAGTTTTAGACAGTCATAAGGTCTCCCCTCAGACTCTTTTTCTAGGCTAAACAACTCCAGTTCCCTCATCTGCTCCTCATAAGGCTTGTTCTCCAGCCCCTCCATCAGCTTCATTGCTCTTCTCTGGGCACACTGCATTGCCTCAATGTCTTTCTTGTAGTAAGGAGCCCCAAACAGAACACAGGATACAAGGTGTGAATCTCTTCTACTGAGTACAGGGGCTGAATCTCTTCCCTGGTCCTGATGGCCACCACTGGTTCTGACAAGATGCTGTTGGCTTTCTTGGCTACTTTGGCGCAGTGCTGACTCATATTCAGCTGCCTGTCAACCAACACCTCCAGGTCCTTCTCTGCCAGGCAGCTTTCCACCCACTCTTCTCCAAGCCTGTCGTGCTGCATGGGGCTGCTGTGTCCCAAGTGCAGGACTTGTCACTTGGTCTTGTTAAACCTCTTACCATTGATCTCAGCCCATTGACCTAGCCTGTGCAGATACATCTGTAATATTATATTAATATGCCCCACACACAAAGTAATTAATGCAGAACCTTGTTGGTGATCCACTATTTATATCAATGCCTTCCATTCTAGCACAAATTACCCATCTTCCCCTTTTATCTGCTCATTCACCATTTGTAGAATCTTTGACCAGCCAGACCTCTGTTCCACTTCAGCCTCAAGTTTTGCCTCACATCTTGAGTTCTGACCCATTTTTAACATCTGCATGAAAGACAAAATTTAGTAAAATGCCAGCAGAATGTTTTGGTACACATGAAAATCTTGAGCAATCATCTCTAGAGACCAATTGTGATTAAGTCACAAATCACAAAATATCTAAAATATTATGTTTACAGATGCTGCCACATGCCCAAGAATGATTCAGATTTTGTTGAGTTCAGCATCATTTCCAGGGCACACAAAAAAAATCCATAGCTCTGCTCACACCGTTCAGTTCTGCACAACCACATGCTGCTACCCTTTCTGCACTGGCAACAGATCCACATTTATCCACAACAGCACCATCAGGTTGTAGCAGGTGAGTTGCTTTTGAAAAAGAAGAAAAAAAAAGAAGAAGAAAAAGAAGAAAAAGAAGAAGAAAAAGAAAAAGAAGAAGAATTAAAAGAAGACGAAGAAAAAAAGAAGTAAAAAAAGAAGTAAAAGAAGAAGAAGCAAAAGAAGAAGCAAGAGAAGAAATAGAAATAGAAAAACAGAAGCAGTTAAAAGAAGAAGAAAGTAAAAAGACAAAAAAGAGGGGGAAAAAAGAAAATAATGAAAAAGAAAGAAATAGAGAATAAATACCAGTAAATGTTTTTAGACATACAGTTTATGCACTGGTGAATGGTTCTTTATACATGATATTTATGGGGTATTTGGTTTGTTTTGTGATTTTGTTTCAACTTTTAAGGAGTGCTGTTAATGTGATTAATTAGCAAGAATTTATTGACTAAAAAATCTGCACAGCCAAACATATATGATTTTTAAAACTTATTTTTTCAGGTGAAACTATAAACCAAGGTCTTAATTAAGCCCTGCTGTTTCCTGAGATTTTTTGTGTGCACTGTGCTGGGAAGGAAAGTTACATGGAACTTTACTTGATCATGGAAGAAAAATCTGGAGAGTAAATTCAAGCATTCTATTCAGTTCTCAAATATAGTCTTCACTTGAGGGCTACAGTGAATTTATGCCCATGTTAAACATTAAAGCTCTGTTAGGGGGCCAAATAAGGGGAAAACTCAAATCAACTCAAACATCATGAGGGTAGAACTTCAGCACCACTGCAGCAGACACCACTAGTTTTACTAGATTTGCCATGAAATACCATGATTGATCACAGTTTGTTATTATGACATTCTATTACATGCATTCTCTTCCCATTACTTTGCTAAATTGGGAAGCTTATTTTCTGTAATAAAAACCAATTTGTAATAAGCATAGTGTATTATAAGAAGAATTTGAGGCTTTGAAATTTCCTTTGCAGGGAGTTTGTGGGTAGCTATAGCTGAAACAATGCTCCACTCAGAACTTAACCTACTTCAAAGAGAAGTTATTTATAAAGATTAGAGGGGGGAGTAGCATAATCATTGACTTATGCACATTTCTGACAGAATCTAAGTTTGTGTCTCTATATAGTTAAGACTCAGATGTGCAAATACAAACATGCACACTTGAACACTGTCAGAAAGTGCTATTACTTTAACCCAGTGCCATAAATTACCATCGAATCCACAGAAAAGGAGAAGCAGAATTACTAGAAGTATATGGAAGTCTTTTTGTTTTGGGGGTTTTTTTAGGTAATCCAGGAAGAAACTACTAGACTCCTTATTAGGTAAGGGTCTGAATTCAACTCACATGTATGCATTCATAACAAAAGCAATCTCAACAACAAATTTTTTACATAGGTCTTTTAACACAAATAGTAAAGCAGTCCTGTTGACATTTTCAGCTGTAAATTCTGTTTGAGTTATTTTTCATTGAAATAAAGAAAAAAGAGTTTGAACGTGCACTATACACGTGTAAATCTACTTTTATATAAGCTATCCTACAGCTGAATTCCCGTCTCTTAAATAATTTGTATTTGAGAAGTGATCATGCTATCTGTAATTTGCAAGTCATTGCCTTTCTTGTTTTTCTTACTCTATACATAGCATATTTTGGAAAACTGAAAATTATTTCCATTTTCTTTCCTGTGATTATTTCCATTTCATCTCATCTACATCAAACTTCTACATGAAGAACAAGTCCAGAATGCAGCTTTTGGCTTGAAAATGAACAGATTAAACATTTCATATAACTATCCAACTCTTTCATTTTAATTTTTTTCAGACCTTTATACCTTACACAACCTGTTATGATCCAAGCAGGTGCAGTTTCTCTAAAATGAGCCCTGAAATGAGGCACTTAGGCTTCCATGAGGTGTCTCACAGAGACACATATTCCACTTTGGACACCAAGGTAAGCTCCAAAACTCCCACCCCTTGACATTTCAAGTGTCGTATGCAAAATGCTGCCATCTTCTCTCAGCTGGGAGAATGGGGAATTGTACAAGAGAGCATCAGTGAACAATAGTGCTGTGACAGCCAGACACCCTCCTCTACAATGGAGCGCCTTGACAAAAATCTTTGCTGACCCCCTTCAGCACAGTCAAACTTGCCTTGTCATGGTAGCTGTGTCAGTGAAAGACCCGTTCAAATGAATAAAACATTAGGATGTGCCTAGTCTGTCCAGCTGCACTAGAGAACTATATATAAGCAAGCTGCTTTTGCTGTATGCAATACACATAGCACAGACACAAACATTAAAGAAATTAATTTATCTGTCTGAAATCACTTCAGCTGTTAATATCTGTAAAACTTCCAATAGCAAGTCTTTGTAATGAGATCAAAAGGTACTTAGTATAGCTAAGATCCTCCAGGAACAAAATCTGACTTTTGAAATATTTTCCCTGTTGCCTTGTCTTCGTGAAGCCTTAAACGACCATGAAGGATGGTTTTTGCTTAGGGTTCCCCCCGTGTTCAGCAGGTTTTAGGCCTCAGGCTATTGGTATCCAAGTAGTTAAAACTACATCAGCACTAATAGCTATGAGCTCATCTTGTATAAGCACATTTTTAGTTAAACACCGCAATCTTGGAAAAAAATGTTAGTGTGCTTAAACAGCCTGGCTCAGAATAGCTCACAATATGACGCATACCACAGGAAATAAAGTGGTATGAGGCACCTACAAAATATTTTTCAAACAAGTCATTGAAGCTGTAAGCCCCATGCCTCAGCTTTAGGAAGTCACTTATTAAGAATCAACACCAGCCGTGCCAAGCTAAGCTCTTGCTCTTGGTGATTTTCCAATTGAATATTCAGGGCCCTGTCTCGGTCTTGTTTTCAGGGAAGTACATGCCTGGAATGTTAGCAAGCTATTTGCTGGAAAAAAAAATGCCCACAACAGGCCCAATGTTGATCACATTAATGCGTTTGAGTGGGTATAGAGTGCAAATGATTGAAAGTGCTTCCAGATCTTGGTTGCTGGGGACAAAGCAGGCTCTGTTCTCTGATCTGATGGTCATTTTTTTCAGCAGAGGATGTGGTGCAGGAAGAGGGAACAGTGCCAATCTCTGTCTAATGGCTCCAAACGGGGCCTGGGCCTAGCTCTTTGGATGCTGATGAGTGGGAAATGAAACACAGATGGGTCAGATGGGTAAGGAGAGGGGGATTACAGGTCAGGCCAAAGAGTTGGAATAAATTAAGTGCTTATGAGGTACAGAATGGCACATTGTTAAAGTAAATGGACAGGGAAAAAACATTTCAGCATTGTTAGGCACTGTGAGCAGAAAAAAACATCCCGTCTTCCCAGACCACTTTCACACATCACATCCTCATTGGGATTACCGCGTGTTTGATATATGAATTACTTTCTATAGCACAGGCACTGCAAGGTTGCAGCATTCTGTAGTATCCAGGAGAGGGTAATTTTCCAGTAAACATTTCAGATGTAACTTTGGTTCATGCTCCCAGTCATAAGACAGCCAGCTTCCCAACTCCCTAGACATTTCTGACAAAAGAGTAATTAACCACATCTGAATACTCTGGGGATATTAAACAATAAAAGGACTATTTCATGCATTCTCAAAATGCTGATTCCATCTTTGGTTTTATTCCTGTCAAATCTCTGCCTCTACGTGAAAGAAACAGATATGGTTTAAAGAAATAGTCCAAAAGGATCTGATTCAGATCATGTCCCTTGAATGGACAAGAGCTAAGAAACAAAAATGGTGGATTTTCCTGGAGACATACATCAGCAATCTTACCCTTTATACTGAAAAAAACCCCACACTGAGATAAAAAATGTTTTTATTAAATAATATGCACAGAGGTTCATTGCATTTATTTTTTGCATCTCTGTTTCATACATAATATCCAAAAATGCATTGCCAAACTCTCTGTTGACTTGTACAACTGCAGTGTTACAGAATTGAAAATCATAGCATTAATAAAACTTGAAACTGAAAACTGAGCTTATGAATACAAACTAAATTTGAGAGGAGATTGAAGAGTGTTTTTCTTCAGTCCTTGTATCAAAATTCTTTCTTTACTATGAGTATCTCTCCTGCAAATGTGGTAAGTATGACAGGTAAAATAAGTTCTGGTCTTTCTACATTGCAAGGCTAGAAATCAACTGAGGGTCATCAATTCTGTGTCCTCTGTGGTACAGACATGGATGAAAATTGATATCAAAGCTAAGAAATGCCACTGTTAGAGACAGAATAGCTAAAAGAAGTCCTGAATAACAGGCAAGTAACCTGCTATATCCCTTTCAGCACAGAAAGCTAGTTGTCTCTCGAGCAGCAGAACTGGCTGGGATATGTGTCTGCCTTTCTCCCACAAACCATAGCAATTTTGCCACTATTACCCACCTGAGGTTCATGCCCATTTGTAAGGTCTCTGAATTTCCCAGTATATCTCTTCATTTTCTGCCTTCCTCTTTCCCAGCTGATACACTCATAGTCTCATTGTGTTGCATGTGCTGATGAGCCAGAAAAAAGGCACATATGGAGAAGTCAGCTGGCATGCCAGAGCAGATATTGTGAAGTTCACTTCACATTTTTTCCATGGATGGAGGCAGGGAGAGGAGAGGAGAGGAGAGGAGAGGAAGAGATGAGACCATCTGCAGTCTTTGACCTTTAATCACCCATTGATCATTACAAAGTTAGAGCAAACTTTGTATTTTTAAGATTATGCTTTATCAATGCTGTTGATTTCAACAGGTATTGGTGAGTGGGGGATGAGGAGATCAAAGACAGATACATCGATGGTCAGAATTTTGCAGGAAATAAGGTAAAAAAGAATTAGCGTTGTAGATATAAAAAAGACCCAAAACAAACAACATTCCAGAAACACAGTTATGAGAAATGATATTTGTATAGCAAAAAAGAACAAGAAGTAAAAGGGAAAGAAGAGTATGGCAATGTTAAGATCAGAAGCATTCCTGAATGGTTGCCTGCTAGATGCATCATTGTATATGGTTTTTATGAAATGCTTTCTGAAACTGTCTCCTCCCGCCTGATCAAGAGAGAAGCTCTGATTTGGTAGAAGAAATGGGTAGGCACCAGACCTGCCTGAAAGACTAGTATTTACACAGTCAGAAGGGAACCAGGAGAGCTCAGGCTGGAACGCAGCATGCCTTGTGCTCCCATACAGTACTACACTGTCTGAGCTCTGCAGTGTTTCTTCTAGCCAATAGGAAAGATTTTTTTTTCCTTTTAGGTCCTGCTCTAAGTCAGTGGTAAGACATATAGGAAGAAAAGACACTCTCTACCTTCTAAATTTCTGTTCAATCAAGATAGACTTTTTCCCAAATAACTGTAATTAGGCTTTTCTCACCTAAACGCTCAAACTTAAAGCAGCATTTTCAGTGGTCTCAATACTAATTCAGACTGAAAGGAGATTAATATTGGAACACATGTGAGATTAAGAGATTACATGATATCTGTGAACAGTTAGAGTTTAAGAGAAGGCAAGAGCTGTGTTCTTGCAAATTTATTCCGCCTACAGTTCCCATCATTCCTTGCAGTATTCAACATGAAGCCCTTCTAGTAAGGCACTTGCATTGCTTGCTTACCTAACCCTGACCATCTGACATTCCCATACAGCATCACCAGATCCTGGATGAATGACTTCGTTGTACACCCCTTGTTGTGGTTATGCCCCCCCTGCAGTCACATCCTTGAGTTTAGGTTGTCCTCCAAAGTAGAACAGGCGTAAGTGTCCATTTAGGATGTCTTGTAGAAGACACACTCAGAAATGTGTGCAAGCATTTCTGTGAACTATAAACAGATAAAAACTGCAGAAGTTAATATTATTGGAATATACTTCATATCTGAAGAGTCCCAAGGCGGTGTAGACATGGGTATTCTAACCTTGGAGAAGTCTCAAGGCACCCTGGTGATCCTACAACAGAAATTCCAGAGATCAGAGCTCCTTCATTATAGCGTAGCATTAGGTGGTAACCATCAAAATGACAGTGTGGGAAAATGAGACTATTGCTTTGCCTCATTTTGCAAAGCCAACAAAGCTGGCTGGGCATTGAAAAAGAAATACATTTTTACTTGCTTCGATATGTTCAACCTGCCTGTTGTTCTAACATGAGTTCTTTCTCTAGGAGGAAATATGTCTGAATTTTTCCTGACATTTGAGGGTAAGGTTTCCCTTACAGAGCTGAAAAGTTCAACATGGAAAGAAATCCACCTCAGAACTAAATTAGTCTACCTGCTCATCAGCACCTGTTAGTTTAAAAATAAATTATAGTTATTGTTTATTATTGGCAAATATTATATCTCATTGAGAAGCTGCTATTTATTTCACTCTCAGGGGTTTTTTGTAAAACCTTTTGAGTGGTTTCATATGCTACTAAGTAACCTAGACCTCAGAAATTAAAAAAGCTTTCTGTCTTCCAGAGCCAATGTAGATTTTAGCCTTACTATTTATTCATAACAAGCTAATGCTATTAAATAGCCAACCCCTAAATGACTCACTAAGATAATGAGAGGTATTAGGTACTTAGGATGATGGAGGCACTTAGGTAATGAAGTGAAAGAAGCTAGACAGATGGAAAAATAGATCTGATTTTAAAAACTAGTGGTTTGTGAAGTGTGTTTTTCTAAATAAGAAGCACAAGTCAGTACGTAAAAACAGCAATGGAAAGGGAATCTGGTCCAACTTATGCAAAAAGCCTCACTCTTCAGTATTTGCTAGTTCTCAACCCTGCCTCTCTGGCCTTTACTTTTAGAACAAGGCTTCTTTAACTCCTGCTGATGCAATAACTAAAAACAGGACTCAGCCTTCAATGCCTAGTATTAAACTGGTGCTGTACTGCTGATGTACTCCACTGTATGGTGTTGCAAACAGTAAAGCCCTCATACACTAAGCACCCTTATATGAAATGATTCCATTATCTGATATGTGTCACATAGGATTTCCTCCCATGCAGAACACTGACACAAACCACTGAGCTACAAGATTTATCCATTTACTGTGCCATATTTTTCACAGTATTTTACTTTCTTGCACACAGATATTACTTTCCAAGCCTATTTCTGTACAAAGAAAATTCCTTTAAAAATTTTAAAGAAATAAGCATAGCACTTACTCTGTCAGGAAGTGTTTTTCCTTAAGTGGGAATTTCTTGAAACAGATTCGGCTGAAAAGAAAGGTATGTTATGACCTTTGGAATAAAATGAAAAGCCTGTGGGACAATACCAGATTTTGGCATGATACTGTTGTCACTTTTCAGTTTTCACTTCAACCACTGGCAAAATGCCACACCACAGCCTTGTTCTAACAGTGTAAGTCACACCACAGCCATCACCATCCCATGTACTGAATGCCCTGTACTAACCACTACCTACTCTGAAATAAAACATTACCTGTGGACTGTTACTGCACATTCCTCGTAGACTAATAGTTGAGGTGTTACATATGTACAACTTGTAGATGCCTCTGAAATATTAATGTAGTTTCACTTTTGCACCCTGTGCCAGACCATTTCCATTACCCATTTGCCTTTTAAACTTCTCAATATCGTTTTACTGGACAGATTATCTGTTGCAGAGAACTACCAATAAAGACCAAAAGACAATTTTTTTACTTTGAAGAATCAGTTTGGCTTCTTTTATGTGTTCATCTGAGAATGGCAACTTGGGAACTTACAAAAATACCACCCCAAAGTTCTGAATATAACATACACTACATAGGTATTGAAACCTCAACTTTAAAAATTCCTAACGGTCTTTGATCTCAAAATTTTATGACTACCCCACAGAACACACCCTGTCTCTGCTTCCTACTTTTCCCGAAATCATTAGGCTAATAATAGAAAGGAAATTCTGAGCTACTAAGGACCTTAGTCAAGTTTTACTCAGACCCAACAGAGATAATTTCCCTTGAATGGACAAGGGCTAGCGAGCCTGTGCTAAATCCGTGTGAAGGTCATAGGATTTTCCTGGAATTATTCACCTACTTTTCATTTCTTCGTTATGCTGAATCACAGATGAAATAGACCACATCCTTCACAAAATAAAACAATGTTCATGTTTCCTAATCCATCAGATAAAGTGGCATTTTGTTTGCTTATACCTAGAAGAGGTTGGCAGTTTTCAGATAAACACCGGTTTGATGAAAAACACTCAGTAAGAAAGCTCAAGTTATCATGTTCAGCAGGTCAGGATTTCTGGAAGTGGAATTTTCTTGACCTTGTGGTAGATGTGTGTGTAGCAGAATACCAGTGGTCCACAGACAGCTGGTCAAGTTCTGTAGCTAGAGACAACAGCAGCTGCCAGTTATCAACTTGAGGATTTGGTAGCCATACCAAAATATCGATTTTCTTCATCATCATTCCCAGCCAAGATATGTCACCCTACTCGAATACTGACCATGGAAAGGTATAAGGAAGGGATTTATTCTGAAACACCTAAGGATTCTTCCAGTGTCTTATTTAAGACAGATCTAGGGGCAGATTTAGACTAGACATTAGGAAGAATTTCTTCACCATGAGAGTGGTGAGGTACTGGAACACACTGCCAATTGGATGCCCCATCCCTGGAGGTGTTCAAGACAAAACTGGATTGGGGGCTTGGGCAGCCTCACCTGGTGAGATGTCCCTAACCATGGCAAGGAGGTTGGAACTAGATGATCTTTAAGGTCCCTTCCAAGCCTAACTGTTCCACGATTCTATGATTCTAATATACTTGGTCTTTTCTCTCACTTTGCTGAAGGTGATATCATGTGTAATTGCTGGCTTGCAGACATCTGCTAATTTTAATTAATTTCAGAATAATATTAACTGATGAATGAATGAATAAATGAAGTATTGGGTAGGACTCCAGTATGTGGCAGGTGTCCAGGTGTCACATGAGAAATATGTACAAACAGATGAGGATGAAGGTGATGAAGATTTAAAAAAGATTTAAAAAACATAAGAGTTTTTGACTTAGTACTGCAGAAGAATATTATGAATTCAAAAGCTCTACATTTAGCAGGAGGAATTGATGAAAGTCACTGCACAGCCTTCAATAGAGAGGAAGGTCAAGGTGCAAAATATCAAATATATATCAAGGATACAATCAGAGAACAAGATATGTTTGGTTATTAATATTGGAGAACAATAATAGGACTGTACAACTTGTGTCCTTGGGGGTTACACTACCACATGGATCAGAGGTCCATGAATGATTCTGTCATGATTGATCATATTCTAAAATGTGGCAAAGGTAATAATTTCTCATATTGCAAAAGAAGAGTACTGGTAGCAATGAGTCTCATCATCTGTTGTGTAGTACCATTTTTGTGACAGCAAAGTTTCAAGGAAGTCCATTTGCACCAGCATAAAACTTGCGTAAGGTGTTGAAAGTCATGCCTGATACATATACCTTTCTTGTATGAAAATCAATATTAGCGAGATTTTCCAGACGTTACAGTGCCTGTACAAGCTGCTTTTCTTGGACCACTTTTGCATTGCTCAGTATCACTGCATAGAAGGAGGGGAGCAACTGTTAAGATCTGCCCTGAGGACTGGACTCTGTTTCCCAGTCAGCACCATGCCCTGATTTACAACCTGATCCAGGAATCTTACCTACAATGCAGCTATATCAACACCTGCATCCCGGGGAAAACAAATATTTTTTGAGGAGAGATTGGTGGTAGAAATAAGCTGCAAAGCATAAAGCTGGCTTAGAGCCAGGCCCAACAAGGGCATTAGGCACTGCAACACTCAGTGTTGCTATATCCAGAATGAACTATTAAAGGGATCATTAAAATGACATGTAAAATCCGCCTGTTACCATGAGGTGCTAAGTGCTTCCACTGAAAAGCATTAAGGGACCTGAGCTTTCTCTGCATCTTATAAGATTGGACCCATATTTTTAAAAAATGTGATGAAATGATGCATTTTTATTTTACATCTTGACAAATCAATTTCCTGAATGAACAGTGAGTTCACAAAAGGGGCAGCACATGTTACATTCCATTAAAAAGAATTTATTAACCATTTTTCTTTTTCTTTTTTAGCTGATGTATATGGCATGCTGTGAACACTGAAAATTAACGTTAATTTATTTATCATTAAAAATAAGGAAATGAGGCTAAGCAGCATGGAGGGAAAGTCTGGAAAGTGTGAAAGTATGTTCTGTATTCATTACTTTCTATAGGTATTATTTTTGTTTCACTCGATAATCTCAAAGGGACACCAAATAAATTGGGGGTGACTAAGCTATTAAAGTCACTTATTTAATGGCTTCTCTCTTACCTGGGGGAAAACTTTTCAGTCTGTTTAGATTGAAACAATCTAGGTGGGAAAAAATCTGGTCCCATAGATTTATTTTGGCGCCAGCTATAAAACCCTCTGCTTCAGCTGTTTCATTTTGATATTATTTAGTTACACTTCCATCAAGATGAACATGAAAGCTTCAGGGGACCATCTCTGGATACAATACAGATTAAAATAGTAATATGCAAAAATATTTCAGGATCAATTATTGCCTGTCAGATAACATTTGTGTCCATCATAATCCAAAGAGCGATCATACCGCCAAAATAGACATTCACTTAAATATTTCCTTCTTTAGGGAAATACTTTGGTCTCTCTTTACAAACAAAAATGCTTAAGCTGGCTTGGAAAGAGGTTTTGAGAAGTTCATTACAGTGATGCTAGTACAGGATGAAAGGAGGCTCACTGTGAAGTAAGGAAAGACAAGAAGCATTTTTGGCACAGGGGAAGTCAGTGAAAGGGACCCAAGGAAACAAGGAACACACCTGAAAAAGACAATGCTGCTAGAGTCCTGGAGAGGGAAGAGTCTCCTCAAGTTTCTGGCCTAGAGGCATACAGAAATAAAGTACACAGTTTTGTCTTGCTCCCCATTATGAATGTGATAGAGGTTGAAATTGTGACTATTTGGAGTAAAGAGGGCTAAGGCAGCCCAGTGATCTCATGTGCTTTTACAATACCTGAAGTAGATTTTTTCTTTTAGCTTAGCTGATGCATAAGCAATCCCTGTACTCAGGAAATATGTGGATGCTACCTCAGCTTAGATTTTATAAACATACTGTAATCTCTTCAGTTGTTTTATCTTGTAGATGTTTTATGCTTGGAAAAATCAGATTCCAAATGTGACCACTAGACTTTCATTAGCCAAAGAAAATGGTTTTTACTAGGTGATAACTAATAAGATAAATGAGTAGTTCCATTGAAAGATCAGCAAGATCAAATATTGAATATGCTTTTATTGATATGCTGGGTTTCCCAATCTGTGAAAACAGAAAGTGCAGTAGTTTTACAAGTTCCTGCAATTCTTATAATTATTCTGCTTTAGTTTATCTTTTCAAATATAGTCAGATTATCTCTTCAAATATACTAGTAATCTGAGTACAATATATAATGTCAGATTTCCAAACTAAAGTGAATGGAATTGTAAACTTCAGGAATTTTCCAGACCTGAAAGACAGAATGGAAACACAACATCAAAACCCGAGAAAGTTAATAAGGTTTAGCTTAGTAGGAAATATTTTATTACCATAGGGAGGTTTAAAACCACTTCAGAAAAATAGAAGTGCAAGAGTCATTTCTCCTTTAAAAAATATGTCACAGTCAATAGTCATGAAAAAGATGATTTATTGCAGGATTCTATGCCTATGTTGTAGGTGCTTAACTGCAAGTATACGCTTACGTACTTTTCCAAATAGAAGTGTATTTAAGCAAGTGCTTAAGTGCAGTATTGAACTAGCATCTTAAAGATCTAAGAGGACACCCCTCAGGCCTGGATTTATGCACTTGCCTTCAACTATTTAGCTGAGACATGCGTAAAATAGGAGCCTTGCCATCCCACTCCCTTTCTATGGGGAGAATTATTGAATATATATGGAGTTTAGGGTAAATTAGCCTCCACAGTTAAATTCTTAGGCTCAGTAGGATGAATCCAGCCTAATCCTGAACTGAACCTAATCTAAATGAGACTAGACATTAGGAAGAATTTCTTCATCATGGGAGTGGTGAGATACTGGAATAGGTTGCCAAGGGAAGTTGTGGATGACCCATTCCTGGAGGTGTTCAAGGTCAGGTTGGAGGGGGCCTTGGGTAACCTGGTCTAGTGTGATGTCCCTGCACGTGGCAGAGGGCTTGGAACTAGATGATCTTTACAGTCCCTTCCAACCATAACTATTCTATGATTCTAAATGAATGGCTTTATTGCTTTCAAGCCACCTCATTAGGAAAAGCAGGAGAAAGACAAAGTCTGTAGCATGCCGTTAAACCACTTAACAAATATGAAAACAGCAGAAGGAGGCAGTCACCAACAGTTAAAGCATTTACCTGGAATGTGAGAAAACAGGAATAAAATTCATGGGATTCAAAGCTTTTTGCTTTTTATTTCCCAGAAGATTATCTTAGTCACTGCAGCAAAGGATATGATAGGCCAGGATAAGGCCACAATACATTCTTCATCAGGAAGCTGTGTCATTGTTCAAGTAAGAATTTGATGTCAGTAGGTCACAGGGAAAATAAAGAGACATCTTGTTATTGTTCTGTTCTGTAATTAGAACAGACCTAGAGGAGTTGTGAGTTCTCATCTTTGCTGACAATGGTCATCATGCTTGTTGAAATTCAGTGAGTCTTTGATGGAAAATTTGTCCCACTCTACTAGGGATGGAAGTACTGATGCCCTGAAGTGTGCATTCAAGATGCTTGTTGCTCACATGCTGCACTTTTTTTAAATGGTAACATGTAACAAAATGGTTATCACCTAGACCTGACTCAAGTGCCTACATTTAAAAGTATGAAACTAAAGGTTGCATAAACTGCAAATGGAAATATTTATGTTTGACTGGAACTTGAATTACATGCTACATCCTTTGTAAATCTGGTCACAGATTATCATACCGTTATCATACATTAAAGAAATATGAAATAAACAGCTTGATATATAAAATGGGACAATTTTCCTTTACCTATGAGAGGACACTTGTGGATAATGCCAAATAGTTTTCAACAGTGTGCCCTAAGAAAAACAGATGATATTTGTTCACTCTCAACAGTCCTCTTGAGAAATATTGTTTTTGCAGACTACCATTTGTGTTCTTCCCAGCCCCTGAAGGGTCTGACTGCAAAATGTAACATTATTTTGTTGGTAAGGAGGAGAAAAAGGCTATAAAAATGACGTTTAACTATGGCAAGAAAAAGTCTTCCAGCATAATCAGAAGCTTTGGAAAAATTATGGAGGAGCTGGGATATATCTAAACAAGTAAAATGTAACTTCTATGTTAAGGCAATGATACATTTAGGTCAGACAATAACATGAGGATGTGTTCAGATAGTCACTTGAAATCTGAGGTCATCAATAGCAGACACATCTTAATAAATGTGAGACTGGTACAAAACAATTTGAAATTTACGTTAACATGCTTAGTCTAACAGCCTAAACAGACTGTTGGGAATCTTATAGTTCAAAACTGTTCAACAGACATGGGAAATTGGGGAAAAGAGGCCCTGAGACTGAAATATAAGGACATGAGGAACAACACTAAGTTCTTAGAAGATTATGCAAGCAAGCTATTGGCTTGGTGTTCATATAACAACACAGCTGAAACTGGAAACCTGTGTTTTATTCATCACAGATTCTAGATTATTTGCTCAAAGAAAGAGGGTTTTGACCTTGGTCAGCGGTATAAAAAGTTTCATGCTCTTGTTTATGTGAAGATACTAGTGACTAAAACTGCCCATAAAGTTGTTCTCAAGGCTAAAAAGCACTCCAGAAATAGAGATGTCACAGGTAATACTCTTTCAGTTACAAATGACTGATTTTCAGAAAAAAATTGACAGTTATAAGCACACTTTCTAGAGGACTCAATAATAGTGATGGGATCAACTTTCAGCATGAAATTGCTTACCCATATTTTATTTGAAAGTGTGCATGCAGTCTCTAAAAGTCATTGGTGACTTGATTGTACATAAAAGGCAATTATGGCAATAGACTCGTTTTGTACAATATGATTTGATATCTGAATACACTTTGTGACAATAGTGCTGTGACTTTGGGGAAAGATTACCATGAACAGAAATAGGGACCACTAAGATGTCTTGTAGTCTAGTTTTAAGAAGTTGGCACCCTAGACAGATATGAACAACAGGCAAACAGTGACATGTTTTCCACCTGTCTGAAGAGGGAAAAATTAAAGTATATGGCAGGCCATGATCACAAAAGTTGAAGGGCTAGAGGCATAAGACATGAAAGTAAAATCACAAAACTAGTGTCACCTTCTGAAAGCAATGTTTTTTTAACTTGGGGAGCACAGTGGCCTCCTCGCTAAGTTTAATTATTTCATTGGTTATTGGTATGTGCAATGGTGTATTAAGTAATGCTGGTTTTCATGTGTTATTATTCCACGCCTTAACTTAACAGAGACCAGGTCTTTAAAACAGTGCAAGTGGATCACCATGAAGATCTCAGTATTGTTTGGCAAAGGCAGTTGCACCCAGGTACAAAAGTAATGGGTTTCATCAAAATTCAAGTCAGAAGATCAGAACATTCTCTTAACAATTTTCTCTCTGTCAATGGATGTGAAGACGTTGCACAGGCAGGAGGAGGTCCAAAGCCTACTGCGATCATGTGATGTCTTTCTAGTGACTCCAGAGGACTTTGGATCTTAAGGACTTTCTTCAGGGACCCATATCCACCTCCATCCTAAGTGCTGCCCAGTGCCTGTTTCTCATTGTGGTTGTTGATGCCAGTGCTTGTGTAAAAATTAGTCCGTTCACTTTTCAGTCCATCTAACAAAAGCAACATACTCATATGAAATATATCACTTCCCAATTTCCAGGCTTGCAGCTGTTATGGCAGGCAGTACCTGCCCAAAAACCCTTCTAGAGGAGCTGGAGGGTCACAAGAAGCACTTTGTCCAGTACATCCATTAGAGCTGATCCATAGCCTCAGACAACCCAGTATACAAATTATGCAGGCATAGTTTGAGGTGTTTGCCTCTCTGGTTTGCTTTGGTTTATAGTTTAAGCTCCATATTCTGTTTTGCTCAGACCCTCTGTACGTGAGGGATATGTGGGTAATGGGACTACATCACATTAAAGGAAGTGAATGAAGTGATCAGGAATGAAAGAATATGACCCTCAAGGGGAAACTTCACTGAAAGAACAGGAATATGAAGTCCTAAAGCATTCACTTTTTTCTCTTTTATCTATCACTGTTCTGTTGTCTATCAGAGCTAAGTGGAAGCTGGCAAACAAACAATTGTTTAGGCATAAACATATCTTAAATTATAAGCATTTTCTTTTACATGTTATATGTCATATTACACCTATACGTGTTCTTCATGAACCAGGCATTCATACAAGTAAAAGGAGGCAGAGAGGGTTGCAATTCCTAAGGCTACAGACACTTTAAGAAAAAAAGCCTTAGCTTTTCAGACTTCATGTATTGTAAAATCCTCCACAAACCAACATACCTAAAACTGTAGCACAAATACTTCTGCTTCCTCCTAGCTTTATATTACAGCTTTCAGCTTATGGAATCATTTGCCCAAGTTTGATAAAAATATTCCTCCAGAAACCTTTTAGTAGTCTAATGAAATCTTAGGAGTATGGGGTCAGCAGGCCATTACTCTGATCCCTGCTGTTAAAAACACACTTTGTGTGGAATTTGGGTGAGTCTCTCCCCAGAGGTACAGAATGCAATAAAGATAAGAAGGACTACACCTTGCAGCACATATCTGTGGGGCTGTATGGAAGGGGCTGCACAGTTACCAGCTGTCTGCTCCAGTCTCTTTCTGGAGAACAGCTGGAAAAGCATTCTCCAGAGATTGCATCTGGCTGGATTCCCCTGCATTCAAATCCCATTGATCTGGTTCTGTTCTAGCACTCTGCAACTCACAGTTCAAAGAACAGCAAGGTCTGTAAAGAAATTACTGCCATATTGTTCAATCGGCCACAGTGAGCAATATATAGGATTATAATTAGGAACACATTAAGGGAAACAGCTCAGCGGAGATAAGCTGTTTGACTGCATACGCTTTTTGATGAGGGCTTAGTGCCAATCCCAGAATAAAAAAGATTAAATGTTTGTTACCAATCCTTTTGAACTGCTGGCAGAACATGTGGTAAAGCATTTTTGATTCAAATTAAAAGCATCCTAGGATAAAAATAACCCTGTTCTGTTAGACCTTTCCAAGTGAAACCATTCATAGACTGATTTATTGTCTTTTCCTTCACCTCCTTCCACCAGCATGATTAACACATGCATTTGTGAATCACATGTAAGCCTCGACAGGTATTTGTCTTGTTACACATCTGTGTAACAAATGGCAATACACAACATATACAAAACAGATGTAGATTTTCAAAGTTCCAGTAAATTGTATTTGACCAGACACATAGATAAATGTTTTATTGCAATTTATTGTTCCTTTCCAGTGGAGGCAGTCTTAAAAGGAGTAACCTACCTGCAGGTGACAATACTAATGTAGAGTCATTGCAGATGGAGCAGACAGGTTTATAATCAAGGGAAAAACCTGTAAGAAGTGAAGCAAAGCCAAGGAAGAAAACAAATCTCTGTCACTATTCCTCATGAAGTGCTTATCACTGCACTCTGTGGTGTCTAATTTATATATCTGGGAGATGTTGGTTTTAGGATACTTTATTTTCTGTCTCTAGAAGATTTTGAACTGGTGCCAAGTATACCAGAGAGACTGGAATTTGACAGATTCATGTTATGTTCATGGAGCCTCCCACACTGAGACAGGTTTATGATGTTACTGCATGTAATTTACATGGGCTTGGGGAAAGAGCTACGTTCTCATTCACATCCCCCTACACACAGAGATTTCCTTTTTAAGCTCCATTTTTAGCAACCTGGTTAAAGATATGCAATTGGATAGGGATTGACTGCTTTGACGAGGAAATATATGTACTGATGTTAACAGAAACATGCAAAACACACTGTTCAGCTCCATTGCAGAAACAGAAGTTAAAAAAAAACACACAGGAAATTTGTAACAAGCAGATGGATTTAAGAAGCTAAAAACATGAAGTGATCTTGCATTCAGAGCAGTATTTCTTTGGGGAAATCCAGTCTAATAATACTAAATGCATTTAAGTAGTACTATTTTTACAGCATATGGAACTTCATATAATTGCCTTAGTTTCTATCAACTAAGGATTTAGAGAATTTGTACTGTCTAACAATCTATATGAACACATTTATCCTAAGTGAAGAATAGTCATTTTACACATGATATGGTCGGGAAATGACAGCCCATTGTGAGCACAGACTTCCAAGCAGCTGTTGATCCAAATTGCTGACCACTTTTGGCCAGATGCAATCCCACTTGGCATCTCTGTGGACAGACCAGAGTCCCCCTCCACTTAAGACAGGCATCTTATTCTCCTTGCTGAGCCCTCATCTGTTTTGCTATACCTGAGAGATGTTCATAATGCTTCTGTTTCCCTCTCTTGTACCTGTTGCTGTGCTTGCAGCCCTTGCCCTTTCTTTTAGCCTTGGCTGGAGCAATCCTTACTCTGACAGACCCAGCTCCGACTCATTCCTTTCTCAAGGAAAACCCAACAGAACCCATTCTGAGATTGCACTGAAAGGATACAGTCAAAAAACAGCAGGAATCTGCATGCATTTTCTGAAGTCTACTAATTGCTTTGAGATCATTGCTTGAAAGTTGCAATAGACAACATGAAATTATTACTTTAAGATGCAAAACAAAAAAAGACAAAGTTACATGAATGAAATATTTACTGTAGTAAATTGTTTATGGTAATCTTATTCAAGCTTTAGGCCAAAGCTTGTGTTAATTGCTGGCAGATATGGTGGCAAACTTGGTCAGGAGCTCCACTGCAACAGAAAAGGGCATATCAGGCTTGGGTCTTGTCTAGGTCCCAAAACCAGAGAAGGACCGTTTTGGTAGCCAAATTCAGGAATCAAGATAGGATTCAGCCCATCCTATCAACAGCATCATTAATTCCCTGACCAAGAGGAATTCTTTTGTCTGAAGGTGGGATCCTG
Organism: Piaya cayana; assembly: GCA_013389865.1. Taxonomy (NCBI): domain Eukaryota; kingdom Metazoa; phylum Chordata; class Aves; order Cuculiformes; family Coccyzidae; genus Piaya; species Piaya cayana. The sequence goes on along the minus strand of WAAB01013676.1, from coordinate 184,112 downwards.
TTCTCCACTTCCTGCTGCTGTCTTTTTGAAAGAAAGCCTTTGTTGCATGCCACCAGGTTTACCTACATAATTCTATTGAAGGTACAAACAACGTAGGCTGCTGTTCTTAACAAATATGTGTGTGTGTGTGTGTGTGTGTGTGTGTGTGTGTGTGTGTGTGTGTTCAGAATTGTTAAAANAAAAAAAAAAAAAGTGGAAATTGAAATCTCAAAAAAAGCAAAAGAAACATAGAGAAGGGAGTTAGTACAAACCATTTTGAAAATAAAATTTAACATTTCAATTGAATTTCTCTTGTTTTCTGAGAAAAAAGCTTTGAGGTAGGTGGAGAGTAGCTTTAGAGTGAAAAGTAAAAATATATCTTTGATCTAAGAGTGCCAATATCTTACTTAAGAATTAAAATTTGTTGACTATCTAATACTAATCCATCAAAAATAAATATGGATGTTAATTTTCTTCTCAAGTACACATCAGAAATCTCACATTGCAATACTACATCTTGAAATTTAAATAGTAATTCCTTTTTATAAATACAACTTGACTGAAAGTTTTAGCCAGAAATTAATCTTTTTAAAATATTTGTTCTTATTTGCACCTCCCTGAAATCTTTTCTTTCTGTCCCTTTCACCAAGAAGTAGTATCCCAAAATAAGAAGCATTTATTTCTTTCTCCATTTGAGAAGGCTTGTCACTACTGTTCTTTTTCAGAGATCCAGCTAAACAGCAAAACAAAACACCTTCAAAGCAACCACATCACACAATTTGTTTGCTTGACTTCCAAAGTGGAAGATACATACCTACCTACATGAGGAGACTGATTATCCATTGCCTTGTTCACACACTTAAAATTATCCCAAAGAATTGCAAGATGAGCACCAAATACTACCAGTTCAGGTTTTCATTTGACACCCAACCTGCAGCCATCTTTCCAAAGAAATAAAGAATTGTAGATCTGCAAAAATAAAGGTGTAACTTTATAGGATCAGAGGAAATGGCTTCAAGTTGTATGAGGGGAGATTTAAGTTGGAGAGCAGAAAATACTTTTCCTATAGAAAATGAGTGGACAAGCATTGTAATAGGCTGCCAAGGGAAGTGATGGAATCATTATCCCTGGAGATATTAAAAAATCATGTAGACATGGCACTTCAAGACATGATTTAGCAGGCATGGTGGTGTTAGGCTAATGGTTGGACTTGATGATCTTAGAAGTCTTTTTGAACCTTAATGATTCTATGATTCTTCACAAGTATTTACTTCACAAACACTACTGTCTCCCAGATTCTCCCTACTGCTCCTTTCTGGCCTAACATCTTCCCTTCAGTATAACACTCCCACAGTCATGAACCCACATACCCCACTCTCCAAGTGGCTTCTCCTACAGACTCACAAAACAGACCACCTGCGAGACCAGCACAGGCAGAACGTGCAGCAGCTGGGTCTGAGGGTACATTAAGCCTAGTATCAGCCATCCTGCTTTTGAATGACTCCTATTTAGTCCATAAGAATGTCCATACTGCAGTATCCAGTTATTCCACGTCTAACCAAAGGACGGGCTCCCCAAAGGCATCTAACTATAAAAGAGAGCTGATTAAAGTATCTCTCATCCTCATTTCTATCATCCTGCAATGCCAACAGAGTTTGTCAGCTGAGAATGACTTGCATTTAGATGGCTGTTTGGGAAATTGTGGGCAGCATTGATGGTTGACAAAGCAGATGATAAGTTCCTTGTATGTGCCTTCTATTGTACAGCATGCATTAGACTCCATTGAGTGACCAAACAGGACTAACTGAATGAAGAACAAATACTAGAAAAATCTAAAATGCTTGGAAACAGTACCTAGGACATTCTGCAAACAATTACAGACAGTCAGTGTTTGTCTAGACAGGCCTCACACTGATTTTTCATAGCCTGATTTGCAATTTTTTTCATGAGCATTTCCTAACCTGTCTCTTTGTTAAAGGGAAGTCTATCATTTTCATCCAAGTGTTGTTAGAGGTGTCATAGTGCATGCCACAGTAACTGAACCTTTTATTCAAGAGGGTTTCTGCTTTTTTTATTGTCACAAAAACTATGTGTTCTCCACAAGTTTTCATTACCCTTAGGAAGCATGAGAGCCAACTATAAAGTTGATCAGACCCTTAAAATAGATGCAGCTGGAGAAAGGAGTTTAATCTAAGAAAACAGAGAGCATTGCTGAGCCAAGTTTGTATTGCAGTTGCAAGGCAAATGTGTGTTTAGAATAACATGACCGTGAAAGGAAATATTTACAGCCAAGGAGGACAATGAGAATCCAAGCAAGGACGTTATTTGCATATCTGTACATACAATTTTACTATATATATATTACACAAGGAGCCACAGTTCCAGAAATCTCATTGCAAAAAGGTCTCTCTGAAAACCATAACCACACGTGCGCGCCTTTGTCTAGGTCTCCCTGCAAATACTGCATGCCTGAGGCTGGCAGGCACTCAAGCAAGATCCAGGTTTTAACTTAGTTCCTCTCCAGAGCAAGCAATGGCATCTTCAGTGGCACTTACCCAAGAAAAGTCTTGAGAAGCAGAGCATTTCTGAGATGCTGAGGCACAATTTCCTTCCTGTTTCCCATTTTCTCCTGAATGCTGCTAATTAACTGCAGGCTTACATCAGCACTGAACTACTTCCCTGTCAGCACTTGCCCAAATGCTCTAGCCAGTAAATAAAGACCACATTCACTCCTTCCTTCCCGGTCCACCATATCCCACCTGTTCTCTGTCCGCCTGCTCTCAGGAGACCACTGACTGAGGGCCATCAATTCTTCTGGGCATCATTCTTTCACGTAGGTAATCCAAACCACTGTCCAGCAGTGAGTCCATGAAGAACATAACGGAAAATCTTTGATTCACCTCAAGTGCTTGTGGAAAATCAGTGGAATATGGTTTTATACTACACTGTGTAACTAACTGTAGGAATCTACTGAAACACAAGGCTGCCCTGAGTTAAAACTCTTACTCTATGGAACCCAGATCAAATTATCCAAATTCTTCTATGAACGACCCCATGATGGTATTTTTATGAGAAGATATGCAAAATATGATAAATAAGTTTAAAAAATTATGATGAAGGAAAAAGTCCAACCCGTCTGCAGGAAATTGTTCATATTACTTTGAGAAGCCTCAGCCTTGCTAAGAAGCAGCCTTGGCAAGGTCCAGATGTTTTTCATATTGTTGCTGGCAGACTGCTGCCTACAGCCATGATACCTTCAATTGCTGAGGTATCACACTTAAGGAAGTGTTGTTATGGCTAATTAAGCAACAGACAGAGCAAAGCTTGTTTATTCTTTATTTTACAGGAGTGTTAACTGAGAAATAAGCTAGTGGGTCAAAATTTTGCATGATCTCAGAAAAGTGCCAACAGTCTATTCTCATTTCTTAGTGATTTTGTAATTTCTTGTTTGAATCAGAGCGCATAGTCCTTATTCCATATATGGAATTTAATATATTTTTAAGTAATAATTTATTTACTTGATAAAAGTTTCACAGTAAAGTATATGCTTTGCAAATGTCATTGTCATGGAATAATTCACCCCAGAATTTGGATCCACTTTTAGTCATTCTGTTTTTCAAAAGACATCCAGCATTACATTCACATTGTTTGTAATAGCATGCGAATAAAAATAGACAACAGAGAGGAAACCTATATAACTACTCCATACCAGTATCTATGCAAAATTTACATACATGCCTAGCTTCCAAGTAGTTCCATATCACATATGAAAGTACTGGTTATAGTCGAACCTAGTCTAAAATATGGTTTTGCTACAGTGGGAACAATAACTTGTCATTTAACTGTACAAAAGCAGATACTTCTTCGTAGTATAGGAACTCTATTATAATAGCTGTTCAATAAAAATATATCCCATGAGGATCATGAACTTCTGTATTTTAATATGTAGACAAGAAAAGGAGGCAGATAGAATATAGCAAATTGATTGCACCTAAAAATGGGCTGGTTGTTCCTAAAATTTTCCTTATATCAGGACTCTCAGGCACAACCTGTACTGAAAGTGATTAGAGTAGTCAGAGATACTTAGGTCATGTCACATTTTTCCAATGTATCACGTTATTTGGGAGCATTTTTCAATGTAGTTTGCACTATATGTTGTGGGAGTAATCTAAGATTTCTCATCATGGTTTCATTTCTGCACAAATTTGCTGTTAAAAGATAAACTAAGATGCTGTAGCCAACACAGTGATGAAACTATATGACATTTCCTAATGAAGGCATACTGTCCCCTACCATTGCTCTCAAGCTTAGATACTCAGGATACATTTCTAGTAGGAAATTAAACATCACTTGAACAGTTTTCTGGCACTGAGGCCAGGTGGCAAGGACCAGGCTGCATCTGTATTTTTAAACTGTTTTGTCTTCAAAGACAGGGTGACTACATTCCCATTGCCTAGTAGGAGTGGCTGCTAGCCTGTGTGCGCTCCTAAACAAGGTTATGGAATTGTTTAGTGGAGTTATAAGTGGAATAGACCAAAACCACACCATAGGCTGTTTAAATAATTGGATATTATAGATGATCGAATTCTAGTACCCAGGTACATTCCCTGGCACTGCGTAATTTACCAGTAGAAACACAAATCTCAAGAAATGATTCACCTAATCTAGCTGCAGGTCTTCAGTGTAGATGCCTTCATTCAAATTCATTTCTCTGAGCATGTTTGTTAGCCAAAAAGGGAGGTAAATATTCTTAAAGAACGATTCATCTCACATAACTTAAAAATTTGCATTAGAATGAGATGAATCGTTCTTTAAGAGCACCTTTTTTCCCTCACTATTAAAGAGAACTCAGTTGACTAGTTCAAATGTGTACGTCCACCACATATCAGATGTTTTTCTACATGGGATCTAGACACTCTAGTAAAGAAAGTTTTACTACTTGGAGACAGTACTACATTCCTTCTCATCATTCCTCTTCTCTCAGAAACATACGCTTGCATTTTGTTTTGGGACAGAAACATGAAGAAAAGCTAAGTAGAAAAGTTTTTTTTGTTTGTTTTGCTAATTAATTACTAAGAATTAAATCTGTCTGGAAATTACACAAAACCTTAGTATCCCTGGATTCCCAGTCAGTCTATGCTACTAGATGAGAAAATAAATACTTTAGCAGAGCAACTCAAACATTTCCAAAACTGCCCACTTTCCTGAAAAACACATCACAAGCAATTAGGAAAAAGATTAGGGCTCAGGGGATACCATTAAATCAATTTCCTACTTATAATGCAAAATTACAATGCATTCAGTGGCTGGTGATTGCTGGGAATCAACCTGATTCAATTGTTGGGAATCTGTGCTTTGATTGATCAAACTATTAAGTCTGCATTTTCAGCTCTCTTCTTGCAAGTCTCCTCAAACTTGTTCAAAAAACATGAATAGATTTTATGAATTATTTATCTTGCACTAAAGAATGCAGTTTATGTAAACTTACAAAATGAAATAATGTTGTTTTCTTTCCCTAAAAGCTTGTAAAATAAAGACAGACATAAAACAAAGTGTCTGGCAAAGATTAGGAGAACAAGATCTTAGATTTATTTTGGATCAATACAGCAATAGAGGTACTTTTTTTAAAGTGCTGGATTTAACACTGCATTATTTCAACTTCATGTCTCTGTAAATCTGCTAGCTTCAATGCAATTCAAATGGACAAAAAAACCCAATACTCACTGAACCTGTACATGTAAAGATCTATATTTTCAAGTGTGATCGGTGAGGGACTATCCTTTCTCTCCAGGTATACAAAGTTAGATGAACTTCTTGTTCTTAATTTTATAAAGTGTCAAAAGTACACCTGTTGGTAGCTACATTCCTTCCAGATGCTCTAAACAAGCTTACATTGTGTTGTTCTATTGAAAAGATTTTGGAAAGGATCCTCAAATAATGAGGTAAAAATATCATGAGTGGTAGTATAATAGCAAAACAGGAAAAAAAGCAGAAAAAAATGTTCTCACAATATAACCCCTGTATCAACTTTATACCATCTACATCAATGGGATTCATTTTCTCCTGCATTTTTTTTCAAAGAAATGTTATAACATACTTTTTCAGCTAAACTTATAACTATGGGACAAAACCTATATGTTCAAAAGTGGCTAGTGGTTTGGGCTTTCCCTTAAAAATGCTTAGGTTTTAGGGATCAAATCGTCAATGTCCTCTAAAAGCCAGGAATATTGCTGAAAATTTCAAATTAATTGAGGAAGTGATCATTCAAACTGGGCTGTTCCTGGCAATTGTACCACCAGAAAAGGTATTATGGCTTTCAGGAAAAGAGAAATCCAAGAGGACCAAGGTGCAATAAGGTCTAAGGGATCAGTTTCATTCTCAAGTATCTGAGAGACATGTGCATAGCTAAGAAAGGCTGTTTGCACACAGAGGCATAAAATGATGGAGTGTTTTGTGTGTTTTGGTTTTTTAAAACACTTTCTATTAAATGTCAATCGTAGTCGATATTATTCAGCTAAGGATAGCAGCACCTGAAGTTCAGTGTGTGGACTAAGAACGTCATTCACAGTTTTCAGTCAGGTGTTCACCTGTATTAAACTCAGGACTTGAGTGATGTGAAGACTTAAAGTAGAAAGGAAGACTTAAGCCAGGAAGTGGAGGCATGAGGCATGTTTGAATATTTGTCTCTCCCATATACATGGAAGCACCTTTTCACAATTGAGACCAAAATGTATATGCAGCTGCCTTCCAAGGCTTGAAATCTTCTCGCACACTTGGAGGTAAGAATGAGGCTTCCCTCATTATGCATCTGCAAAGTTTATTTTTAAACATACAGGCAGAGGAATAAATTGTGCTCAGATTTTTGCACAGTTTCTTAGTAGATGTGTAAGACCTCTTCCCTCACTTTCAGAAAACACAATCCCATAGCTCCCACCTCCTCAGCAATTACCTCTGCCACCATAGAGCCTTGAGCTGAGTGTACTCCACTGTGCAAAGCAAAATGGCATTATTGGGAAAATAAGCAAGAAGAAATCTAATTTTATTATTTAGTGATGACCACAGCCCTTTAAGAGGAGGAAGAAATTTTAGGCTTCATTTACCAGCACTCTGAAATGTGTATTAAGTATTCATTGACGTTCTATTAAAAAAAAACCAAAAAAAAATTAAAGTCCAAAACATTAAAGTAGAGCAAAAGAAGTCTATGGAGTCATCTCCTCCTGACTATTCTTCTTCTCTGTCCTAAGCCTGGAGAGTTTGAAGTGGCTTCATCATTCTTTGCAGTGCAGTGGCTTACAGACGTACCTGTTCTTTAATTTTACTGAGCTGTTGCACCACCTGAAGCAGTAACTCATCCAGTCTGACAAATTCCCATAAGTTCTTGCGATCTGATCTTGCAGGGTACATAAGTTAGTTATTTCAGCAACATAAGATGGAAACAATCTGAACACCTATGTTGAACGTGCTGAGTTTGCTCTCTATTTTATCTGCAATAATCTTTAACTACTACATCTAATTTTAATTACCTAAATTATCTTATTACCTTAGTGTATTGGCCCTAATGCCAATGTCATCCCTTCTGGATGACATGAAATCATAGAATCATAGCATCATAGAATCACCAGCCTAGAAGAGACCCACCAGATCACTGAGTCCAACCATTCCTATCAAACACTAAACCATGTCCCTCAGCACCTTGTCTACCCATGCCTTAAACACCTCCAGGGAAGGTGAATCAACCACCTCCCTGGGCAGCCTCTTCCAGTGCCCAATGACCCTTCCGTGAAAAACTTCCTCCTAATCTCTAGCCTAAATCTCCCCTGGCAGAGCTTGAGGCCATTCCCTCTTGTCCTGTCCCCTGTCACTTGGGAGAAGAGGCCAGCTCCCTCCTCTCTACAACCTCCTTTCAGG